>VZRQ01009491.1:310896-484093 GCA_013397975.1 Machaerirhynchus nigripectus | reverse complement strand
TTTTTTTTTTTTTAAATTCAAATCTGGCACCATTGTCACCAGAAATCTTTAAATACCTATGGATTTCAAATTATCCTATTTTAGAACATATTAGAGTCACATAATATTGATGCACTGTACTGGACATGGTAATGCTGAGGTATTTAGGAATCTCAGTAGCCATTAATTAAGCTAGATGAAAATAGACTCCATGCAAGCTTCTTACACCTCCTTCATCTCAAGCAAATAAACATACATATAATTTATTGTTTATATGATAAAGCTACTGCAACACCATTTGCTCTTGTGGGATAGATTGCGGCTTTGGGGAAGTAGAGAGAGGTAGAGAGAGGAAAAAACAGTTGTACCTTGGGTACTACAGTGCAGCTGAGGCAGATCAATATTATATAAACATTTGAGCATCCAAAGAATTTCTTCAGGTTATGAAAATAGGTTGCAATGCTGAGATGGTTAGACAGGTGGCAAACTGAGAATACAGTTTTATGCCAAAAATATATCTAGTTACACAGTTAGTTCTGCTACTATTTAGTCACTGTCATACCTTCTGCTCTTCTCATCAGCCCATCCAGGGTATCCATGTACAAGCCTTGTTTTTGGGCAGGGAATGTTCATTAAGGCAAGTTTGTTTCGCCACTACTATGAAGCAATATTAATCTCTGTAGGGGTGCTCACTTTTTAGTAGGTGCTAGTATTATACAAATAATAAGAATAATGAATTTAAAAATTGCCATAGGTTTGATTTCAATTGTTTGTAAATCAGCAGATTTTCTCTCTCTCTTTTTAAAATGGATGAAATCACAGAAAGTCTCTAACATGCATTTGTATTCTCAGATATAAAGTGCCTGTTAGGCATTTTGTAGGGCTGAGAGAGTTTAAAAAAGCTTCAGAAGCAAGTCAGCTTGCTCGTATTTATTTTGAAAATGCACTCCACACTCACAGACTTAGAGGGAGCTTAATTACAATCAATGGAATAATTAAGTTGAGGGAAACGTGCAATAGAGAACAGAAATGAATAGAAAACATATTCACAAGTGTACCTTTGGGCAAATGCATTATAGGCACAATATTGTCATTATGTCTCTCAAATCACATCACTATTTGCTCTGGTGTATGTGTGGGAAGCAGCCTAGATTGTACATGGTTTTTACATTCACACTCTGATCCATATTTAAACATTTTACAAATGGTGCACTGTAGTAACACTGCCTTCCCTTAGCATATGAATAAATTGGTGTACAGCTGAACTTTCACAATGCATTCCTAAATCTGAAAAAGCACTGCTATCTAAAAAGCTCTGATTCTCTCCTTCCCTCTCACAGTCCACATATTTGAGGAGTACTTTGAACAGTTTGTTCACCAGAGTCTGACTCACAGTGAGCAGCTTTTTGCAGATGTATTATTCACTGGTTCCAGTCTAGTTGCAGTAGCCAATTGCCACTGTTTCACTGACCACAGCTCTCTGATAAATAAAATGCACACCCAGAAAAGGTCTCCTAGAACAGGTAGTTCCAGAGAGTGAAATGGTCTTAGAGAGCCTTATCATGCTCTTTTAAAATTCTGAATTCTTATCTCTTGGTGCACCTTGCAGTCCCAAAGCCATAAGTCCTATAATGGGAAACCTGCTTTTTTATCTCTTTTCCTAGCATTTGCCATGATAGACATTGAAGAGGGAGGGAGAAAAAGGAAAAAACAACAAAAAACTCGGAACCCCATTTTCTGCTTACAATTAGAGGTGCCTAAATACTTTAAAGTGGTCACCAACATGCACATAATTCTATCTTTGAAAGGGTTTGTGCTTTGGACAAATACTTAGAAATAAATGTTTTACGTCTTCTGGTATGCATTTAACAGCAGAAATTCCTGTATTGAGGAGGAAAGTTCCTTCAATGTCACCAAACTGATTTCAGAAAATTTATTCCAGAACATTTTGGCCCAGGGATCATGCCAAACTTTAAAATTGCCCTTTCAATATGATAGAAAATTGATCATAGATGCTACGCATACATATAAGAATATAAAGATTAAAATCTGGAAATTATTCATATTGATTTTTTAAAATAAAGCAAGGTGTTAGGTATGCTAACTAATCTTTAATTGTTAATGGGGCAACTTGTTAATGAGTGGGTTCTTCACCTGAAAAATGCAATATGCTCTGTATTACTCTGACTGAGTTCATGAATAAAAAAGATTTGGTTTCTGAAGTGAAGGTAATGTAAATGATTGTCTATTTTTGCACGGTAAAGCTGATTAAACAGTAACACATACAAATACACTATTGATGTTAATAGCTACCTGAAATGCAGAGATAATTTTTCCCACAAACCAAATGTTCATGTTGAACTCTGTTCATGTTGAACTCATGTTAAGGCATCAAACACTGCATAACAAATAGCATAGACGTGAAAAAAGAGGAAGGAATTTGGGTGAGAAAAGGAAAAACAAAGCTCCTATTTATTTTTAGGATTCCCTGCCAAATTAATACCAACTTTCACTGGTGTGGAACTTAACCACAATGCAAAACAGCCTTTGGAGATTGCTAATAATGCAAAGGTAGCAAGGTGAATGTAACCTGTGAGGAGGTGCCTGGGCTTCCTGCAGCCTCTAAGGAGTTTGGAAACTTCTATTGCTCATTTTATTTCTGATCACCACAGAACCTCGCTTGGTTTCATTCCCTCTCCTACTTGTACCTTCCCATTCTGCCACATCCTTTACTTAGAAGCAATACAAATAATTCCTGTATGAGCGTGGACACTGTCTAAATATGTGTTATATGTGTCTATATGGAGATTTATGACCTTAAGTATGAGTATGATTTGTGGCCAAAGGCTGCAAAAATCACTGGCAGCAAACAAGGAATGTGAAGACAAGCACTGGGAAACAATATAGACTTAGGAACAAGGAAAAGGGAAGAAGAAGGCTGAACTTAGTTTTGTTTTGAAGGAAGGGAGTAAGAAACCTCATGTCAAAAATATTTAATGATAAAAAGGAGTTTAGAGGAGGCAAACCCTTAGGTTTTTTTTTACCCAAGTGAGTAATCCATGGTTAGAAAAGCACACAACAAGCTTAGAAACTGGCAAACTCACAGTGGCTGGAAGGAAAAAATAGGGTTTTTTTCCACACAAGGAGCAGTCTATTGATCTAATTTCTGCATGCTACTACCGACACTTTGGATTTTAGAAGAACTCTTAAATACGTCTTTTCAATAGCTAACAAAATGCCTGAGGTCTACAACAGGAAGAACAGTAAACTTTACCAGAGGTTTTCATTGATTGCAATCTCACTTACTTCAAGGCATAAACCTGCCTTTAGACAGTGAGGGCTGGAATAAACTTACTCCCGTAATTTTAAAGATTCATTATTTCAGGACCATCTTGTGCATGTCTTCTGAAACATCCAATGTCTGTTATCAAAAGACAGGATGATGGACTGTGGGAGTACTGATCACAAAACTTCCTATATGTGCATGCATGAGACACTGAAATAGAGAGGAACCTAGGGTTTATGCTTTTCCTAATTATCTCTGAAATTAGTATGGAAGCAATTTGCACAACCTCTCAGTACAGGTGAGATGCAAACGAGTGTGTTTGGAAGACAGCATTATAACCTGTCCCTTTGATAGTCTCTGGGTGAGTTTCTAATCCATCAAAGCAGTTGGCTGAAAGTGCGTGCTCCCAGCTGCTCCTTTGAGTCACTGTATTTTCCAGGGTCATGTGGGAGCAATCTGTCAGAGCAACCATGTCATAAAAACACCACAGAGCCAGAGTCTGCCAGTTTGATAAAAGCTGCAATAGGATTGACTAACATGCTGACATAACAAACTTAATATCACTTGAAGAGCTTAGGAAAAAGCAGAAAGTAGGGGAAGAAGCCAGACAAAAAGTAACTTTACTGAGGAGAAAGAAAGTGTGTAACCCAGCCTTTAAAAAGTAATATAGTTTTAGGCTATGTGCCCATATAAATTCTCTTTTTTTTTTTTTTTTTTTATCTGGAGCTAAATAATTAGTTATTTGGACTTCATCTTTTGCTTTGTTGGGTTCTTCTGTTGTCTTCTACCAGTTCCTGCATCACAAACATTAGTTCTGACTTCAGGGTACCAGCAGTGAAGAATGTGGGTGGCCTTCAGGAATGCTCTCTTTTGTCAGATCCTCTACTGCATGTGGAAATGAAGGTGAATATTATTAGTGATTCTGGATCACTACATGACACTGGTCATGCAGTGTATTCTTCTCCTGAGTTCTGGAGAGATTATGAGCTCTGTCAGCCCAGAATGAACTGGAAAGCAGAAATGACTTACTGGAAAGCAAACAGACTGGGGTAAGGATAGTGAAATGAAATAGAGCAAAATGAGTGACATTTGAAAATTTATGTGCTGGTTTGAAATTTTACAGGTAAAAGATAAAGTCAAATTACTAAACCTTGTTCTCACGTGAAGCAGGATGGTCAATTTGTTTGGTCAAATTTAATAAATGTTAGAGTCTTATAAAGCTTCTGGGCAAAAGGATTGGAGGTGACATCAAACCTGGTAATAAAGTTACCCAGAGTATGATCAGTGGCAATTTAGCAATTAACTCTGTCAGCAGCTCTGGAAGATCTGTTACAAATCATAAGTTTTTAGTTAGCCAATGTAATAAAAGTGTTTAACAGTGAAGGGAAAATAACAGAGGCAATAAATGTGTTTAAGCATAGAATATTGCCTTCTTATGACAATTACATGATCTGGAGAAAAAATATATTTTATTATATATGATATTCTTAATGGGACAGATTCTTAATATTCTGTCAGGTTAAGAAATATTTGTCTTTTTGACTTTCCTCAAATCTCATAGATCATAACACTGTTGGTTTCAGGTTGGTAATGAAGAAGTTATCATGCAAATTGAACAAACATCAGACTGAGTGGAATTACCATAGGCTGAGAAACACAGCAGAAGTATGGAGAGCAGAGGTAAAGCAATAGGGAAGGGCAATTCTGTTCACAAGAAATAAGTGCCAGCCCTTTGCTGTAAAAGTACAATTTGGCTGAGCAAGTCTGAAAAGAAAGGAGGAGAGTTTGGTAATTACCATCTTGTAAGCTCAAAGTTATCAAGTAGTATGATATATAACACAGCCAGCAGAGATCTAAGATAGTAAAGTCACATAGTAGGGTAGTCACATCCTCAAACTGTAGGCATCTAATTGAAATGCTGAAATGAACCACCTAAACACCTCACACAGTTCATGGAAAGAGAAGTCATCTCCAGAGAGCAGTCTGAAGCCCTACAGTTAGGGGGCTTCCTTTTGCCTTTGACTGTATAGACCAGCTGAAGTTAGATGGTGTGAATACCTCCTGAAGTGCCTTATTACAGCATACCCAGGAATATACCTGGGTGTGAGGTAAAGGCATTGCAGGGCACCAGTTCTGTACTTTAACGGCACATGTAGCTCTTCCTACAAAGTGGTATTTATATGTAATAGTCGCTGATTGCTCTCAGACTACCCTGAGGTTATGCACAGCTGTAATGGAAAGGTGGTTATATTCCATAAAAAGTCAGGTTAAGACTCTGAGCAGCTTTTTGGGACAACATCTGTTCAGTACAGAAGATGAGGTTATGTCAGAAGAGAAGGGGGAATCTCCATCTTTTGAGATGTCTAAAAATAAACTGGCTTGCAGTGCAGGAAAACCTTGTACTGGGCAGGGGCTGAGAGGACTGCATGATCCAAGTCCATCTCTAACTTGCACAGTTACAGACGTATCACACTGTTCTTTCAGGAAAGGCCTCGAGTTTTTCCTTCTGCAAAGTATTACTTGTCCTTGAAATTCTTACAGAACAGGCAATCACAAAAAAGAGAAGGACTATATAGAAAGAAGGATTAATATACAGCAGGAGGATTAAGAGGGAAAAATAATTGAAGCAGCACGTACCAATATTGCAAAGATCACTAAGAGTAATACCTGTTGTGGCAGACTTGTTCAACACAAAAATAATCATCAGCCTCATTTAACTAGTACTGTTTGCTCACATCATTCTCTCTCACCCCTTCTTCAGTCAATCTAGCTCAGTTCAGCAGCAAAACCCACAGAAATTTCCACTGTGTTTTAAATCACTGAAGTGGTAAATAATAGATATATAAGAACTCAAATTGTTACAAAATAATTTGACGTTGCTCTTAACAGTGAGCCTGAAGTGATGGCTTTAGCAGTCTCACGAGATCTAAACATCAGAACGACATAACCACTTAGGATTGAGCAATTGCTTGACTGCTACAATTTGATTTGAAGCTGATCTAAAGGTGTAAGTAGCACAACTGGCTTTTAGTGTATGCAGGAATATTCCTCAGCCTCTTTGCTCCTTGAAGAGTTAATTCCAACAGCAGAGATGCACAAAAAAAGAAAGAAAACCTTTTTTTTTCACGTACTTAAATTCATAGAAAAATATCAATGGAAATAAAGTCTGTCTGAATGTACGGTGTTTGAGCTTTCAAAACTACCCCCACCTTCTTCCTTTCTCAGCCTTCCTTCCTTCCTTTTATTTAGGTTTTATCTTTCATGAATTTTCTCTTTTTTCAATATGCAGTAATAGGAAGGGCTTTTTTATTAATATTATACTTTGAGGATTCAGGATACAGTAGTGAATGATTTTGCCTTTGTACAGAGAACCATTGTGGGAAATGATTGCCATATCCAAGTCCAATGAAGGCTGATTTTTCCGGTTAAATGCAGCATGTATGTCTTGTTTTAATAGTTTACTTTTTATTTTTCCCTTGAAAAGAGGATGAACAGTGTCTGTGAGAGTGCTCAAGTGCTTGCCACTGCCTATCAGTGACTGCAGGTTAATTGTCTATTCTGTTTTAAATGACTTTGTGGGTAATGAAGGTGCTCAGTACTCAGCCCTTTCAGACTTGAGGTTCTACGCTAATTAGACTTTTTGCTACATTCAGTATGTAGTCTTAAAATCCATTTGCAGTGCTATTCACAAGGCTTGCCTCCCAACCCACATGGCTGGGATGAAATGGTCTGTGGCTGACAGCCAGGATATGTTTATTTTGTTTTTCTCCATCCTAGAGAGGATGGGTGCATCCCTCACTGGGAATGTTCATCAAGCATTGGCTGTGCTTTGGTTTGCTGAGTGAGGTCCACAGACAGGCTGACCTGGCATCTTCTCTTTAATTACCCTAGGCTGATGGGATGTCCAACAATGCAGTGTGCCCTCTCCTCACCTTCATTTTCAACAAGCTGAGAGTGGGATAACTCTGCTGTGCTGTGATCCCAGCTGGAGCTGTTTTGATTGAAAAAACATTCTCAGAAAAACCCTCAAAACATGGCTGCTGGGGCACAGCATCAGTAGTAAAATGATGGTCTGTAACAAGAGTCATAGTGTCACTCACATGAGTACCAAAGGGAACAAGATCCTGACCTAGGAGGTGTAGTAGATTAAAAAGTGTCATGTGATGCTCCTTGGCACCTGGAACTGACCATCCATATTAAATTTCAGCATGGTGTTGGTGTGATTTTTATCTGGTCTAATGACCCTTCTCGCAAACAACCCCTCTGCTGTGTGCTCAGGCATCATGCCCTGCTCAGAACCATTTTGGCAACTGGCAGAAAGGATTTCCCAACACACCAACACTGCAGTACCATCTCTGGCATCTCACCATTGTGTCATGATTGGCACCTCAGCCTGACAGCACACAGCAGGATTTCTGAGCAGGAAGAGGAACAACCTTCTGATCCTTTATAATTATCTCTAAGAATATTTGACAAAAGAAAAGTTTCATGAGCAAATGACTGTATTGTTGTGGTACTCATACAGCCACACCCTTGTAGAGCACACTTCTTCCAGTACCCTCCCCCTACTGCAGCAGGATACTTTAAATCCAGGTGTCACAGATGGGGCTAAAGGTCCTCCGTTTCTTCATTTCTGTCTTTCTAGGTGAGTTGAAAAGGGAATAGCGGAGATCACAGAAGCAGTGAAGTTGCTGGGGAGAAGAAACTGCCAGGGAGCAGAGGCAGGGCCCATTGGAGAACAAGCTCTGCAGTAACTGATTCTCCTCATTAATATACAGCCCACATTTTCAGGAAAAAAATGGTTTTTGGATAACCCATTGGTCAACTATACGAGAACTTTATACTTTAAGCAAGGTATGTGTACTTAAAAACTGCCTTAAAAGGCTACTTAACCAGAGTGCGTTTCAATTCATACCAAAGCATCAGCAATGAGAGACCCTAAGCTGGTGTAACTCACAAGTGTCCCTTGTACCAGCCAAACATGTTGTTTCATTATTTCTGAATTCTAACAATGTTCATCTCTTCTTTCACACAGTGCTTCTGTGCAGTACAGCCTTTATGATTTGACATCTCTGAAGGCATTAACACTCTTTGGGGAATGTGAATCAAACAACAAATTCTCTTTGTGCACATTCATTTCATGTGCTTTTATTTTAGTTCATTCACATCAGAACAAAGCCTAGGAAAGGATGTCTAGAAAGGGCAATTTCCCAACAGTGATTACAGTGTGGGAAAATTTCTCTCATTGCGAGGCTACCTGGAAAATTTTGAAGGTTGTTTCTGCCTAGGAATAACATTTATACTCCCCATAAATGCTTAGAGATGGCTCTATGGACTTCTCAACAAACAATAATAAAAATCCCTCCACCCCACGGCATCTTAGTGAAATATCAAATATAGAGTACTGTCTGCTAATCCTTAATAATTGCTATCTTGTAATCATTATGTTACTCTATAAATATCCAGTATTCTCTTAAAAGAAAACAAACTTGCTTTATGTTGTGTTTCCAAAAGCTAACAGCCTGAAGGGTGGTTTCCTGTTTATTTATGATAGGTCAAACTGGAGAATTGATATATTTGTCTCATTTATAAGCATTACAATTACTTTGTTAGGGCAGAATTATCCCTATAAGCCACTGTATCTAATTTCCCCTTCCTTCCTCCATCTTCTTGGGTTTATTGTGAGATGGTTAGTTTATTGCAGATCTTTTTAGAACTTCCGGTAAATGTTTATTTCTCTGTGCGCCTCCTCATTCATTTCTTATTCTACTTCTGAAACTTATTTAGCTCTGTAATCCTGTTGCTGCTTCCTTCTGCCACTCCCAGGCCAGTTTTAAATGAATATGGGTGCACTGTAACAAGTTTGTTGAGAATTTTAGATAAGTTTATTCTTGACAATGCTGTCATGGGATCATTTCAGTCATTGGGTCGTTGAATGACTTCATGGGGACAGTAGGTTTTACTCTTTTCTCTGGCAGTCCTGTATAATCTTTGCACTCCCTTGGGTGTGTACTGATGAAGGAAAGCAAGTTCTAGACTTGTTCTGTCCCTTTCCATGGGATGGCAGTGGATGGGCACCAAGGGCTCCTGGGAGGGACCAGGAAGGACCCCTCTTGCTGAAATCAGGCAAGCCTGAAGTTAGTTGTCTCTTTTGTCTCTCCCAAATCAAGGGGCTAAACTTGATGTTCACACCTCAAGCTTTCACTGGCCCATAAGAACAGCTACAGGATATGACAGCTCAGTTAGTGGCAGATTTTTAATCATTCTTTTGTGATTTAAATAAAATGGACAAATACTTTCCAGTAAATTTTCTTCCCCCAAACCAGTATAGATGGAACAGTGAATGAAATATTTGTTCAGTATTTAGACTGTACATATATTTTTTTAAAGTTAGCATTGCTGTGACATAAAAAAAGATCTTCCAGGCAATGCCTGGGTTCCTTCTGCCCAGCTCTTCCTGGGTGGGGCAGCCAGGTCCCAGAAACCCAGCATCCAGCAGCTGTGCTCGGATGTGAGACAGAGGACATCTTCAGATGCACCATTTGATACAAACACGTGGCCAGCCCAAGGTCACTGGCCATTTGCCAGTGTAAGCCTGAGCTGGGGAAATCTTGGGCTTCCCTGCTGTGGTTGCAATTAAAGAGCAGCACTGGGTCCAGATCTCTCCTGTCTAACAAGTCTGTGGGTCTCAGATCTGCTCTGGCAGAGGCCTTTCTATTTTATTCCCTTATAACCTGGACTTTCTTCAGTGAGGGTGAGAAACATCATATTGGAATTTTATTTTGAGTGACACAATGTGATCCACACATATATTAATTGTGCCACAGACTGAAGGCTTCATGTCCAAGTGAACAATCCTTTAAAGCATTTGGCAGCAATAACAAGTACCTCAAGGTTATGCCCTATCTCTTTTTTCTCTTTATGTCATCTGTAACAACTGTGGACTCTGACATATAGTTAATTAAATTTGCCCACACTATCTGACTTGGTTGTGCAATCCCTCTTGAGGACGTAATTTTTGAAGGTAGTAAGCAAGAAGAATAGTTAACCTTGATGAGTCGTTTTGCCACAGTAGTATTTTATTCGAGGAAAAATTTAGGATCTTTCATCTATTGCATAAATAATAAATCTCACGACAGTACATAGAAATGAAATGTTTAAAGAATAGCATAACATCTTTGAGGACAGACATCAGAACAAAATGAAATTATCACCCGATTGCTGCTGTACTGCATCTACAAGTCTCTACCTACTGTAAATTTCTTGTGGTAAGTGGTGTTTCTCAGCTGACTGTAGTTAGATGATTCCTATAAAATCTCTCTGAAATGGCTTTTACTGTTTCTGAGACTTTATATTTCAATGTGGATATTAAAAGTTGCTTTTGAAATTTTATTCTGATATGGTGTTGGTGTTACATTTGTAGTATTGAAATAGTCCAGAGCTGGATCCATATCTTTATGCAATTGACCCTTATATCTGATTTTAATAGCATTACTTGGAGGTAGTCCTATTTTGGTCTAACCTTTATTGTAGCTTTTTACTGCCAGAGTTGCCATGCAGAAATCCTGCAGACACCCTCTAGTCTGTCTCTGGGCATCTCTGGACAGCAGGCTTGGTGTGCTGCCTGAGTTGTGGGGTATGTCTGGGGCATGCATGCACGGAAGATGAGCCCCCAGCTGGGCTCCCAAGCTTGTAGTCTTTGTGGTGAGACTGATGTGATTTCGCATGGGAGTCAGATCTGACAGACAAAACAGAAAAAGCTTCTGAAGTGATTTTTGTTTTACCTCAACATCTACTTTGTCTCATTACCTGAGGTTGTACAGGTTCCTTTTTTCCCCATAAAATAGTCATATATTGATACAATAAAAATAAGAACAATAATAATAATAATAGATGCCATAAATCACACTAGGTATTGCCTCATAATATGGTGATATTACAAATTCATTCCAGGGAGCAAAAATTCTATATAATTTAAGCCGCCAGAATATCCCTCACTAAAACTTTTGGTGAACAGAATGAACTTGTTCATGGCACTAGCATTTAGTGGTAGGCAATTTGTCACTTGTTCTTGACTCTTGCCACCTGTGAAGAGCCATGGTTTGAAATCCAGAGCTTCACCTCATGGGAAGGCAGAGATGTCATGGCACAGTTGGTAATTTATCAATGTCTTTTTGGATAGAGAAGGAAACACAGGGCCAGATTTGCTCCAGCCTAACGTGAAGTGCAGCACATCTGAAGGCCCTGGGAAGTGGTTGTAAATCAGGTAAAATTTGGCCCCTGAAAGCTGGCTGTAAAATCAGATGCAGATGATAAGATGTATGTCATATGACACTGTAAATTTAAAGCTAGCCTAGAAGAATTTCCCTCTAATCAGTCGGTGCCAGCTAAATGTATGCAGGCAAGCAGTCATTCTAAGTCTGAGATTAGGCAGATTGATACCAGCTGTCTGACAAATCTCTAGCACTAGATAAGACTGGAGGTGGAGGGGAGAGAATTACAAATTGCATGCACCCATTAATGCACTCATTTAAACATGCAATTTAAATGCTAATTGATGTTAATTCAGCCCAGCACTGGTGTTCAGCTGTTAGTCATATACTGTAACCTGGCTGAAGGAATAGCAGTAAGGGGCTTGGCAGGGTAGTATTGATAAACTCAGGGATCAATTCAATGTATGGCATGATTTCACTTAATTTATTATTATATGTGTAATTACAACTAGCTGAATACAGGCCAGAAAATGAATTGTGACCATTCTGCCACTGCGTGCTGACCACTCATTTAATGGATGATATTTTCCATCTTTTACATTGCCTGAAATCATTCTGTGTCTCAAAAGATCTTGACGTTCTTTATTAAAATGCTTAGGCTTAACGACAGAAACAGCTAAGAATTCCCAAGGAAAGTGAAATCTTTTCTTTTGATCTTAATGGAATGCTCTTTAAAATTTTACCTCATTTTATTTTAGTCTTTTAGGTGAGGAAAAAAGGTCAGTTCATAAATATTGCTATGGGGAAAAATATGTGTAAGTCATGACACTGAAAACCAGTTGTTTACTAAGATGTCTATACTTAACTTGTATTAACTTAGAGTGAAAATTTCACTCTGTGACTATATTTTTCAAGTGCATCTGCAATCTCATGGTAAATTTAATAAATACTATAGATGTCTGGTGAAATGTTATTAATCCACCTGTCAGTGTTCAGTTCCTATTACTCAAAATTATTAATAGTAAAAAAAGGTTACAAAATGCAAATACATGGGGCTGATAAATAGTAAATTTTCTAGGCTAACTTGTTCTTAGTGATCAGTTTGGCCTGCTTTCTTGTTAATGTAAGAGGTTAAATGCAATAATGGAGGTGGTAGGGCTTTTATTAAGCAGCTGGGGTGCAGATTTGGCTCATGATGTGTGTTAATATTATCTCCATACGCCATAAACCTGCTGGGTCAAATTCTGGGCTTTCTGCCAGTTTTCTGGTGCTGTGCTCAGTTACGCTGCTGTGAACCTGTGGCAGGGATGTAGTTTCAGGGGTGAAACAAGGGGCAAAATGCTGCCCGGTTTGCTGAAGGCTTATAAAAACTGGAAGTGATGGAAGGCCCACTTCTTTGCTGTTTGCACCTAGGAAAAGTAAGTGTAAAATGCTAACAGATTGACTGCTGCAGTTTGGTCATTTGAAACAGTGATGTAGTTTTCTTGTCGGGAGGATGCAGGCGCTGCAGTGTGTAACTCCCCATGAAGGGCTTGATTTGAGCCCATCCTGTGCACAGACTCTTAACTGCTCAGGTGACTTTTGATAAGGACACAATTCACGTAAAGCTGAAGATTTTAAAAAAATGACAAAGCAGCCTCCTAGAGAACTTTGTGTGGGAACGATTCTGGGATTTAAGGATTGCCATATATAGGCCCATTGCAGAGGAAATTGAAGAGGGGAACTGTGAGGCAGAAGGAACAAACAGCACACCAGAATGGCATAACTGAGTATTTATCCAAAATTATATCTTTAATTCATCATCTGTATTTGAAAGATTGTGGTCTCTGCAACTTGTGTGCTATGATACAGGGATGTTATAGATCCAGTATCTCAGTAACTGTTTTACTACTGAATGACAGTATAATTTCAAATGATTTTTTAAGGTACATTGCTGAGTTCATTTATTTATTTTTTTTTTTTCCTCCAGGAAGGTTGAGAGGAATGGTAAGTTGGGGGGGATTTGTTCGAAGGTGAAGGGGATATGAGATTTTAAATTGCTTGGCTTATTGGTAGTGGTTTATCTTAAATTGTGCTGCTGCACTGTATTTTTAAGTTATGTCAAGGGCACCTAGACCATATGGAATGAAAGGAAAATAATGATTTAAGAGTGTATCTATCTATTTCAAGAACATTCGCACAATGTGTCAGCAGAACCACATGGTCTACAGTATCCAAGAGAGATGATAGGTCTAAAATAACCAGTTTGAAGTGATGGTTAAAGCTGTCACATGTGTCTACAGTTGGGCACCTAAATCCAGCTCCAAAAGCTCGTGAAAGAAATGTCTAGTTCTTGCTGCTTTGTGACTACTCAGCACCTCTAGTGCTATTCTGGTATTAAAAAAGTATTTCAGTGATAGTGAAAGTTTTGCCAGGAAGTAAAACTTCTGGCTTTGTAATGCATTTAAAAATATACGTGCTCCAACCTGGAGTTACTGGCTGTTTTGTCATAGTACTCTTGTAAGTTTTTCTCAACAATAGGAGTTAACAAAAATTTGATAACTATTAAGATTACCTATATAAAAAGTAAATGTTTTAAAAAAGCTTTCATCACTGATTCTTGAGAATATGAATCTGGATTGGAAGCTATAATAGGTATCTTGTTTTACCCATCATTTTGCTATAATAGGTAACTTGTTTTTATTTATGCATGAGTCTCAGAGAATTGTTCTGCAGTACTTACTGACTCTCTTGGAAGTAAGCTGGTACATAAAATGGCTCCTGCTACTTTCCCTCCTTAAACCAGTAGCTTTTTCAGATGCATTTTTTTACACAGGTTAACAGAAAATGTTTTCTGAAATCTGTATAGAATTAAGTGCCTTGCTCTATCTGAGCTTACTCTTTCAGTGAGAGAGATATAGATATATATACTCAAGGAACTCTACTAAATGTGTCTCACAGCAGTAGTGAAATGGCTCTCTGTGTCATAGCTCCCACAGAGAGGAGCTCCACAGTAGTCATTAGTAGTACAGGAAACATCAAACGTGGCAACTGAGACCTGAGCCTTCCCTGCAAGAGGAAATCAAAGCCCAGTGGCTCTACCACTGCTGGCTATTTCAACAAAAAGCAGGCAGCTTTAAAAATGAGCAGTAGGCATGGAGATGGTGGGATAAGTGGCAGTGAACCTGCTACAGAAAAGATATAATTTCTGACCCAGGGGTCAGACAATGAGTTTGACCTGTACAGGAACGTGGCTTTCTCCAGTCTTTTTTTCAATTATTTTCTTAGGGATCTTTACCTGTAGGAAAATAGCAAAGGTAATGTAAATAAAATTGAAATCTCAAATGCAGGTAGGTGTGGACAGGGGCATAGGTGCAGAGTGGTGAAATTAGCTGCTGTGAAACCAAAAAAACTGCTTTCCTTGTAACCTTGTGGATCAGTAATCTTCCATTCCTAATCCTGTCTGGAAGACACACTATCTGCTGCAGACTCTTCTTCCTCAGCAAGTTCTTAGCTACTATCAATAGCTGCTGGACTCAGCAGGGGAAAGCTGACACACTCTGGAAGTTGACACACCTACATCTGTCTCATTCTTCTTGTAGCACTTTGCTAATACCCTCTGGACTTCTGTGGGGAATGCATAGTATTTATAGTACTGAAAACTGTAGTGGAAAACCAAACACAGGCTAAAAATATTCTAAGAAGAAGCTCAGAAGAAGCTGATAGAGACTGAGGGTAGTCTCTCTAATGGGTCGTGGAATAACAGGACTGATTTGTTTTCCAGGAGAAGGGCTGAGATTTTAGATAGAGGCAAGTGGTTCTCTTTGTGGCTCTTGACTGTCCTCAGACAATAGATTTTTCAGTGCCACAAAATAAATTGTTTTAATTTCCTAAAGACGATTTCAAGTTCTCTTGTGGCAGGAAACACTATTAAGTTCTTCCCTGATGAAAATGTTCTTAACCCTGCAGGCCTATCACCAATACAGAGCTTTACTCAGTCAGCTACAAAAGCTTTCAGTTAAGCAGAAAGTACTGCACAGTCAGTAAGTGGAAGGAAAAGAGAGAGCTGAGTTTTGAAAGCAGGAAGAGACAAGTAAGTGTTCTCATGAAACAGGAGTGAAATGGAGAGCCAATTGCCTAGAACTGTACTTTGGGCATCCTCACGTCCAAGAATAATGCAGGGAAGCAAAAGGTTTTAGCACTCCAGGGAAAGATCACATCACATCTTACATGGCACATTCCCTATGATTTGTGTTATGATAGGATCTAGAGCAGGAATACATTTTTTCTGGTGTGTGGTGCCACAGGCTGGTACTTTTTACATGGTGTAAGTTTGGGTCAGCCCAGAGCTGGGAGCTGGGGGACACAAGCTCTTGTGAAAGACCAGGGAGACAGAGGTTCTCTCCTCAAGGTCCAAGTTCAGCAGAAGTTCAGCGTGGCTGCTCAACAAAGGCTTGCTTCTTTAAGAGTCAGTGTTTCCTTTTTCCTAACGAGCTCCTTCCAACATGCTCGGGTTCTTCTATTTTAGAAAGAAAGAAAACCTTGAATGCCACCTGGAAAAAATAATAGTTTGCTGGTTGCCGTAAAACACCAGGTAAACGGCCATAGGGGAAATTGGGCATATAATCCACAGTGGACAAAACTGGCTGGGCATCAGTGCCCTCAACACAATGATAAACTCAAATGTCATTCAGAATGGACACTGGAAAACCAGGCAGTAAGGAACAAAGGCCCAGAACTACTAAGTAAGCAGGTGCCCAGCTGCCAAGGAACTTAAAGCTGTGTAAGACTTGCCAAAGATTTTAAAACTGTCTCACTCATGTCAAAAGCAGAACCCAGCATTCAGGCCCTAAATTGGAGCATTAAGTCCAGCTCCATGTATTGCTAATTCATGCTCCTTGGTGGAATAGGCAGAGATTTCTCCTGAGCTGAACTTTTAAACAAATCTTTTGGCACAGCTTTCCACAGGCTCCATATTTTTTGTGAAAATATCAAGTAAAATAAAACAAAAAGACAAGTTTCTTACCAACTGGTGTGTTTTAGAAATTATTATAATAGGACACTGAATGGTTCCAAAAATGTACTTTTCTCCTACCTGAAAGCGAAATCTAATAGCAGATAATAAGAGCCCAATATGTCTTATTGTTATCTGTCTCAGTAAAAGCTGTTCCATTTGCCCTCCAATCATTTTTTAAATCAAACTTTAGGGAAAATTGCACATATGTGGATTCATTGAAACAGGCTGTAATGTTTTGCTAATTGTGTCAGATATAACACAGCAGGCCAATTTTTTGAAAGGAATAACAGGTGAATAATCACTCTGTCTGAATTCTGCTAAATAAATGTAATCCCTGAATTTTAGTATCTTTCACAGGGGTTAAGCCTCTGTCTGGGCCACACTCTCATCTGTGCTACTCACTAGCATAAAAGAAGCAAATGTATTCTTCCTTTCTTGCTATGCACTTTATTTTCAGGGAGACCAGCTTCCTACCAGTACTGAACAGCATTTTATAAAACAAAAAACTTATTCTTCTTGCTATGGATTCTTGAAAATATCCATACCCCTTTGTGCATGCTAAAGATCTAGAAGCTCAGAAATGCAAATCTGCAGTTCAATGCCATGTGTGTTTTAGAACATGAGCAAGGAATACCTGAGGTGATACCCATGGTAAATTCAAGTTTAGAAGGGCGGAAGATTGGGATGCTGGTCCTGAGCTGCCTGGCTTTTTGTGTCTGTGAGTTGAGCTAGGGCACTGCAGAAGTAGGGCTATGCAACACTGGACTTAGTTAAAGAACCTCTGCCAGCAGAGTCCAACTCACTGCAGTCTGGCCCTGCCTTTACTCTTCAATAAATACATGGCTTCCCTTAAGCAAGCCCAGCAACCACCTTTCTGCTACCATGTTGGCTTTGGTGGAATTTTCCTCAGTGCTTTTGTCCTCACAAAAGATAGTTCTACTCTTTGTTTGCTTCTTCTGCTGTGTTTCCTGGTTCCTTGCATTGCTAAGTTACTGGGGTGCATCCTGGCTGCAGAGAAAGGCAGTGACGTCCCACTTCATTTGCTGCCCAAAAGCTGCTTGAGCAGCTCTTGCTGACACCAGTGTAAAAACTGCACATCTGGTGGCTCACATTGCTCTGCCACCCAGCTGAGCGGACAGTCTTTGGGAAATAAACAGCCTGTGAAGTGCTATCAAGTTTGCATTTCTGTTCCTTCTCAGCTGTTTCCCTCCTACTCCTCCCCACCACCGCTCCCCTTCCCATCTTGCTTCTGGCTCTATCCACAAGCCTAAATCCAAGAAGGATCAGAGCAGTATTAAAGTTTCTTAGTTTCCCTTAAAATTGCATTATCAGTCTGCTGAAGGGGATGTGGTAAAACAGCAAGGGACCGAAGAATATGTGGCGGTGAGTTTGAGTGGGGAATCAGGGGATTAGCAGTGAATAGGAACAAAGGAGTTTGAAAAGGAGAAAAATGCTGGGAATCAGCTTCAGGGGAAAGGAATCAGCCAGAGGAGCGCTATGTTGTGAGGGAAGGTGCCATTAGCCAGAGGATATGAACTTAGGAAAAAATGTTTGAAAATAAAGAAGATCAAAGAGGTTTGATAGGAAATAGAAATATGGTAAAAGAAAACCTATAGTAATAACAGGAATAATTATATGAATAGTTCAAATAAGCAGAATAAAACAAAGACACAGAAGTGAAAAAGATTACACAGGTAATAAATATTTAGTATAGCTATACAGTGAGGCAGACAGTTTATATGTGGATAAATCACAGGGAATGTAAGGGAAAAAGAATGGTGTTGCAAAAGAGGAAGGGAAAAAAGGAACAGGCAAAGCATTTATATTTACAGGAGGTACCCTACAAGACTTGATTTTACATACTCTATAACATATTTAAATAGCTTTTGACACTGGAGAAAGAAAGGCAACAGTAATTTGTAGGTCTTACATATAAAATTCAACATATAGTAACTGCTGAAATACTGCAGTGAAAATTCACGTTAGAAAATAATTTCCAAATGTAAGGAGCAGATGCTGAGCAGGACTTTCCCTCCTGAGTCAGCTTCTGCACAGGGTATTTAGAAAGAAGCATAGATGGCTTTAAAACTAATTTTTATGTCTCTTTTGACATTTAATTGAAGCAATTTCTTATGTAAAAGTTTGATTTCTCCATCATACAATCCTTATTAAAGTTTAAGCAGAGCAATTTGAAATGTCAGGATAATAAACCATGAAAAATAGAAATAAATATGCAGAGTCTCAGGTTTTATTACAGACCTACATGACTATATGCATTGGAAAAAGTAGTATGAATAGCTGTTGAGAGAAGAATGTGGAGGCTGATAATCAGATGTAGAGCAGCTTGCTGATTTGAAAGTGAGATAAATGTCTAAGCACTACTAGAAAGCATTAACTAAAAATTTACTATGTTCTGAATATTTCACTGATGAGTTTAAGTAGGTTGTCCGTGAACAGAGATGCTCCAGCTGACTGGAGAGAGTTTCACAGTGTGTGAGGGAGTAGGTGAGTACAGGGAGTATGGAGGAGTACAGCTCCTCAAGAAGAGGGGTTTTTGTTGGTTGCAACCTGCTAGAGACCACTAAGTTTTTAGTCTTTAAATTCAATAAAGAAGTGAAGAAAAGAAATTGCTATTCTCAATGTTATCTAACTAAAACTTCTATAAACTTAACCATGCCCTTGAAACCATGTGAGAAATTAAAAAGTGTTATTTCCTTGCTAGGATTCTACCTCATGTAACTTAGAAGATGGTGGTTACCTTTGACTTAAAATTACTACTAAAAATGGGTAAGAAAAAAAGATTGAAAAAAATGTTATCTTTTAAATCACATACCCAAATTACCCATGGTATGCCGACACCTTTCTCATCCCATCTCACCCTGTATTGCCCAGAGGTGCTCCCCTTACCTGTCGAAATTCTACTCCACTTTCCACATGGCTCCAAGCACAATTTAAACCTATTTGGTTCCAGAACCACTGGATTGTCTCTCATCCCATGTATACCTATGTGATGACAGTTTCTTGGAAACAGATACATGGCATCTTGGGTTGGAGGCAATGTATTGCAGAAAAGATGGAGCTTCCTACCTTGCTTTCCTCCCCTAGGATGCTTGCTTGTATCACTGTGGCCTTTCTAAGCCCTTCAAAAGTAAAAGAGGGAAATTACTCCTGAAAAGGCAGTGTAATTAAGCTTACAACCAGAAAACTCATTTACAATTAGTAAAATTCAGTGTAAATATGTAATTAAGAAAATAGGGCTAAGCTTATAAATTTCTTGCCTGCTTGACTTTTGATAGTACATAGAGGTTGGTCCAAATCACACAGAGTCACATTGAATTAGAAGAAACTATCAGCTTAAGATTAGGCGTCTGGCTGTAAGCTTGTGTATGGAGATCAGGCAATACAGATTAGAAAGCAATTAGCTTATCCTAAAATATGTGCTTTTATCTGCTTACTGAATAACCCTCTCGACTCTGTGCTGACCAGGACCTTGTAGCTCTCTGGTGCCATGTGAGATGCATTTCATGTCACACCACAGAAATCTGCAATGGTACTTCCCATCCCCACCTCCCCCAGGCATCACAGATGCAACCAATCATCTATGTCTAGTCAGCAACTGAATCAAGGAATTGAGACACTGCACAGTTAAATCTGTGTTATTGCAACCTGAGTCTGCACTTTAGTCAGTAATGGGACCCATCTCTGTTTATCAGTGTATCACCACTGCAGAAGCAGCTGTCCAGTGCGTTCAGTGATTTCCAGTTATGTTTTGTGCTCACAGAAGTATATTCGGTGTATTTATCAAGGACAGTCTTCTCCTGGATCAGAAGGCATTAATTTCATAGCAAAAGAGAACAAAAAGCAAAAACAATTAGAATTCTCCCAGGAGGAGATGCGAGGATTTAAAGTAACAGAGAGTGTAGCAGAAGAACAAATGGGTGTTAATTGGCTGATTTTAATATTAGCTTGAAAATGAGAAGCTTCATTATTGCAAAGTCAGGAGGGCCTGGAAAAAACCTAATTGAAATGCTGGGAACATGGTAAGATTTAGTGGGGGCCTTGAGATATTTAGGGAAGATCTCTGGGGTCAGCAATCCTATATCCAGATTCCACACCACTTCCATGAAAGCTTTGCTTGCGGGCATTTCCTTGCAGATGTACTAGCAACAAGCTCGCTGTCAGATATGAAGATGTTAAAGAGCAAACCAAAGAACAAACCATACAGACAATTCCCACTGTCCCCAAACAGTTGTTATTTATCCCAGCTGATTCCAGGGCTACAGTGAAGTGGGTGAGCACTTGAGATAGATCAGACAGCTGGCAAGCTGGGTAAGGAAGACACATGTTAAAGCATGAGGTGTGAAAGCTACTACAAAAATAAAAGAAATGAGGCTTTTTTTGTGGATAATTAATGTAGATGACAGGATTGGCAGTGTGTCACAATAGAAGGCTATCATTATCCCTCTACATTTTGTTTACCTAGTAAAATAATTTGTCTACTATGACCCAAATGGGTAGAAATGATGTGGTTATAATAAAAACTGGTTGAAATTTTCAGAGCAAAATAGAACAAAGTTTGTTGAATTTTGCATGAAATTTCTATTGATAAAACCAGCTGGGCCATGGGTCTGAGTCTGTATCAAAATTAACTCATATGGCAACAGCCCATGTCTCAAGAAACTGTGAAATAATACAGGTCAATATGACAATTAGTGCACTCAACAAAATAAATCACTCGGATTAGGATACGTGAAAAGAAATAAAACAGTGCAATAACATCTCCTTCCATCATCCAGAGACAAAAAAATGAACACAAGGAGGTTAATCTTTCTAAATCTCAATTTCAGCTCTTTACATGCTCACTGTTAAATGGCTCCCTGGTTATGGTACAAGCTGCCCATAGTAGTTTACAATGCTTAAACTCCCCCCATGATTCATCCATTTTATACAGCCATTCAAATATGAGGTATCATTACCTAATAAAGATGATGTGGAAGCATACTGGTCATATTTATCCTATTTCCCTGGCAGTCTCTTTTCTTTATGCCCACTATTTACTTTGGGTATGTGTTTATGAGTTTGTAGAGGCATTAAAATATTTTTGTCCTTCCATAAATAAGGGAGGCACAAGAAAAAAGAAACCCTCTGGTTAAAATTTTAAAATTTGTTATTTTGTATTTAAGGATGAAATCCTTGAAGCAGCCATTTTGCCTAGGTGGAAATGGTTAAAAGTAAGTTGTTGCATGATAATAATTAGTAATGTATAGAATAAAAATAGCATCAATAATTAGCATTCAGTTAGCATTTATCTTTCAGTTTAATCTCTCTTATGGCTCTTCAGTTTATATGTCACCGGCTTATTACAAGAAACTTCAAACTTTTTTTCTAGGATGACTAAAACCCTTGATGAGCTGATTATTGGTATGCTGAAGTCATTATCGTGTAATATTATCTCATTTTCTTCCTGTTCTTCTCTACCTGAGGCAAACTGATAAACAAGTAAAAGGAAGTCCCTTACCACACAGTCTTTCATTAAACTGTGAAATTTTTTGCTATGGAAATTGTGGAAACTATAGTTTTGCCTGAATTGAGAAAGACAAACTCTTAACTGTAGGGTTATTAAGCACAATGGATTGTGACATCTAATCAAATGACATCTGAGCCAATCATCTTAATACTTTTTACAGCTGATGGAGAGAAATAGGCCAGTGAGGGCTCAATTCATCTCATCCTAAAATAAATGCCTGAAATAGGTCAGGAGATCCTCACTTAGGGAACTCTGTGGAGAGGTGAGGTTCATCTTACCCTGCAGAGTACTCACAGGGAACCCCTACAGCACGAGTCAGTGCAAAATGGATGAGCAGACTGGTGAAATATCACTATATACCTTTCATATTCCTCTCTCAGCTTTCATTTTTTGGACACTCGGGTGCAGGCTAACGGAACACACCGATCTCCCTCTGGACAGAAACAGCCCCTGCACTGTCCCTTACAGACTGCACACCAGTAATGTTAATGCTTGGCTCTAGAGATGTCCAAATAGAACAGGCACACCATATGAGTGGCTGCAGTGCCTGTATTCTAGGTAATACCCACCTCTTGCTGTGGCTGGCACTAGTACCTAGAGGTGCACCTTCCCAGAGATTCCTGCAGTGGAGGGATAGGATCCTGTGAGAGTTGTCCTTTTCCTGGTACTCCTGGCTCCCTCTGCTCCAGAAGAGTTTCTGTCTCAGGGCTTTTTTGCACTCTGAAATACATTTTGTGCTGGTGGTAGTGTAAAGAAGGCTGGCTGGTTTTAGACAGTAAGTTATCTAGTCTGAGACAAATGAAAGGCTGGTAGTTAAAGCAGTAACTACTTTAAGTAAGTAAGCAAGTAACTACTGCAGAATTGTTTGTTTCCTGCCTCCCTACTCCTGAATTTTCTACCACAGGCATGTCTGCTGGTTTTAAGGTAGAATCTTAGATCCTTTTTTGTTGAAATTGTTCTGCACAAGTTCATGGCTAATATTGTCACCCAAAGGCTAGTAGTTAAAGCAGTAACTACTACTAAAAAGAAACTCAGTAAAAAAGATAAGCAAACAAACTGAGCAACGAAATTCCAGGAGCTCTCCGGTGGCTTGTTCTGAGTTTGACCTTTTGACTGGTTTTTCTGGAGATCTTCTTTAAAGTAGAAACATTAATCCAGTTTTGTTTCGTATAAGGCACTAGCAACATTCGGAAAGCCCTGAGAAGTCACTCCACATGGCACATCTGGAGCCAATTCACACAGGACACAGCTTCATTGTGAAACCTGTGAATTGATCTCCACACTTCTTTCATGAGAAACTGTATTCTCTTTCCCCACAATGACTGCCCATTCACTGTTCTATGCTCACACAGAGAAGTTGTGGATTTTCAGCTTGACTACTTTTAATAGCTCCACACTAGGAGGATCTGGCCTGACAAAGTGAAAATAAATTGAACCAAATATTTTAGCTCATTTGTGTTATAATCTCGTGAGTGAGATTAAAATCAAGTAAGTTTGTCATTATTTGAGTAAAATTGTTTTTTTTCTTTCTTAAAACACTAGAACTCTGCCCATATAACCAGAAGACATTTTGGTTCTGAAATCTCTCCTGCTCTTTTGTTTAGGGTATGCTTCCTGTGTCTGAAAAAATGATAATAAAAAGAAGAGGAAGTGGGCACTCTTTCTCCTACGCTGCAGGAGGAGCAGGACATGAATCATCTCTTGAGAGTTATTTTTTTTCCAAAGTCCTAATGTTCTGTGCATTTTCTGTGTCTTTTGCCCTCTATTTTCCAGTTGGAAAGAAAATCCTTGTATATACTCAGCTGCTACTTGAGAAAGTATAATTTATGAAATATTTTTTCATAAATTATTTTCTGCAAAAATCTTTGGAACCTGCTCTACCCTCCTTTTTGTATTTCTGGAGGGTTATTTTGAAAACGAACTAGTTTTCATCTCCTTTTCCCTTGTATCAGTATTTCTAATTGCTGTAAAATACTCTGAAGTTATCTTGTTGATGATTAAAATCATGCAACCATCTGAAGTTTAAAATATCAAGTCTACATATACCATTTATTGTGGTAGATTTTATTGTTATTTTTAGACATAAACAGAAATCAATTTCTGTTGTCTGATATTCAGATCTTCCCTTGCTGTTCTCAAAAACTTAGATCAATATAATAAAGGTATGAATAGTAGTAATAAATAACAGCGAGCAAGTTAATTTTAGTCTCAAAATTATAGCAAATCTCTAGTTAATTATATGGAGAAGATGCAATAATGGCTATGAGCAAAACTTACTATTTTTATTTATGGATAGATAACATAAAAACATTAAAAGGATGCTATGTGTTCCAGTATCTATTTTTAATTTTTCCCTAGAATTTTAAATGCAGGCTAAGAATTACTTGGTGCTTTATGACAGTTTTATAAAATTAAATATCTAATATGATAGGTAAGAAAGATAAATGGATGGAAAGATATGTTTGCTATACATAGAATATATATTGCTGCCTAAAAATAAAATATTAGGTTAAATACAAAAATCTTTATGTTCAATAATTGTGTTTTTATGCATTTCAGTTACATTTTTTGAGTTCTTTCAAAGGCTAGAAATGTTTCCCACACCTTTCTGCACAAGGCTGACAATACCCAAAATCTAGCTTCCCTTGCTGATGTTAATCAAGCTTTTCAAATTACACATTACTTTAGACAAATTTTCGGGCTTTTCTACTTTCCCTGTTTACCAAGGACACCTTCTGCATTTTGCCCTTCTTTGTTTTGTAAGTATGAATCACAGAAATAATTTTCTGCACTCAGAGTGATGAGATTTTGAAACATATGGCACATGGTGGCTTTGGTTCCTTCTCCACCCTCAGAGGAGAGGTAAGACGTGTGTACGTGTGGTGCCAGGCAAGGACCCTGCTGCAGAAACTTGCTTTAACTGCAGAGTGGGAGGGAAACTCCAGCTCCTTGCTGAACATACGGGATCTAAGTAATGCATCCACTCCTTTCCTTCTATATTTCCTACAACACTGCTAATATCCTGGGCCAAAATCAGTCTACCAGAAACTGACTTTGTCTTCAAGTTGTAACATTGATTCTATGTCTTCATCTATGCAAGTCTTCCTATCTGAGGAAAAAGTTTAAAAGGAGCTTTAACTGCTTTGAGGAACAGTTGAAAGTCATAAAAGAATATATACATATAGTAGTTCTGCTGTAAATTAGAATAGTATGTAATTAAGATATTGCTATGTATTATATTCCTGCCATCCCCAATGATTTGAGGGGGAAGGTCACAATGCCCGAGTCTCTGGACATGGCCTCACTTGGGCCAGACTGAGAGCAGCTTTCCTTAAGCAGAAGGCTAAATCAGCACTTCTCCTCCTTTGGCACAGCCAGAAGTGTACAAAGGTACAGCCTAAACTCTTATCTTTGTGTAGGAGAACAGTCCTGAAAATAAACTCAAAGTCAGCAAGTTCCAAATCCTCTCTGTATTAATAGATAGGTGCTGTCATGCTACTTCTGTTTGGCTCCAGCCTCCTGGTAGAGATCTCACCTTCACCTGGCATCTGCAGGAGCTGTCCTCTAGAGTGGGGCCTTGTGATGCCCCTTGATGGAAAAGCAACCAGTGACCTCAGATTCAGAGGTGAAGTTTGACCTGGTCGAGTAAGCAGGGAGCATGATACTTTCTAGATGTCTTGTTGGGATGCTGATGTTCAGCTGTTTAAACTGTTCCTATTTTCTCACTGAAGATATTTTTTATTCTGGCAAACCAGCTGCCCAGCTCTGCCCCAAACACCTCTAACATAAAGGCTACTGAATAGATGGGGGATTTCCTTGTAATTCTGCCTTTCCCCAGGTAATCAGTATCAAGCATAAAAAATAGGGACGTTATCTTGCTCTGCTCTTGATGCTGTCCTGGGTCTTGCCAAGAGGGAAGAGAAAACCTTCTAACAAGTATGAATAATTTTCTACACTGCTAGAAGCAGGGTAGTACAAAATCCAGGAGTATTGAGCATTCCAAATAGTAAAGAAAGAGTAGATGTCTCAAACAACTTCTCTCCAGTTTCTCACAGAAATTCTTAATAAATGGCTAGCTCTCTTCTGAGTTCCAGCTCTTCCACTGAGCCTTATGAAGATATGAAAACACCACTTGATATTTTATATTCATGTAACCATTAAATGGCTCCCTTTCCCTCTCAGCCTGAGAAATCCACTTCTTCTGTTCAAAATACGGAACATCTGTCTGAAAAGAAGTGTCATACTTGCTGTCACAAAAGATGCCTCAGGTCTGATTGCAAGGGCACTTGTGTATGAATAAAATCACTCAAGTACAAAAGTATTAACCAAATTCTTGTGTACCATTTAAATGACTGATTGATGGTGATGACGGATGATTGCTGTGCATTAATGCCTGAAGCTCTAACAGGCATGAAAGCAGTATTCTGTTTGGTAGATAAGGTACAGGTTTTGCAGTCTATAGGCCAGATCCAGGGGGAGCGTGTGAGGTCGTTTCACTGTCTTTAGCTTATATTTTGTCCTGGGACTGAAATTGAATCTGTTTGCTTTATACCACCCCCAGCCTCACAGTGGGTGTGATTCCCAGCAAGCAGAGCAGTGTGTCCCATGACCATTTTCCCACCTGATAAGCTGCCTTTGTTCTCCTGTACACTTTGTCCTGAGGGCCATCTGGAGGAGGCAACATGTCTGTGGTTGTAGTAACAGGCTGGTATGAAACCAACTGCCTCAGAAAACACCTGCTCTGAGAGAACCTATCAAGCCAATTTCACCTTCTCAGACATTAAAAATATAATTGGCATTGGTAAGATAATTTAACTGTATTTATTAAACTTGTCTGTACTGTTAATCTGCAAACGGAAGAGAGGCTTGAGTGATTTCCATCTTCCAAAGTTGGTCTGAGGGATGTTAGAGCAATGTAGATCCAATCCTTTTTATTTTATTCTGGGTGCACTCTTAGCACTGAAGGGAAAGCATTCTGGAAGGATTGAAATACATATCTGGTATTTATCATTTTTGTGATGGGCTGACCCTGGCTGCATGCCAGGTGTCCACCAAAGCCCTCCTCAGACAGACAGGGGAGAGAAAATAATCAAAGACTCATGGGTCAAGATAAGGACAGAGAGAAATCACTCGCCAATTATCATATGATCAAAAATCATAGGTAAAACAGACAACTTGGGGGAAAATATTTTAATTTATACCAATCAAAGCAGAGTAGGACAATGAGAAATAAACACAAATCTTAAAACACCTTCCCCTCACTCCCTTCTTCCCAGGCTCAAATTCACTCATGATTTTCTCTATGTCTTCCCCCACAGAGGCACATAGGGACAGGGAGTGGTCTGTTGATCACACATTGTCTCTGCTGTTCCTTCTGCCTCAGGGGAAGGACTTCTCACACTTTTGCTCTGCTCCAGCGTGGGGTTCCTCCCAGTGGAGATAGTCCTTCATGAACTTCTACAACATGAGTCTCACCATGATCTGCACCATGGGCTGCAGGGGAACTCTCTGCTATAATGTCTGGGGTACCTCCTCACCCTCCTTCTGCACTTACCCTGGTGTCTGCAGAATTGTTTCTGTTTCCTGCCTCCCTGCTCCTGAATTTTCTACCACAGGCATGTCTGCTGGTTTTAAGCTAGAATCTTAGATCCTTTTTTATTGAAGTTGTTCTGCACAGGTTCGTGGCTAAAACTATCATCCAAAGGAACTACCATGTTTTTCAGTCTTGATGGATACAAATAGTAAACCTGCATTCTTTAATCTATATAGATACTTCATGTAGAAATTCTGTTTTCTCTAGTGCAGTGAACTGCATTTAGTATGATGTAAAACATGAAGAGTCTTCTTCCTTAAAATGAATCTGTAGGCTATAGAGCTGTTTTCCCCATGTATTTGAATTAAGTTGTCCCTCTAATCACTATCTCTGTGAAGTCCCTTGACTGGGTCTTTTATTTCCCTTATAAAAGCTAAAAATGCCATGTTCCTTAATTCAGTGGGTTCTCTGAAAAAATGTGGTTTGAATTGATGAGATGTTGCAAAGCTGCTTAGTTTAAAATACAGACTAGATGGAAACCTCTTATGGTAAATGTAGTAACAAATTCTTTGAGTGAAATAAATGTTTCCCTTTGGAAAACTCAGTTAAATTCTAATGACTACTGCCTACTGCTCTGCCAGCATGGCAGTATATTCAAATGGAAGGGTAAAATCTAGATATTTGATGATAAATTACTGAGTGAGCCCTTTATAAGGAAATCATTTAATTATCTTTATCAATGATTAAGTATTTGAGCTATTTCATGTATATTTTACAGTGTTATTAAACTTTACCTTATTAAACTGAGGGTGCTGTTAAGAGCTAATTCACCTGACCCAGATAAAGATTTGGAAAAAGATGAAAAAAATGTGATACACATTTGCTAAATGCTCACCTCCTCCTTCAGGCTTCTCTCTTGCTTATTGCGACTGGCTAAACAAATCAACTCCCTTAAAAGAAAAACATAAGAAAAAAGATTTTTTTCTTTTTCACAAAATCCATGGAAGAATGAATGACTGGACCAAACCCACAAGATACAAATGGCTACTCACTCCACTGGGATGTAAAAACCTGGGATCAGGCACTTGCCTTCTCTTATTCAGCCTCTTCTATTGCAGCTGCCTCTTTTCCACTGTGTTTACTGGGTGCCACAGGGAGAGTCAGGGCAGGGACAGCATTTGGGAGGCTCTTTTTTTTCTCTCTAAACCTCACTCTGGACATGCAAACACTTTGGTGTGTCACTTCTTACAATAGAAATGACAAATGATGATCACCTTTTGCTCTGCTTCATCATTTGGTTCTTATCTCTGCTCCCAACATTTTCTTGTGCTTTCCTGGCTCCTCATTTTTTTTTTGCAAACTGATATTTACCATAATTCTGCCCTGATCTTCTCTAGCTGTCTCTGTAGAAGTTCTTCATCTGGTGTTCATCGATACTATGACTGTCTAAGTAACGGGGGCAGGTATTACCCAACGTTTTGAGAGCAAGCTATTTAAATTTCCTGACATTCTTTTGATGTCTTTAAGCTTTCTGTCAGAATGCAAACTAGGTAATCAGGTGTCCTTTACCATGCTTGAAATTCTTGAATTTGTGTCACAAAATTAAGCTCTAAGATCTCATGTACCTTTGATGAAAACAGCTCATGTTCTTGTAAATCGCCTGGGAATGTATCAAACCCAGGACTTGGCACACCAGTCTGTCTAAATCCTGTAGGTAACCTTGCTCTGCAAAAACTGAAATAAAATAAACTTTTGGTGTGTTAATGAACAAAGAAAGATAGGAAATTTAGAATTGGGTAAACACTGTAAAAGGAATGGAGTGATCTGAAATTTATTTGGATCCAGGGTTTTAATGTAGGTTTATATAATCATAATAGTAAGAAAATAATAATAATTGCACTGTATCGTGTCATTCAAATGGATCATTTTAATGATGTATTGAGTTGTAGCAGGTAATTAATGGCTTGTTAGTACTTTGTTATTTAGAAGATACTAAGGTTATAATTCACACTTTAAATTAATTTGAAGATTAAATTGTTAAAAAAGCAAATATGCATTTTTACCCCTTTGGATTATTACATAATTTAGAAGAAAGTGGCACATAAAGAGAATAATCAGCAGAGCCAACATATTGTTTTAAAGCAGACAGGCACTTATAAATAAATAGAGAAGCTCATTCTGAAGGCCTTTGTGATGAAATAAACCCAGATGTCTGAGGCTTCTTTAATGGGAGATGTTTATATTCTGTGGGCATTGATACTGTTAACTTCAATAGTGGGAGATCTCTTGAAAGACAAGTGGCTGTCAAACCCTGCTGTGAATCCCACAGTGACTTTTCTCAGAAAATTGTTTACTGTTATTGGGATCCGAAACACAGAGATTTTCATGAAGACTGACAGATGCTACCGTTTTTTGGTCAGTGCTAAAACAGCAAGACCAATTCATTTCAGTAAAAAGAGTCAGGGGAGACATTTTCTTAGAAAATTATAATCTTCCCATAGAGGAGTAAGTTCACATACAGAGATATGGCTGGAGGCTGCTGTAAAACCCATGGATGTTGTGTTGATATTTAAATTATTTATCAGAATGGAAATGATGTTAATACTCCTGCTCTTTACCCGTTACTTTTACTCTCAGAATGACTTTGTCAGAGTCTTTTGAATCAATGGGAGTTTTGCCAATAACATTAGCACAGGTTGGATCAGATCTATAGAGCTTTATAGTATATTACACAGAATATGAATTACGAAAAACCTATTGAAACAGTTTTACTGTTTCTTTTAGGAACAAATGAAACTCAAACCTTTTAAAATTGTGCACATCTCTGTCTAAGTTCACTGGCAGGTAGAGACCCTAAAATATATGATTTATGTTCACAGTTAGATACCTAGTCATTTAAATAAATGGATCTGTGCACACAGTTTACCAGAACTTAAAATATGCATATATGGTTTTGGCATCTCTAAAATGAAGTGACAAACCAGGACGTGATCCTGCCTCGTTATGGCCTTTGCAGCATGTGATTTACTCATTTACAGATGATTTGTAATAGGCAATTAATATTGCTAGGCCTGGAGATAAAATGAAGCTCCTTCAAAGTGGTGGACATAACATTTTAGTACTCTCAGGCTGGATGAAAGAGCGAGTAACCGATCCTCTCACGTGAAGCAACTGAAGCAGCACAACAGTGTCTTGAACCACAAATCTGCTCAGGAGCCCTGGCTTCTGCCAGCTGTGCCATGGTGTGGCTGCAAGTGAGGCAAAGTGCTGGTTTTAGATTGATGCTGTCTGTGAGCATGGTGTAAGCAAGGAAACATGCATGAAGACCAAAGACTCCAACCATATCCAGAGGATGATTTTCGGTACAAACCTGAAAAGAAAAAGGTAAGTAAGAGAGAAATTAGTTTAGATGCTGATGGAAATCGGGTTTGCCTTCATGAGTAAACAAATATTTCTCTATTGTTTTCATTTTGCTTTTTTTTCCCCCCTAAGAAAAGCCTAATGTGAAGAAAATGTTGATCTTAACAGGAATTCTTCCTCTTTCCAGACATATTCCATAAATTACACTTCATTTTTTTGGTTCTCATATGGTAAAAGATTGATGTTAATTATGTCCTCAGAATGTGTCTTTCAAATCACCACAAAAATGAGAAGGGTCTGATTCTGGTCTTACATTGTCTGTTGTGCTTTATCCCTCATAATGTAAATACTCAATTTAGCTTTCTACAAATAGAGGGGAATCTCTCTCTGCTATCAGGATTTACTTGCCAGGAAAAAACCTATCAGTTCACTCACAGATCCAATGGAGACTGGTTATTTGGTAAAGAAGAATCTCCTCCACGGCTAAGTAATACTTTTCTCTGTCAATGCCAGCTTGAGAAAGCTCAGACTTTCCTTTTGGTTACCTCAGACAATTGTTAAGACCCTAAAATGCATCATCCTTTGGAGTGGTGCAGGTGCTTGTGTGGCCATGTGGTTGGAGTTCTAGTAGGAACCTAGCAGATGAAAATTCCCCCATTTTTGTTTTCTTAGCAGTTTTGCTGCTTATTAGGTTCTACTAACACATGATTTTTAGGTTGACCTGAGCAGCTCTTCAGCAGCAAGTGGCAATTAGAGCCCGTGGTGAAGCAAGGAAACCACTGACACACCTCCTGCGCTGTGCCGTTGCACCACGAGTAGAAGGGATCCACCAAACCAAATTCTCTGCACTGAGCAATGTGTTTTGGAATGTGGGTAACTCAGGAAGAGTAACTGCTTTGAAAATCACTTTGGAAAGGATCTTATTTTTTTCAGTCTGAACATCGTCTGTTTTGCAAAGATACAGCACTGCAGTGTGGTTCATCACAGCTCACTGTTTACAAGGCTCCTCTGACTGCTTTGAAAAGTGAAGGCAAGCAATTTTTCTCTGTGCTTGTCCATTAACCTACACATGTACCATAATACAGAGACCTTGTATAGTAGGCTGTGTAAAATTTAGTGTCTGATTTGTGTCCTTTACTATGAAACATGTTACTGTTTCATATTGCAACCTCAAATTCAGATAGAGCTGACCATCAATTATTCATGGGAAGGTTATTTCAGTCGCAGATGAACTTGGACTGTTGATGCAGAGAACCTCCATCTGCCTTCCTGCTAGCATCTCTGAATCTAATGTGTCACCAAACCTGACTCACAGACATGATATCTGCTTTTGGGAGACGCTGCACTTCAGTTAGGAAGCTCAGGTACAGAGTTTATAAATCCTGGTGTAATTTTGCTTGGATGCAGGTGTGTTACTTCTTTACCTGATTAGATACAATCATAGTGTTTTGTTCTGGATCAGGCAGACAGAACAATCTCTCTTAGAATCACATCTGCTGTAAGGACAAAAGTTTCCCCAACTTTCTTACCTTTCTTTTCTTCACTACAATAATTCTTTTTAACTGAATTTTCATTTCTCAGTCCTTTTTCATTTCTAACAATTTCACATGTCCTTGCAGCCTCAGTCCCCAAGTATGAACTGCATGAATTCTTTTTTCTTGATTGGAAAGTAAGGGAAGACAAGGATGTTTCTGATGTCTTGACTTCCATTTACACAGTGGGCACTAAAATCTGATCTCTGAAGACCAGAATATTTTTGGAGCTCAGGTTTAGGTAGCTCCATTTATATCACTGATGATCCTCTGCTTTATTCAATCCCTGAATGCATTTTAAAAAGAGGAAGAGGGAAGAAAAAACAAAACCAAATTTTATTATGTATGTTATACCCATCACTAAGCAAAGAAATAATATTTGTACATGTGATACTAAAATAAGGAGTTATCCTTTCAGGCTTAGCCATTTTAATTACCCTGGATAAATGCTGTATATTTTATCAACACATCTGTCTAAAATCTCTTTATAAAAAGCAGAATTCATTTTTATTTTGATAAAAGTCCATATCAATTAAGAAAACAGAGACACAAAATATTTCTTGGAAAAAAACAACTAGCTGTCAATTTTTTAATGATATCTCAAAAGCTCAGGGTTATGCCCTGTGTCATCATCCTTTCCTAGGTTCAATAAAAGAAGGAGGTGTCAAGGAACTTTTTAAGGCAGTAAATAGCAAGACAGTTAGGATACAAAAAGCAGTTTCATTTATTAAATAAGTGATCCAAACAATTTCTTCTTTTGGGAAAAAAAAGTGTTTTGAAGCTAAATTACCCATCTGAGTCTGAAAGAGTAGAAATCGAGGCTTTCTTTCTGTATTTTCTTTAAAAGCCGACTTCTTCTAGGAGATCAGATCTGCCCGTCTGTCTGCAAGTCCATCCCCTCAGCTGTGGGGTCAGTAGGGCAATGCCACCACAGCTCAAACCAATTTTACCCAAGCTGGGAAAATGACATCTCCGCAAGGAAATGTATTCCCTGACACTACAAGGAACAACCAGGAACTACCCATTGGTTGAAGTTTCCCCTGTATGTGTGAATCACACAATCATAATCAAACCCCTCTCTCTTTAAAACCCTGGGAAATCACTATGTGCAATGAAAACCAGAAAGACATCGAGAGGGTTAAGGCAGACCCAGTCTGCCAGAACTGGATGAATAATTTATTCTTTGAATTTTTCTCACTTTTCTTTCTGCAAATTGCCTGCAAACAGTTTATTCTTTTCTTTCATTTAGTATTATTCAAAATTATTTGCTGAATAATTTCTGCAGTTAATTCCTGATCTGCATATCCTTCATGAGCCATTCAATAGCAATTCCTGCTAAACACTCAGGCTGCCTCAGCTAATTACTGTGGGATATGCAGCCACACTGTACCATAAGCCAAGCTGAACAAGTGTTTCTCAACATACTTTAGACTGTTCCTCCTAGATGACAAGGATCTCCTCGCTCATGAAGATTAACTTATTTAGATATTGAAATAAAATCCAGACTGGAAGATTTGGAGAGAAAAAGTAGTAAAGGGATGAAAGCTAAAATTTTCTTGTGAACTATGATCAGATTAAATGATAAACATGAAGTATTAGTATCCAATGGCCAACTCTAGTATAAAATCCACGGACCTACACTTCTCTTTCAGTCCTGTTTTCTTGTCTTTTAACTGTCCTCTGACCAGTCCTGAGAATATCCTGCCCTTGAGTCCCATTTGGTATTGTTAAGTATAGGCCTTGCTATCCATAGCTAAGACTCCCTTCAGGATTTTCTCTCTTGCATACTTTGTTGGTCACTGTGGACAGCAGGGTTGTCCTGATGGCCGCTCCCATGTATGTCACTTGCAGGACCTCCTGGCTTGTTTCGTTTCCCAGGTTCTGTCTCAAACTTGCTAATTCCTACTTCATAGCTTCTGAGGTAAGGCTCACAGTAAATCCTAGCAGTCTTTTATCCTCTCCTATCTTTCTATAAATCCTTTTTCTTTTGGGATTAACAAATTCGGACTTGCCTGGTAATACCAATTCAGAGTTTTGCTGTGAGCATTGCTCCTGTAGCCTATCCCATTTCCTCCTTCCACTGGCTCCACTTTCTGGCTCATTAAGCACAAGTAATGGTCCTTCATGGCCTGTTTCTACTCTGCCTATCATTTCTCAGTCATTTGGATGGACTGTGGTGCCAGCCTCCTTCAACAATTCTGATAAATCTTTGAAACAATGTTCTCCATCTTCTTGTGTTGTTTAATGCTGCTTTCTCCTAAATCCAGGGAGGAGTTTCCCTTTATCACCTACAAAACTGAGAATTTAGTGTCCTGCAAATCCATTCTTTATAGATATGTTAAGATCACTGTCAGTAATTGGAATAATTTTCCATCCTCATTCTTTTTTCTCTTACCAATACTCACTTGCTTTGTCTTACATTAAGATAGAAAACCGTGGGAGCCAGAGTCAACTGTTTGTTCTCTATTCAGACAGCATTCACAGATTCCAAGCCCAGGACTGCTTGCTTGGAGTCAGAGAGGTAGGAAAAAAAATGGGTTTACTTACACAGAAGGCAAGCTGTTATTTAATTTAATTTTCAATGATTTCCAAGAAGATATTGTGAAATTTTAATTGAGACTACTTTCTCAATTAGATAAGTTCAAGAGGATTCTAGACCCCACAAAAGTAAAGTGGAAAACTGAGTGATTCAGTCAGCAGGTGACAGTACAAAAAAAAAATTTAAAAGTGTTGACACACCTGTCTGGACTTCTCACAGTTGATTTCTGAATGAAATAAAACCAGCTTGGAAAAGTATTCAGGTCTCAAAGTAGGAGCTGATTAGCAGTCTGATGTGGTATTGAAATCCCCAGTTTCCTGTGTGTAATTGCCTTTCAAATGTTCAAATGTTGAAGGTTGAAAAGTAGCATGCTGTGCTCATAGAGATCAGTGTTTGCAATGACTGTACAGAGTCTCAAATTTTAACTTGGTTTATTGCCATTTCACCCACATACAAAATTCATAATGAGAGCAAGACATAGGTTATTAAGTGTGACAGAACAATGTATATATTAATATTAATGAAACTATATTTGCCTTGACCTCGCAGCCTTACAGCATTAATTGTATTTCAGATTCTTTAGTTTTCACATATATATGTATATAAGAAAGCTATGGGTGGTCACACTTTTACCATTCTTTAGATATTTATAGTCAAGATATCCATAGCCAATTGAGAGAAATAGGAATTTTGTGCAATTATCATAAAATACTGATTTTAAACTTTTGAATAAAGTGACTTACGTTTAGTCTTCAGAGTGTCAAGGGAATGCAGACATTTACCTCTAAAGAAAATTCCCCCTCTACCCTGCCTTTGATTACAATTTTGTCAAGTTTTGCAAAGTTCAATCTATTTCCTTTTATGAGCTTCCATGTTTTTAAGTGTCCTCCATTTGTTACAGTGCCCTAGGCATACAGCTATCAAATATCTGCAATAAAAGTGTTCATTTTACAGAATGAACAAAATTCTTGTCTTCTCTTGAAAGGACACAAGGTGACCATCTTTTAGCCTATAAAATTCAGGGTTTTCTTCTCAAGAATCTCTGGTTGCACCTTGATATTGTGCATTTCTTGGTTCTGTTGAAAGCCCTGACTGACATTCACCACCTCCTTTGGAGAGGATGTTATTGCTTTGATTTGAAAAAACAAAAGTTTTGCCTTCAGTGCCTCAAACACCGTGCACACAGCAGTCCAAAAACAGAATGTGCCATGCTAGAGTCTGGTATGAATTTATATCGTCACCTAAGTCTGTTTATCTGCAGGATCATCAATTTGATCAAAGAAATTCACCTAAATCCTGGCTGTCACTTCTAGCTTTCTAGACCATCAGACTAATTGTTAAGAGTCTTTACAAACTAATAAATAGGAAACATTAATGGTTATAATTAAAGTGATGTTTGAACTCATTACTGTATTTCACAGTTAATAATAACTTTTGAATAATTTTATCCCTAAACTTGCACCGTAAGCTCACTTTGCTTTGAGATCTTTTTTGAGCTCTGAGTTGTGCGAAATTAAGTAGCTGTGGGTCAGACACAGAATTTCAATCTCAGTCTTCACAGAGACTCATTCCATATTGCCTACTGCATTTCACCTTTGAGGACCACAAAATTAGGTTCTCAAGCCAATTTGGTAATAAATCAGAGTGCTTTGCTTGATTTACATTATGGATATTTCAAGTTGCTAAATTATGGTATCAGCAAGATATTTAATACTATCCAATATTGCTGTAAATCTTATGTTTCTCAAAGAGAGCATTTACTTTGAAGATCTCATACTGAACCTAGTTTTATTTCAAACCAGTAATTCACCCCTAAATTAAAATTTTTGTAATTTAGAATTTATCATTGAGTCCAGGAAAGCTTCTAACAACAGGAAAAGAACATCTCCAAGAAGGTGAGGAGAGCAAAGTATCACAGCAGCTGACATCCAAAGAGCAGAGGAGGATTTAGGTACCAGGTTGAAGTGGACTGAAGGACAGACCAAAGGAACTGGGGCAGAGCGTCAGCTTGAAGTCAAAGAACAGCTAAACCAGTGTGTCAAACACAAATGAAGGAAAGCCCTTAGAAGTGCAAGGCATAAGTCTCAATCTGAAAACAACCAACCCTTTTTCCTGTAACTGGTCCTTGGCCCTAATTCTAAGCAGTCCTGAAGAGTTCTTGTGGATGAATACTCTGAAAATATAAAATACTCCGAAAATATAAAATACTCCTGTATAAGAGTTTGGCTGCCAATCTGAGATTCTCCAGGTAGGTAGGAGTTCATGCTACATATATGTGGTACTGGATATCACACATGCCTTTCTCGTGAATCTTCTTCATCTAAGAACTAAATATAATTAACCATTTGATAACCATTTAATAAAAATATGCCCTATCTTCCACTACTCCTTTTCATTTTTTTTCTGTAGTCATAGATACTAGATTGCTTAATTATTTCTAAATTATTTAAGATAGGTGATGAGGGATAACTGTACAAGAATGGTTCTTCTATGCATGTTTGAGTGATTAAACTATATGCAGTGAGCCATCAGTCCAAATGTCCTAGTCATACTTTTTTCCTCTACTACTACAGCAATACTGAGTATTACCCAGGCACATCTATAGGATACCTTTCCAGTAAGCTAACCATGGAAACAACCTACAGTTTCCTTATGAGGTAAAAAACCAGGCAGTGAAAGGAAATTCCCACCAGAAATAATCTTGCTTTCTCTGCTATTTGCTACAGCCTTGCATCAAGGTCCTTATCCAGTTGCTGCCTTGGTTTGGTTTTTTCCTTTTCTTGGAAATGTCATTTCTCCTTACAACAGGAGTTCTGATCCTAGAGACAGATTATTTATTTACATGGTGGCTAGTTATGGAAGCAAAATGTTAAGAAATGCTTCGTCTGTTTGACATGGTACTTCATTTCACCACAACATTAATCTTTTTTACCTAGGACCTTTTATTTTTTCAAAAATAAAGCATTAGCATTCTTAACCTCAAAATTGCATGTGGCCATCAATTGCCAGAAGGGGTCTTGAGGGAACCTGACATTTATGAACGAGGTAAGGAAAGAAAACATTTGAAAACTTGTTAGCGCATCACTTGAGGGTAAAAGAAGCATCTTAGAGAATATAAAAGAAGCATCCTATATCCTAACTTCACCATTGTTTAGAGGAAAATCAGCTCACTGCCATGTCAATTTAACTACCATTATAGTGAGATGGCTTCTCCCAGTCTGGACAGGTATGGAAGTGTGAAGGTTTTCTTGTGTTAGTTGAGGTGACTGATATGTTTCCTGCTCTTCAATTTTTTTTTTTTTTTTGTATTTCAGAAGAAATAATAGGAAATGTGCCATGATTCTAGACTCTGTTTCCAATAATTTAAATTTTGGAGACTTGTTTATTTATTTTAACAGTACTGAGCCAAAATCAGCCCTGAAGACAATGAAGCTGCTGGGAATGTTTAATTCAATTTATTTTGTTGGGAGGAGAGGGGTCAGTCTTTTATGTCTTAAAGTGTCATTTCCCCCTCATCATTCTCTCCTTCCTATTAATTTGCGTGGAAAATCATAGAATAAATGACGACTTGTCTAGTCTGGGATTTATGTGCCATTTTTAGGCTGTAGACTTTCTGTTTGACCCGGAAAAAATTTGGATTGTATGTCTTTCTCCTTTTCCCACTAGTAACTTAGGAATAGTTCTCAGGGGTATAGAAATTTCTACAAATGATTGTGAGCTCCTTACAACCTTGCAGTGCTGAAAGCCATGGCAATGCCTAAGCAGAACGAGTTGAAATATCAGTATTGTACTCTTTCCATTGATGTCATTGTTTACATTTATTTTGCAGGTTTCAAGGTAATTATCATAGGAATATAATTTATTAGCTGTTTTCCAATATAAGTCTATAGGCCAAATGATGTAGAAATTTAGATGCTGGACACTGATGGAAAATTTAATTATTATTTTGCTGCTTAGATAACCACAATTCTCATGATTTGATCGGTCCCATAATACTATTGCAACATTTCATCGTAGCTTCAGTTTAATGTTTCTATTTTATGCATTTAATTTATTTCTTTCATAATTGCTATGAGATGTGCATATCTTCTGAAGTGCTGTGGGATGTGTAACATGAAAGGTTCTGTACAGGAACAACTGTTTTTCTTATTAGAGTGAACTGCAACACGACAGATTAAACATTCAATTAAACAGGAAATTTGCCCATGTAAAAAGCTCACAGAAAGGATCTTAACAGTGTTCATTTTTACAAGGTACTAAAGTTTTTGGAATCAATTATTTTGAAAGTCCATCTACTTTGCTTGCAGGTAAAATAATAACTCAGTTGTTTCAGAAAAGGGGCCAAGTATTATTTACATAAAGCCCCATTGTAAAAATCTGGGTACTATTTCTTTCCAAGATTTAAAATACTTTGGTCAGAGAAATGAAAATACTCATAAAAGGCAACCACAGTATGTTATAAACCACCTTTATGGTTCATTATAGATTTCGTTTAATGCTGTTGGATTAACACTAAAGGTTAATGTTTGCATAAAATATGCATGATTAGTTTAATGCTCTGGAACTGTGATCAGGTTCTCTAATGTTATGAAAGGGAGTGACATGATACATGGTTAAGGCTGACACAAATAGAAGTGTGATATATTTCCAACAAAACTGGTCAAGGGTATTTTCAAAATCCTCCCTTATGTGATAACACTTCAAAGCCAATCTGTACCAATGGGAGATTTTGTGTTCAGCTCTCATAATTAAACTGTTTTCTGGCTGCAGGAATTGCATGCATTTCTAATTTGCAGTGTAGGCAAAGTGCTTGGAGAATGATACGTTCAGATTTTCTTCTTGCATTTTTTGAGCCCTAGGTATTATGTGGAGTGTTTTTGTTTAAGCATTGATTATCTTTGTTATGCTTTATTGCCAGGAGAATGATAGTATTTCTTATGCATTGACTTGGAAAACTCCATCTAACTGGCATATTTCACTTATTGCTTGTGTAGAAGTGTCTGCCTAAGCTCTTCACTTACCAACAAATGATTTATAAATGTATGATTTATTTTTTCTATCTTGATCATGCCTCAGAGATAATTACAGTTAGGCATTCTTTCATGCTGCCAGGGAAGAACAGTGTATTTAGCATGTATTTGGATAAATATCAGCCATAAATCTTGGCTAGGCCATGAACTTCTTCTGCTGTCAAGGGTCTGGACAGCAGATAATGAGAAAAGACTATGGGCTGTCATCAGATAAGGAAACAACACACAGTAATCATCAGGACATATGGACACAGCTACAAGGACATGTACATATAAGGCGTTGCTTTGTAGGATTATGCATTGCATAACTCTTGGGGCAGGTTTTGTTTGGTATACCTGTGGGTATGGATATTCAACAGAGAAGATGTTCTAGCAAGCCTGGACTTTTGTACAACCTCTGAATGAACCACGATTCCTATTAAAACCTGTACTCACAATGATGACCTGGTAGTGATTAAAGAAAAAATTGCTACACTCCCCCTCTCTTTTTTTTTTCTTTTGTTTGTTTGCTTTTGGAGGGTTTTTTGTTTGTTTATTTAAACACAGATTATTTTAGATATCTGATTTGTACAACAGATAGTGTGGCCACAAGAAGATGTGGATGGAAAAAAGTGGCCTTTCATGGGAGTAGTAGGGCAGGCAAGACCTTCAAAGGCCAGTGTCCCTGCTGTCATTTGTGTAGTGTGCAACTACAGCCTTTTGTAGGGTGGGTGTCTCCTTTCATGATTAAAAGTGAAGAGTTTGGTGTACATGGGGCAGCAGAGTCAGGAGTAGACCTCCTTCTTCAGGGCAGTGGTTTTTTCAAACCTTTATGTGTAGGCCTCATGTGAGCATACTTCCTTGATCCTGGCAAAAGGCTGCATACCCTGACATTATTGCCTGCCACAGGTCAGGACCCTGTTTCAGAGAACTGGGCTACCCAGTGAACTTATTTTTCAAGAAGTTATAGGACTGACTATCAAGGACAGAACAGTGCCCTTTACCCAGCTTTGCTCTAGGAAATAATTGCAACATAATCTCTGCTTCCAAGAACCAAAAAACATCTTTATGAAGATAGCCTTATATCATTTCACGCTTGGAATTACAGCCTAGTAAATTGACATTTGGATGAGCAATAAGCCAAAATAAACAGCCTATATCTATGGACAGGTTTTTAATGGGAACTGCCATTGTTCTTGTTTATTCATTATGTATCTGTTATGTAGCTACAGTCCCTAGAGACCAAGAAATTTAAAGACTGAATATTCATGTCTCCTTTTTACCTAGGCTTGGTTCTGTAAAAGTTCAAAAGCACAAGTGCAAATTCACTGAAAATGGACCTTATGGAGATCTTGTTTTGGAGGCTCACTCATGTTCAGAATGAGTTCTTCAACCCAGAAATTTCTAATCTGTTTTGATTACCAAAATATGGAATATTGGAATCAAACATTTGTGCAAAATTTATTAATGCCTCTAAAATGCAGACAGCTCATGGTATATGAGCAGTCATGCATTTTTGGGAGATGAGGTAACATTCTTTTGTTAAGTGATATCAATCTTAATGTAATTAATTTTAACAGCATGCCCTTCATTATTTTTTTCTATTTTTACCACAGTTATCTTCATTTTCTCTACATTCAGCAATATCTCTTCATCTGTTAGACTGACAAGAACTTTCTCAAAGACAAACAATGCTAATGAACCAGAGACGTGTCTCAATCAATGTCTTTCTTTCCCCATCTTGATGGGAGTCATATATAGCTGCTAATTTTGTATTAGTTCCTTTTTTTTTCCTTCCTCCATTCTTGGCCTCGGAGGCATGGAAGGAAAGTGGTTTCAGCACTTATCAAATAGCTTTTTATCAGACTGACTGGGGGGCATTCAGTGACATGGTTGATCACTCCCAGGAGGCACATCCAGAACAAGCTGACAAAGGTCGCTGAAAAACAATTCACTCAGATTATGTTGGAACACACAAAGTCATATGGAGCTAAATCACATGTCCATAAAATCTGGGCTACCAAGTTTAACTCTCCGTGCTCTTACGTTTAAATATTGTTACATTCTGAGAACGGCAGCTGGTACGAGTCATAGGTAGGCTTGAAAATTATTCTGCAAAGAGTCACTGAACTCACATAAATTGTATTTATATGAGAATTTCATGAGCTCAGCTGTTGTTGTTGCCTGACCGCAAAGTCTTAATTAACCAATGCATCACCTTACCTGAGACAGCAATGCAAAGTACCCTGCTATTTGTTCAGTACACAGTATTTCAGATTCTTAAAATGGACAAATGAAATATGCTGGACAAGATAAAGTTTTAGGTGCTGAATCTTCTGCTGCAGTTTGGCTTGGAAAAAGCTACACATTTTACAAAAGTCTACGTTTCTCTTCCTATTGTATTAGAAATAAAAATTTCATAGTAGGTCTATTATATAAGATTAAAATATTTATTACATCGATATAATGTTAATAAGTTGGTGCCTGCTTGACCTTAATTTTATTTCATTGTTTGAAGACCTGTTGTGACTCACAGAGGTTGTAAATCAAGTGTCATTTTCAAGTATGGCCCCTCTTGTCCATGCTAAACATGTCATGGTGTAGTTTCTTTATTTGCTGAATGAATTCATTGCACCCATGGAGTCGAATAACCAGAATGAGTCATAGACCTGCGGTGAGGCTGCCCCAGAGCCTGGGAGAGGTGATATGATGGAACAGTCACTAGGAAGCATAATATCACCTCACAGGTCAGTGGTAAAGCTCACATGAAATGGAAATGAAATCATGTTTACCAAGTGACCTTCAAAGTATTGTTCTAACTATTCTTTAGGGGAAAAGAATAAAAAAAAAACCCAAAGGCCAAGCCCCAAAATAAATCCACAAGAAAAAAATCTTTGTTGTTATGTGTATCTTAGGCCAGCAGTAAGGAATTTAGAAGTCCCTCAAGAGTTAAAGATGTTGTAGAAATAGGAAATGTCCATTTCCAGATGGCAATAGACTACCATTAGTTGCATAAAAATAAGTTTTGATGTTGCTTCTATTGTCTGTTTGCATGGAAATGGAACACATTACAGGAAGGTTGTGCATTACTTTCTGCTCTATTAGTAAGCAAAGGATATATGAATCAACATCTGCTAAGGACATAAATATTTTTTCAACCAGCACAGTATTGTGCACTAAATAAAATCAAACCCACAAAAATTTAAAAGAACTAACTGGGGGGAACCTTGGTCTTCTCTCACTACTAATAATTCCTAAAGTACTGAGAAAATTCAGAAGAATGAAAGAATCTGAATTTTGTGCTAATATAAAAAGCAATTAGAGGTGTTGAGCTGAATGTTTGTAACTGGGTTTTTTGACCTAAATGTCATGTCAAAAAAAAAAAGGGGGAAATTCATAGAAGATTTAGTAAGCAATAGTGGAATGTTGATATAATTACTGTAATTCCACATACTTTTGTGAAAAAGGTCATGTTGAAAAAGCTTGTTGATAAAGCTGTAAGACTTTTAATTAAGTTCTGTCTGATAAGCTGGTACAGCTATGTTAATTCTATACAATAGCTAACAAAAATGTATGAAACGCAATAAATATTAATGTATAATGGTCTGGATATCTGATTGACTTCTCATGTAATTATGTCATGGAGAAAAGTCTTTTCATTTTTAAAATAATTATCTGGAGATCTAATAAATATCTTTAATTTCAGTGTGGAAGAAATAAAACTATACGTGATAAGATCTGGGGCTGAAAAATATTTTCAAGAAAAACAGATGTAATGAAGAATGCAAGTGGTTTTGCAGATGTTCATTCAACAAGTGAGCCTAGAAGATTTTAGTGCAAGAAGGGCCTAAGGTCATCTGGACTGGGATTTTAACTGTGTTTATTGGTGCTTACATGTGAATTCTGTGCTAGAGATGCTCCCTCCTGAATATGGCAAATGGAGTCAGCAAGGTCTAGGAAATGTTTCCTCAGTGTGACAAGAGATGAGAAACAGTTTTCTTAGCAGAAGCACTTTCTGCTGCTTAAAATATCCTAGGGTGTATGATACATCTGCCTTACGTGGACTATAACAATTATTTAGCTCATGGGTATCTCAATAGAAAATTTTGGGGTAGACCCGTGGGCATGTGTGCGTTTGTGCAGCTTTTTTTTTTTCCCCCACTTTTGAAAAAGTCTGGGAACAAGGTCAATTAGAGCCTGGGCTAGGTTTACCACTAACCTTGTCTAAGTCACTAGTGTCTTAATTTCCTAAATGGGTGAGAAGGGAAAGGATGTGAAAAGATGAAAACGAAACAGAAAGGCTCAAAACTCAGTCTAAGTTATAATTTTTTCCCAAATGCTTGAGGGTTGCTGAGAGTAAATGTTTGTACAAGCTAGAAATGGAAACCCAGAGATCTACAAGGCTGTTGCAGTTTCAAAAAGACCACAGTCTCCAGAGTTCAGTAATGGTTGTTCAGTAGCAGGAAACCAGAGTGATCAATGATCTCCTGAGGGTGGCCAAAAAACTAGGCCTGCTGAGCAGACTGTAACATCCTCTCAAGGAGTTTATGTAAAACAGACATGTGTTTACACTGTTGGTTGTTTTGAAATGTCTTTTTTCCAGCATATACTTTGTTATCAGTGCTTAAATAAACAATGCTTGGTTCAGAGAAGGCTCTTTTGTTGCTGAATATCTCCAGTTGCTGACTGTCACAGGAAAGAAGGCCTGGTGCCAACTCCAGCCACAGGTGATAAATAAACCAGTAGGCAAGAGAGTGTGACCCACCAGCAGGGGACCATGCAGCAGAAAAAAAACACAAACCAAAGGGAAAACACAGAGTGAAGATGCTGATAATTTAAATAGCCCTATAGTCAGGGTAAATTTTTCACAGCACGCAGTTCTAAGATCCAGTGCAGAAATGGACATACATAAGCTCTATATATAGATGTGAATGTAGATGCAAATTACCTTATAATTCAGTGTGTAGAAAGTCAGGTATTTTTCAGCTTAAATAATATATGGTTTTAATGTAAGAAACCATTTTGGGGAAACTGGGCATGTATTCAGACATGGTGCATCTAGATGAAGTTTTACTGTAAGTAATTTGAGCTGGTTTACATCAAATATGATTTCTAGACCAAGATCCTCAGAAATGCTATGTAGACATAGATTCAAATGGAATCAGTTCCTAAAGTACATCAGCTGTATTTTGTACCTTTATATCTTGTAACAGAAGTGGTGGACTTAACACCACACATGTTCTTCATTTGCTGAAGAAATTAATTAATGCATTACACTTGTGTAATAAGTTTTGATATTTTGCAGTTGCAATAAATAATTAGTCTTCTTGATGAGCCTTTTTTCCTGATGTCCTCTTTTTTTTTCAACACTAATTTTGAATAAAGACGCCAGGGTCGTGATTTTCAGAATGGGAGGTCAGTAGCAAGTTGAAATAAAAATGAGCTTTGGGGGGAAAACAGAAAAATTAATTAGCTGGGGATGTCAGAGCCTCCTTAGCATGCAAAAAGAGCGGAGTTGGTCAGTGAGAAAAAAATATTAATTGGTTTACATCATATGGACTGAAGATGCATTTAATTAGAGGAAGAACATCCTCTCTCATCTCTTGGGCATGCTAGGTCAGAACTTTCATTTTTCTAACACATTTCACACCTTTGTGGGTTTCTTGCAGAAAAAACTGTGATTTGCCAAGAGTTTCAAGATCTGATTAAAAGGAATTATCACAAAGTGCATTGAGGGAATAAGAAGTTGCTTAAAACACATGTAAAAAAATGTTAATATTTCCATTAAAAATTTCAAGTGATTTATTAGAAAATAAGATAGAGATTTTGAGGGTATTGCAGTAAACATTTCTTCTCACTTTCAGGCAATCACATCAGGCTACGTAAACCAAAAATATATCAAGTACCATTTAGCTTAGATGACTTTCTGATTAGTAACAACAGAATTTGCATTCCTAAGAAAAGCCATAAAACTACTGGAAGCTTCCATAATATTCCATTGCTATGCTGTAAAGTCTGTAAGTAATAAAATATCTCATTTTCCCAGTAAAATGTGGCTTATATTTCCCCATACAGCCATCATGCAGGTACTGGGGTCAAAGATGATAAGATGTGGGACAGTGGCGACAAGACAGAACATCACCTCTCAACAGGACAGATTTTTGGCAAACATATTTCTGAAAAAATTTAATTCAAAACAATGAAGGATGGCACTGAAATGTTTCTATGCGTTGAATGACATCTTCAGCCATAATTCTTCAAGGTGAAAAACAGAATAAGCCAACCCTGACTACTGATCAAAGTGGAATTAAAGGAAAATGCTTTTTTCGTGGCTTAGATAACTGACAGCCATTTTCACTTTCAACACAGTTTTCAAGCATCATCAGACAACTTTGCAAAGTAGATATGTGTAGCCTCTATTTTCCAGGTGAACCAGTCAGGAAACAGAAATAATTTACTAAACAGGAAGGAGCCAGTGAAGCCACAGATGAACTGGTCAGTCAGTGTGTATCCGCAAAGCTCATCTCTGTGAAGGTGACATGACTCCTGGCTCTGACTATCGTCGATAGTTGTGCAGGCTTTGGGTTAGACCAGTGTGTCAGTGAAGAATACCTGTCTGAAATCACATCCTGGCGTGGCAGTGACAAGCATGCAGAGAGTGTTTAGCCATAATGAGGAATAATGGTTCCCACCCACACTTGTTTACTTTGTTTTCTAGTTTTGGAGTGTGGTTGCATACTTAGCTGACATTATTTGATTTCTTCTCAAATATTTAAAATAACCATTTCGGTTAATTAAGACAACATGTTCCTGGGACACTGTGTTATACTGGTATGTTCTCTCAGCTGTCAGTGACAGCACAGAATACTGGGTCATGAAGACTTAACATTTCAGAAACAAGTACCAGTTCTTTCTGCAGTCGGAAAACAGAGAAACTGCAAACATAAAGGTGTGAGCTTGTGTTCCCTAGTTGGTGCTGAACCCAGCTCCATGGTTTGACTGTCTGCATTCCTGTGTGGCTCAGTCCCATGCTGTCTGCCTGTGGGATGGCTTGCCAGCTATACATGGATGCCATTCCTGGCACAGGGATAAACCTGTCATTTGACATTCTACAAAGCCCAGTTTAGCTTGGTGATGGTATCAGAAATAGGCATTTGGGTACAGACAGAGCAAAAGCAATGAGGAAAAGTAAAGCAGGGCAGACTTTTATTTTTTGGGAATGGGTTGTGATCAAGAAAGAGATATGGGTGTACCCTGTACCAAAACAATAGTCCAAGAAAGGCCCAGTAGACCCTAAGGGGTGCTCAGTAGGTAAGCAGTGCTGTTGAGGAACATCTGTGGGGTAGTCCTGTGCTCCACCACTGAGGTGGAGCAGGACAGTAAACCAAACCTGTTGCTCTGACCCTGCCATGAGGGACAGATGTGTTTCTGTGCTAAGGAAGCCCAGGGTAGTGATGCCTTGAGTGTGCACAATAATGGATTGCGCATTCTGTTCCACAAGGAATGGCAGCAGCAGCCACCCACTGCTTCCCAAAGCAAGAAGAGACATGGGGTGAGCAGAACTAGCTGGGGCCAGAGTTCATAGATACACCCCAAAAGTTAGGGAGGAAAGAACCTCATATCCTACAATATAAGAAAAAAAATATGTACAGATGTGATACAATTAGAACCTTTCCTATAGATTCTTCTTCCTAGATAAACTCATTTGCATGAAGCCCTTTATTCTCCCTCCACAGAAGATCCTTTCAGCCTCTGATTTTGTTCAAGTTAACTCAAGGTGGAGATCACATATTTTGGATTATTAGGAGGTACGAGTTCTTGGAGCACTTGTTTTCAAAGAATAATATGTTTAAAGGCATGAGGTGTTACTGGGATATAGAGTAGTCCTGAGAAGTCAGAGTAATTTCATTGTTTTCAGGGTGGTGTTAAATCAAATTAAGTAATATTAAAAATGATGGCTAATAAAATGCAAAATAGAGGGAAATCTCACAGATACACAAATACAAGTGGAGAAAATTATTGTTTTGATGAAGAATAAGACCAATTGGTGCAGGGTCCTTTACTACTCTTTTTTTTCCCCCAGTAAATAGCAAGAATTTACATTGAAAACATTTCACCACATACACGAACTGGGGAAGTATTAATGTTCAGGCAGACTCTGAAAATAGCAAAATATTCCTTGAAACTTTAGTAGCAATTCTGGAGGTGCTTGAGCAACTGGGACTATATTCTCCATGAGTTTAGATTCTGTGTGCGTTTTTTTGACCAGGCTAGTACTACTTAAAACATTTTCATGAACAAAGCCTGGAAAAAGCAGAAGTATGGCTTTGGGCTTCCCCTTTGTTTCTCTTAAATTACAGTTGAATTGCAACAGAAGTTTTCTTAAAAATTACATATATCCCAGTATTTTAAAATATTGCATGTCTAAACAGTTTTTGACTAGTTTTACACATGAAAAGGTCTGACAGAATGTCTCAGGGAAGCTTGCTGTACATTTGCTGGTTTTGAAGACATTTATGATATTTGTGGAATGTCTGTTTTTCCACGCAATTTGTGAAATGCTGTAATTTGACTTTCCTATGCACAGAATCAAAACAGTCAAACTAGACCAAATTCTGCTGTAAGTAGTCAGTTGGGTTTTTTTAACATCCAGCCAATGGTTAAAAATGTCTGTAAGCAGCTGTCACCTGGTGTGTGTGGGTATGTGATGCGTACGCCTGTAAAGGTGGCAGATAAAGGCCATGAGGAGAACTGTGAAAGGCTGAACCTAATGACATGACTTTCACTGGTTTCCTGGGGTTTGGGATTTCATTTTCATTATATTCAATCTGGCATTTCCTAGGGTTGTATATCCCAGAAAGGATTTCACCTTTCTGTTGCAGTCTGTCAAAGAGGCTGTTAGAACCAGAGAGGCCAGTGGTTGCAATGTTATTAAAATTTTGGAAATATCTTCCTGGCTTTACATCCAGAGGCTAGAGTTAAATACTTATGCCTTAAAAACCCCACAGTAATCTCATTTTCAGATGCTGCTTTTCTAGAACACCTACCTTGCTCGTGAAGAATCTCTTCTGCATGAAACAGATTCCCTGCCCCCTTTAGAAAACCTCTGGTGTGCTGCTGTTACCTGGTCCCAACAAAGACTTCAAATTTCCTCTTCTTGCCTACACAGTCTTTGACTGTCAGGAGTGCAAACTTCTATGTTTTTTTCCATATTAAAAAATCTTAGTAAAGGCAAGGTACGGCTTTATGTGGGTTGGTACTTTTCTTCTTCCACCATTTTTGATTGGTCTTTTAAATTTTGCAGATGCCATGCAAGGCACTGGGGGTGTGAGACTTTGCCTTTAAGTCACTGGTCTTTGGGCAGGATGAGAAACCTCTTGCCCTGCTCTAGGACATTGCCTCAGATAACAACAGTCTGTTTGGGAGCTCATTGCTGCTTCAAATTCTGCCTCTTGCAGGCCTTGCCTGCAGAGGCTCCTTGCCTGTGAAACCAAGGAATAATTCTATAAAGAGAATGGTTTGCAGACCTGTGGGTGGTACAGCCATAGGCACCACCTGGAATGTGCCACTACCTCCCCCTGCCAGCAATCTGTGCTTTTCCCTCAGAAAGGGACCATCCAAGCTACAAGAAAAATTAAGGATTCCTCATCTGCTTCCCAAAATGCATGGCCATGAGTTTTCTAGCAATTTCTAGCATGTCTTTTGCAATTAAGAGCATATAATGTGTCAGTACATCAACAGACATAATAAATACAACTTTTTTTTTGTGATATTGCCAGTATTTCATATTAAGGCCCTTCAACATCCAGGAGGTACATTTGAAACCACAGAAATTTAGGGCTTTGTTGTTTTGGGTTCTTTTTCCCCATATAGCTGGGTATCACAAATGAGTAACCAGAACCAATGTACTCAATATTTAGTATTGATCAGCTGTTACTTCAGTTCCCCTTTAGAATACTCTCTAAAACATGGAACACTGCTAGCTGCAATTCCAGGTAACAAGTGTTAGAGACAGAAAGCTGAAAATAGATGTCTCTTTCCTCTTATCATTAGAACTATAATTAATTTCTGTATGTAGTAAAACTCCTCTGTCGACTTGGGATTGTTACTGGCATCTTTTCACTTTCCGTCAACAGAGTAGCATAGAAAATTAGAAGTTCCCCTGGCCTGAATCTCCAGAAGTAACAGACACTTCATTATATCCTCTGGGTACTTCCAGTAGATGATGTTGTTGTAATGCTAATACCAGACACAGATCTAACAGGTTTTGATTTACATAGACCACATTTATTGACAGATTACTTTCTGGTCTGCATGGACTCTGAGCTGAAAAAATTTTCAGGGAGGTCAAATAGCTTTCACTAAACCATACATCACATAATTGCAGTGGCAGTCCTACTCCTGCAATGAAAAGTAGTTGCTGGCAAGAGAAACTGATGCCAATATGCATAATATTGAAGAATTAGTACCTCAGTTCTCACCACCTCTTTCAGTGATTTGAACTGTCAAATTTTGCTGAGTAAACCCCAAAGGAATTGGTGATAATAATGGACACCAGTAGATTTTCTTCTTGAAATAATTACTCTGTCATTTTTACATTATCTTTCTCTGTTTGTTCCCCTCCCACCCCAAATGTTTCAGTGTTTGGAAAAGCATAAAGGAGTAAATAATATAAACCTAAGATTCTTAGGCAAGTATAAAGAACATATAAAGATATACATAAAATATAAATTTATTTCTAAATGTATTCCACACATACAAATATACCAGTATTTTAGACAGAAATATATTATTCATCATATCTATGTTAAAAATGTTTTGCTCATCCATAGAAGATTGAATCAAAGTACCTAGCTTCCCTTACACTGACAAACTATATTTTCCTGGTATTATTTCTGTACATCAACCAACCAAACCTGGTGTTTGTGCTTGCAAACAAGAAAAGGGAAATTTCCGGTGAAAATTAGCACAGATAGGTGCATTCTGAGGTCTAGACTCTGAAGCAGTTGGACCTTTCATTTGGAAGATTCACAATTAATATTACCTAAGCTTATATATGTTCATAGAATAAGGCTTCTGTACGCTCTTCCTAGATGGAATAATTATGGTTTCTTTCATTTCTCAGAGAAAAAAAGAACTTGAATTCATAATCCCTCTGAACAAAGTTCTTTATGAACCTGTGGTGTATTGTAGTATATGCATACAGAGAGATGGATGTGCATATAGACTGTTAAAGAGATAAATGACATTTACATCTAAAGATATGCATGGAAAGATAATGGTGCATGCTACTCATTTGTATAATAATGAATTTTCATTTGGCATGATGGACCCCATTTCTGACATCACAATTTACTTTTAATTCTAACGTCACTTACTTCAGCTGGCTTTTCCCTGTATGTGCAAATGTTAAAGCAAAATAAAACCCCATATGTCCTTTTTGACGTGTTGCACATTCTCCATGTTAAAGGGAAACTTTGTTTTACCAGAAAATATTTCTTTTCTCATACTTCTTCATTTTTGAAGTGCTAGTTATATGTCCTCCAACAGACATCAAATTTTGCATCAAATTCAAAGAACTTTTCCCCCCCGGTTGGGAATAACCTACTTAGGGAAGAATTTGGACCTTATAAAATGATACAACGTCAAAGTAGAATGTGAATGCAAATAAACATCTTAGATATCTATTCACAGCTGAGCCCACTTAAATATCAAAATGCAGACTCAGCAATGGCTGTGCATGTCATTGGGGGTGACACCCACGCTGTCAAATCACAACAAAGCGTTGTTGAAGTAAGTCTGTGGAGACTACATTAAGCTGTCAAATGAAACAGATGCCAGCACAGATTATTTTGCCTCTGAAAGACAAATAATAAGTAATTAAACACAAAGACTCTGATCTTCAATCAAAGTGTACAAGTGCATGCAATACCACCTGGCTTGTATTTTTTTTCTTTTCTTAATTCATTGGTTTGGGTTTTGAAGAGCTAGAAGCAGCACTCCTTTTCCTGTGATGTTTAGCATTTGTTTTTTTTTAAGTTGCTGCAGATTAAATTTACCTATTTAATAATAATAATAATAATAAATCTTAATGCAAATAGTTCTTATTACAGTTGCTGGGTTTTTATTGTTTCAGTGCAAGATCTACCTTTTAGAAACTGCTCAAAGGACTGTACCAGCTGAGCACTGCCATTTTACCAACTGAAATTATAAGCGATCAATAGCACAGAATTACACATTGCCAGTCTCAAACCAGCATGTCCATTTCAGCTGTGTTATAGATTAACAATTATCAAAACATCAAAAGAGTTCACCTGCTGCTCGATTTTCACAGCAAAGCTAATCATTCTGGTAAAGCAGTTCCTATTCAAATCCTTGAGGATCAGACAGGGAGAGTTTTTGTAACATACAATCAGTAATACTTGAAATTATTATTTTAGCATGTGAGTTAATGTAAGGACTTTATGTAGATGTTTACATTTTAATATTTTGCCAGCTCGCAAGGAGGAAGCTTGGTTAAAGCTTTCATAGCATTTTGTGTCAGCTTTAAAGACGGCTCTCACAGCTCTTCTCATTGGGTGACCAGCTTCCTTCTGCAACATCTATGACATGCTTGGGTGGCTTTTTTCAGCCAGCTGCACTACAGAGTTCATTCCAGAGGAGTAACTTAGTTATTTGACCTCTACCACTGAAACCCTCCGATTTCTCAATAGCAGTGACTCTCTTCCTGGTGGGCTTGACTCATGTCCTTATTTTCCCCGAGGCAGACAACCTTAAATGAAGCCATGCTGCTGCCATCAGAATGGCCTCCCCCTCCCCGTGTAGTAATTTTAAGGATTTGCTGCCTGCTCTAAAAGGACACTGAAAATTCTCAGGCTGCCTTTCTTTCAAGACAAGGCCAGACTGTCGCACAAATTCTATGTCCCTCAGAAATGTATCACTCGTGTTACTATCATTTATGCTTTCTTTGCATCCCAGAACAAGCAGTGAATTTAATTTGGTTACGTTTTTGCAGAGCTATCAGCCACAATCCTAAACTTTTCCTCAACCCTTATGTTGAAAGGCTTAATGGAAATGAAAACCATAATGTCAAATTCAATAAAGTTAATAGTTGTTTTGGTTTGTTTTGGTGTTTTTGGTTTTGTTGTTGTTGGTTTTTTTTTTTTTTTTTGGTGTTTGTTTGTTTGGGTTTTTTTGTGCGCTATGTAATCAGTAATTCTCAAAAAAAAAAAGATAATAATGTATTGAGGAAGTAATTTGGGCATGAAGTAATTTGGGCATAAAGTAATCTAGCATGATTTGCTGGGATCCATTGTCACATATCTGTAATAATTTTAGGTTCTGAACAGGCTCTGCCTAACACACCTAGCAGTTTTTGTACAGTGCTAAAACACAGGAACTAATGTCTGTTTCAGTGGACTCTGTGCTTTCCATAACAGAAAATACTTTTCTCCATTCTTTTTCTTCCTCCACATGTTACCCAAATCATAGGCTGTTTTCCTCTTCCCTGGTACAGTAAGCTCAGTTTGATCTCCCATTACTTCAGCAGATTGATATGGAAATTTTGTTCCTCTTATGCCTATTATGTTTGTTTTCTTTTTTTTTTCTTTTACCCCATAATTTGCCAAGTAACAGGAGACTTCTTAAACACCTCCTAAGGGCTTTGCTTCTTTACAAAGAGCGTTTTGCATTCACTGGTTTGTAACCACAATAAAACCTTCTTGGCCATATTGCAATTTTCATTTTCTGGCCAATTTGTTTCACATATGTTCTCAGACCTTTAGGATGTTAAATAATTGTTATCAGAAACATCAGTTAAATTCAGTTCAGTTGATCTCAGCTATGCTATGACTAATGGCAAGAAAAAGGATTTTTATTGTTGCTATTCTTGTTGTTGTTTTTTAATTGACCTTAACAGTAAGCAGGTTTGGCTGACAGGTATTTTGATTCCTCTAGAGTCCAAACTTTTCCATTGGTTCAGAGTCCAACACTTATAAGGTCTTGGTGATTCTCAGTAACTTCTGATCCAACTGCAGCCCACAGTCCTATGAGAATTCAGCACCTGTTTCTCATCTCACTGCAAAGTCTTCTACTTTTAGAAATGTTATCTAAGATATTTTGCTTTTGGCCACTTAAGGTTCACATCACAAAATTTGAAATATCTTCACTATGTTAAAAAGACTTCCATTTTTCTTTTAAGTTTTAACTTAATGAGAAAAACCAAAAAGTTTGCAGTTACATTCAGTTCTGGTGTCATTAGTCAAGAGGCCTCTACAAAAAAAAAGATCCACTTTCCAAGTTAGAAGTTTTTTTGTAAAGACCAATAGAATTTCCCTTTTGAAACTCTGCACTTTATTCAGTCACACATCTGGCAAACAGACAATATGCAAATTTTCCTTCACTGCAAAAATAAGTTCTCATTCATAAAAAATATATGTACAATCTTAATGCTAGACAAAGAGAAAACCTTAATAACTAAACAACAGAGTGTTAGGAGCTCACTTGTTTTCACTACAATCCTAACCAGAAACCTTGCTAAGCTGAGATAGCTGTGTGATGAGATCTATGATTGCATATGCTCAGCAAAAATGTTTCTTCCTCATTAGACAATGTAATGATAACAGTGTCAGTGGCCCCTTGATGTTGCTACAGCACAACAGTGAAACCCACTGCCTGATCAGTTTAATTTTTTCTGTAGTTAGCAAGTCAAAATTTAGATTGGGAAAGTTGCTGCTGTAGACATAGCCTACAAGATACTCTAATGATATAAATATTAATTGAAAATACCTGCAGAGTTCATTGTTAAAATGAAGTTTTTAGGAGAATCCAAAGAAGAACAGCATGAAAATACACACATGCAAGACCTCTTGTTGTAAAAGGTTGTCAGAAGGCAGCAAATACTTTCGGAAAGCACATTTGTGATATTTATAAAACTCTGGTGTTTAATTCTTGTAACAATCACATAGTCTTGTGTTCTTTCAGTTTGGTACCACACATTGGGTCCATGTGAGGCTACTCCAGGTAGAAGCCTTTTGATCTTCCAGCCTGCTCCTTGTCCTTTGGAGGGAGAAATGGACAGGAGGAGGGATGGGATATAATTGCAATGCACAAGCAGTCTTTCTGCTAAAATATCATTATTGTGAATAACGTGCTGTATGTGTGTTTCAACATGATTTCAATAAAATGATATATTTTAAACATTCTTATCAGTTCTCTCTTATTATTTATAGCTGCAGAACCCATATTGCATAATTCATGTTCAAATCATTTGCTGATGTAGCAAAGACTTTATAGCAATTGTTTAAAAGAACAAAATGAGGGTATTTCAGTGGCTAATCATATAGTTTGTCTGAGAAAATATGAGCATTTAAATGTCATGCTGATAAACTGATCAGAAATGAGTCCTGGCAGCTACTAAAAATATAAAACAAAAGATGATGTCTCTGCATCTGTTGTGTTATTTAAATAATAATTGCATTTTAAACCACATTCTTTTATATTCTTTAATAAAAAGAATCAATTATGGGAAGAATGGGCACCAAAATTCCTATAATAAAAAACACATCTTAAAGTGTGAATGATAGAACGTTTGTTTTATACAAATGATTTAGTCCAAGAGTTTCCTAAGAGGAAGAAAAAATATCAAATATTTTTTAAAAGAGTGTAGAAAATGTACCTTTTCAATGTGAATTACATTCCCATGGTTGGAATACAATCTGATAGCAACAAAAAACTTTCAAAATGGATCAAATGACACAAAAAACCCTGTAAAACTAGGAACTATTGGCTGAGTTCCTTTACTACTTGTGTTTCTGAGAACTGAAAACTCAGGCACAGGATCCTACTTTAACACAGTATCTTAAATCGGGGTCTTCTCTGTTTTGACTACTTTTTAGGAATGACCTGACAAAAACATATCAGTTTTCTGTGAAAAGTATACAAATGTTCACCAAATTACGTTTCAATATGTTAAGAAAACTTTGAAAGAAAAAAAATCCTCTAATCATCTCTGACAGTATATAATTATTTCTATGCTTTTCCAGTAAGTGCCAGAGCTCTCAGGAAGTAATTGTAAAGTTGTTTCTAGCCATGAACATGATTATTCCAAAGGAGCTACTTCAAAATTTCACAGTACTGCTCAGTGAACATCTCGTGAGTAACAACTACAAAAAAAATCAGGCCAGGTTTGCAACTGATTTGTAGCTAGGAGAAAAGGGCTGAATTGGCAGTGCTTGTCTAACTTGGTCGTAGCAGTCATTAAAGTCTAAATAATTCACAATGACTCTGTGGCCAGACCCCTAAGGTATGGAAAAAGGAGTTTGTCAGAAAATGTCCAAGCTCTTCTGAAAGAGTTGCAGTATTTCATTCCCCTGGTTCAAATGTAAAAGGTTATTTATAAAGAGGGATGACAGACCACAAAAATAAAAGATTTGTGCATTACAAGTAGTTTTATTCTCATATAGTTCTCAGAGTTGGTCCCCTAACCTATTTGGTCTCTCAGCTAACCAATAAGATTTGGCAAATTATTGATGTCTCTTTCTCTTTAGGTCTTGAGATGGAGACTAGACAGCTTCCTGTTAGCCTCCATGCCTAGTCAAACCATGCAGCTTCCTGTGGGGAAGATGTTCAGTGAAGCACCTCTGCTGCAGGTCATGCTTCAGCTTCTGCCTGCTGAGTCAGTCCCCACTTGAGAAGAGAAAGGATTTCTGGTCCCCAAACTCTTTTTGTTTAATAAATACACTTCCAGTGTCCACTAGAACTTACCATAGTAATTTAAAAACTGTTTTTTAAGGGCTGGACTCCTCTCTTTCATATAATTTACAGCTGTTTATTTTTTCTTCCTGTTTGAAATGGGTAGAGCACCTTTACCATTAACATGCTGCATGTGTCTCCTTACTTGACTTTTACATTATTGCTCTAGCTATTACTATGCATGCATTATTTATATGGTTGGCTATCAAGGAAAAAAGGCAAGCAATTTACTTGTCAAAACATATTAGAATGCATGACTTTAAATCAAAGTTGCATGGGCCTGTAAAAAGCTATAATAAATGTTCTTTGGCTAATATGTTAGTGTCATGCAGTGGGCATGGTCAATGTATTGGGTAAGAAACCTGTAATCACTTTAAAGACTCCTTGAATAGGAGAGAATTTTAGATTATTATGCTTTGCTTTTAATTGTATGATATTAAGGCTTAATTTATGAAGATTACATTATTTCAGTATAAGAAAATTCTAACCTGTGCTTTAATGTTGCCATCAGATTTAAATAGGTATTTGCTCAGTATGAAAATTATAAACATGGAGCCTAATTATCTAAATCTAAACTACACATACAGATCTTTGGACTTAAAAAATATATCTTCTTTCCTGCAGAATGCATTCCTCTGAGTTAGAGAAAATTCCTGCAGTGTCAATAATTCTGCCCTGCAGGACACAGACTTAATGGCTCCCATGTCCTTGTGCTTCCGTGTTGTAGCACACAAACAATTGCAGCTGAAACCACTGTATACAATCCTTACACAACAAGTTCCCCAAAAAATGATGTGAGCCACCTGTTTCATGCAGAAGGTGAATTAGCTCCCTGTGAACTACATCTAGAAAGCATTTTGACAAAACCAGGATACTTTCCAGCTCCCCATTGCCCTTGCCACAAAGAGAAACACATACACCTTGATTATAACTGGTGTTTAGCTAGCACCGTGAAAATTTCCAAAATTTAAACTGAAAACAAGTGGAGCCCAAAAAAATACTTAACCTCTCTCAGCAAATAAAACCTGAAAAACAACCAAGGGTCAAAAATCTAGAACAAAAATTTTACAATTAGATCCAGGCAAAATTTACCAAAAAAATTGTTCCAAATAAAAACCAAACTATTCTGAATTAGTTTTAATTAAATTATCATTTCATTACATTCCTAACCTCATTTTAGGAATATAGCTGTTTGTTGAGTTCAGGAGAGTCAGTAATATCTTTTCTCAACCTGAAATAGCATTTTGGGTTAAACAAAATTTTCTTGTCTAAACTTTCTGGTCAAAACTTTCAAAGTGCAGCCACAAAGGTGTAATGAATGTTTATCACACTTGCAGACACGCTTATAAACACAGGCCCTAATTTTTAATCATTGTCCATCATATTAGACAGTGTTTTTAATTTATTTTTCCATAAGTTCTTCTCAAATCATATTGAAATTAAGGAAATGAAAGGGAGCTTAGGTGAATGCTGAAGTAATTATAAAAGTTATAATGGGGGAAAATCCCAGTTAATGACACTCTTCATAAGGAGAAGGCAGAAATGTGCCATGGTAATGGCCAGTTTTATTAAGATACAGTGGCTTATTTGAGGTGGCTGAAAAACTTTATGGTTGGAAAACTAATGGTGTATCTGTTTTCCCTTCCTTCTGGTGTGGTGAATTACCTGTATTCAGCAAAGCCAGGGTGGTTTTGTATTCTCAGATTGGAGATTGGTCCAGCAAATTCTGAATAAGAAGCGATAGTTGAAAAAATGTGACAGAAAATGTAAGCTTACTTCTATCTAGGCAAGAAACAGGCTGTGTCCTAATGTCAAGGAAGGTTTGACATTATCCAAGATTTAATTCACTAAGCACTGCCTGAGCTGGGAGGCCTCTGCCCTAAAGAGCTTGCACTTGGAGTATTATGCAGTGGGCCATAGTATATGTCTTCCTAAAAGTTATGTTCTAGCTTTAGTGAGATTAATCAGCTTTATACCTGAGGTGATAACTGAAAAATTTTGACCTGCATTATTACCTGACTGTGGGTCAGATTACCCTAATTTATGTACAGGCTGTGGCCATAAGATAATTTTTTTTCATATGGTGAAATTGTCACCTTTTATTTTGTCTGTCCTCAGCTTAAATCTGTTTCAACATTTAAACAAGATGACCTTCACATTTGTTGTGGAAAAAAAAAATTAGTCTTTTTCACATTGTTATTTATGATTTCAGAGGAAGGAAAAGCACATTTTCACCTGGGGGAAATATGCCATTTTTAGAATGTCTATTTGTCAGACTGTAAAAGGTGTTAAAAGAGGAAGCAATTGTTAAGGCTCTGCAAGAGGAATGAGGAAAAAGTAATTTATATAATATTATTTGTCTAAGGTTGCTTTAAAAAAATATACAGGTTTGCTAAAGCCAATCTATTAGTTATGTTCCCCATGTGAAAAGAGCAAGACAATCCTAGGTTAGCTATTTAAAAAGGCTATAAAAAGATGGTGTTTGATATATTGAAATTATATTTGAAAAAGGAAAAAATGCTTACAGACAAAGAAGAAAATTGCAAGGTTTAACAGGGTTTTATTGTAACGAGATTGATGGACATTTGTGAGCATATGTAAATAGGGGTAGTCAGAGCTTCACTGAAAACAACATTGGAGATAAGAAAAATGCCATATTCCTGCTGTACGCTGCAAGACACATGAAGACTGGTTGGATTTTCTGTCTCTTCACAAATGTGATAAAGTCAAGAAATTATTCCAAGCAGACAATAAGTAAATGCCAGACCTATATTGTAAGTGGATTATTATACTTTAAACTGACTGGGTAGTTTGAGAGGAAAGAAAAAAAAAGCAGTGCATAGCATACAGTTTATTTCAGATATGACAGAGAATGCCCTGGAGTTTATGGCCTAACTTACTACTGGAAAAACAGCTCAAAGATAGGATGGAGTGTTGGACAATAGACTCATTCAGAAGCTGTGGAAGTGACAGGTATTTTCCCTGGTCTGTGTGTCTGTGATCAGATGTTATGACTGACCAAGTGTAGATGCCAGCTTTACAATGAACTGAGCAGTGACCTGTTGGCTGGATCTCCGGTGACTGTGATGTGAGCTCTCCAATCTGGCTCACTCACGAGTCTCTGGCTGTAAATATCCATGTAAGGAGGTCCACAGCTGCAGCTTTTCTAAGACACTGAGATCAAAAAAATAGCCCAAATGACATATTTCCAAGTAACTCTATGCATAGGGCAGCATGAACTGATAATTGCCAGAAGCTCAAAGAGACTCAGAAAAATTAATACAGGGATGTTGTAGGACAAGCCAACCTTGGGTTTAGCAACTGGGTTCTGCCCTAGCGAATGCTAGTGACTTGCTAGGATGGAATTTCATATTCCACTTAGCAGGGAGTGACCATCATTCACCCAGGAGGTGGGCAATGTGATGCTGAGATCTACGCTGAGGCAAACAAAGAGCCAGCTGAGGTTTCTAACACACATAGCTGGCCAGCAGTAGAGACAGAAATAGAACTGAAATCTCTTGCCTCCAAGACAGAGACTTCTTTACAAGAAATTCCCTTGTTTCTATTCATCCTGAACCTGTCCTTTCATTTTGCCTTCTATTTTGTAGCCTCCTTCTGGATTTTCTTCATTTACTTATTGCTATATATCAAGATGATTTATCACATTCTTTAAAGCTATATATAAAATAAAAAATTTTCCTTCGCTAATGCTAAAAACATAGTATGGTTATATTTAAGGATGAAGTACATACTGAGACTCCCCAGCCTTCCCCTGTGAAAGAAATAGATGATCATGTTTAATGAATCTGTTGACAATACAAGAAAGGATCTAGTCTGCCTCAAGCTTTATAAATATACTTTAGCTGGAAGGCTTAGTAATGTAGGATATGACAAACTTAAGCTCTATGATCTTAGCTAAGAAGAAATCTCTGTGGAAGCTGGTTATCTGTCATGGGGCTAACACCAAAAGAGTTCAGAGATTATGGAAAAGCTTTGTGAAAACAATATGCATATGGGAGGGAGGAGTTCACTCACAGGATTTTTTATTTTTAATAGTTGAGTATGAGGTGATAAGACTAAGCTAGAGAGACAATAGGATATTTTACAGAATCAGGACTCCTCTAAATATTGGATCATGTCTTTCATCCTCTTAATGAAGCTGGGGAGAGCTGTAGAAAGATAGATATTGACCTGGAGGAATTAAGAATCCTGTGTATTTTCAGTGATGTTGTCCTTGGCCTTTTTTATGCTTTCCTGAAGGTTAATTATACATGGGTCTTTTATCTTGTTTGTATCTTGGAGATTTGAATAAGCTAAATGAGAAACAGCTTATGTAGTACTTTCTTATTTCAGCTTTTTAGACTGGCTTTTTCTATATAAGTCACACAGAGAAAAGTATTCTGAAGGAGGATTTGTATACAAATGTGTGCTGATCTTTCAGAATGTCTGACAAGGAGAAATGTGAAGGAACAGCATCCTGGGAGAGATAGGATTTAGCCCAATCTTTGCCCAAAGCAGGGTCATTTATACCATAAATATTCTTAATAGGCACTTGCATGTTTTTAAAAACTTACACGGCACAGACTCTACAAATACTTTTGGTAATCTTTTCTGGTGCCTCTCTACCACCAGGTAAGTTACAGATTTCTTCCAATTTTCAAAAGGCAATTACATGTTGTAGTTTAACGCTGGCAGTAGATGGTAAATGTCCTCCACTGAACCCTTCTCAAATCAAGAAAAGCCTTTAAAGCTTGCTCCAGGTGGCGGGTCAGTAACATCTTTTTCCAGAAGGCTTGCTTATAATTAAAGGATCAGTATAAGGTGATAAAGATTTGTCTCAGTCTTTTTCTTATAGTGACTTCACCAAAGAAAATAAAGACAGGTTGCTATCATTTAAAAAGTTGGATTTATGAGGCCATAAACTAGAACATGTAAAACTGACAGCAAATGGAAAAGGCAGAATAAAAATTAAAAATTAAAAATTGGTTATAAAGCAACTTCCCGTGACTGGCATGTCCAAGGGGGTTTCTGTTTACCAGCTTTATTTTCCCTCAAAACAGTGGCTTCTGTGTTGCAGCCAACTCTAAATGGTGCCTTCTGAAGATGAGACGTTTTTTCCTGACACCTCTGAGACACATCCCTGAGCTTCCGGAAAGCTCTAGACTCAGGTTCTAGAGAAATTTTTCTGCTTTTCTTTGCTTCCCTGTCATGGTTTTATGTCTGTAACTTTATTTCTCTATTTTATATTTTACAGATCTCAGGAACAATTTTTAAATAAAGACAAATTATTTTTGACTGAATGTCAACTCACTGAGTCTTTATGAAAGCTTAATTCTGCCATGGACCTTCTTGGTGACCTCCAGCAGTTTGAAGGTAATCAGTTTCATGAGAATGAAGTTTATCTAAAATTTAGTTAGAAACGTACACAAATTTGTGGACTTAGCAATTACCCTCCCTCTCTGGATGTTATTTTGAATTATATATTCTGTGAGAGAAAATAAATTTTTTACATCTGCAGACTTGTACTTAAGACAAAAGAGTAAGTGTTAACTTTGCTGGGAATGCATTCAGTGATGTCTCTATTAATCACAGTCATTCTACTTCTCAGCTCAAAGTGGAGCACATATGCAGTAAGTCTTTTGGTTTTTGTATTTTTAGCTAATTCACATACGCAGTAACATCCACAAACCTGATTAGCATCTCTTGTGTTGGATACTGAGCAGGAGACATTAACCCTGCACCATCCAAGGGTAGGATCCATCTAATCTAGGATGAACAGTAAAGCTGTGGGGGAAAGAATGTGGCAATCAATTTATTCCATATGAACCAATAGAATCCTATTTATTCTATATAAATAAATAGAGTCATAGAGTCACAGATTATCCTGTGTTTAGAGGGACCCACAAGGATTATTGAAGTCAAATTTCTGGCACAGGACAGCCCCAGGAATCCCACTATGTGTCTGACACATAGAAGTCTTTTTCTTGCTGTTCATCTCAGCTATGAAGGTTTGAGGTTTTTTTATATTAGGTTTTGCCCTTGTGTTATTCAAATAATTCATTTTTCCACTGCATTTATTAGGAGTAGAATGTTGACCTCCAACAGAAATATTGGACAAGCTATATCTTTGAGCTTTTTCTGAGTGCTTAACAGGAGGTAACCTTTATTATCTTCAGTTCATCATCACCTTAAATTTGATTCTTTTTTCTAATTGACTTTTACAGATAATGGTGAGGGAAGTCCTCATATTTTTCATTTTAAAAAGGTATTTTAAACAGAAATATCAGAAATGTCTGCATTTCCCCCACTCTTCAGTTGCTACAGATTAATTCACCCAAATACACTTTTATTTTAGGAGACATTTAAAAAATGCATCTCAAGCAGCCTGCAGAATACTCATGTGAGATCATTTTATGCAGTCTCATTGCAGAAGCCAAATTACAATTTAGCAATAAATTTGTGGCAGTGGGTATAATGAAAACACCACCATTATTTGGGTTAGAATTATATGACTGGAGATATTTATATTATTTACTGAAAAGTACATTTTTTTAGACTTCATAAGACAAGTTATTATTGCCATTCTGGGGTTTGGAAATTAAACTGATTGTCCAGGCTGGTTCTAGATTAGGACTCTCATGTGTGAGGAATATACAAACCTGAAGTAAGCCAAAAAGAGAGTGGATTGTAATCCTACACCAACCACTGGAAAATGAAATCAGACATTCCATAATTTAAAGATATCTGCATGAAAGACATGAGAAGTGTGAAGGGGATAATGCCTAAGTGATAATTGCAGGGGGGGGTTTTCAGTTTAATGTTCCTTAGGGTAGGATTTTGTTTATACTATGCTACTTAACTTTTTGTTTCTTGCCACTTACCAACTAGGTCATTCTGCAAAGTTCTGTGCCAAGAATTTTGAGCAAATATTTCCCTCTGAGGATTTATAACATAATTCTGTCTCATTATGCCTGGTGTTTTTCTCCTCATGTTATGATATCCTCAAAGAGGAAAGAAATAAAACAGCTTGTCTTCTTGTCAGTAAGGTCCAAACAGACTGGAAAAATTAGTTGCAGCAATTACTCAATAGGATGATGCCAGCTCATATGAACTTCTGAAATGATCCTAGAACAAAAGGGAACCACTAAAGAATGTGAGAGGTTCCTTGTGAGGTGAAAATTAAAAAAAGAAATAATTGCAAATTCTAAGATATTTGAGCAATAATAATCTGTGACCTTTTATCTGAAAAACAGGGATTCTTTATATCTTTTTCCTGTCTGGTAAGGGCAGGTGTTTGCTGATGTAATGTATAGTAACAAATGAAATATTTACCTATTTTTACTAGAGTGTAAAAATATCCTGGAATTTCCATTTAATTCTGTTCATGGGCTCCTATAACAAGTGTTCGAATTTTAACTCAAAATGAACAGAGCCGTAGTCTGTTTCCTGGACATTAAACCAACCTATATAGCAAATCTGAACCCAATGCATATGGATACTCTGCTCTTCTCACACAGCTGATGAACGGAGTTTTGGGGGAAGCTGTTCCCACTGCGGGCCTGCAGGCCAGCAGGACACACACTCCAGTGCCCTGCTCAGAGGGTGGTCAAGGACCAGTTCAGACACCTCATCACAGCTTACTTGCACTGTGTGCCTGGGAACAGGAGGGACAACAGGTCCCTAGGGAACATCTGTTCCACCGGGATAGGACTTATTTGGAAAAGCTGTGGTGACTTGTGGGTGGGGATGGGTTATTGGAAAGGAGACCACACACCAGGTCTGTGTGTGAGAGAAGAAAATCTATAAGGACCCATAAGAAGAAGAAAATTTGTGACTCAATGGGGATATGCAAATGCAAGGCCTGCTTTCTTCCCTGCAGTGAGCTCTGATGTGCTGAACAGAGGCTTTAGATAAAGACATAAAGAAGTTTGTCAGTGTGCATGAGGCAGAGCAAACCCAGAGGGCAATGGACACGAAGAAAGAATGTACCTTGTTCTGTTCATGCAAATGAAGAGAAAGAGCTGAATGACTCATCCAAGCCAAGACTTCAAGGATGAACTGTCATTACACATCTGAGGGGCTCACTAAGCCATAAAGTACATCACAGGCACACACTGTATCATTACACACATGAACGAGAGATCCTGGGTTTGAAACAGATCTCCCTCCTTACACAATATGTAAATTTTCACTTTCACTGATGTGGCACTGATACATACATGCCCCCAGCCCGCCTTTTCTCAGAGAGTGTTTACTAGCAGATTCAAAAATATGTGCCATCCTTCTGTTGTCCTTTCTTGTAGATAAGTTATACCCTTATGTCCATCACAGTAAAAGAATAAAATTCTAAAGCAAGACAAAGTGGAAAAGAGAACTCATCATTCACTTTATCTGCACAAATGAAGTGAGGCTTCATTTGCAAAACAGTTGCCTTTAAAGTTGAATAACTTCAAAGGTAGCTCGGCCTTCCTTTGCCTCCTAGCACTGGTCGTATGTAACTTCTTCCCATAACAGCTTTCTGGGTTTCCTCCTCCTATCCATTTCAGCCTGAATTCTTCGTAAAACTCATCCCTTCTGTATAGAAAGAAAACAAATAACTGTTTTAATTTGTTCTGTTCCTTGACACATGCCAGTGAAATATTCCTGTTTTTATTTCTCTGTGTTCTAAATTTTAAACATTGCCCTACAATTGATCACTTGAGTTCCAAAGTTTAGTTCCTTTTGCTGTTCTCTTATGTTAGCATATGATTCCATTGTCATTCAGCATCTTCGACTTGTTTCAAAACGGAATTAACTTTTGTTTCGTATGTTCAAAATTCCAGTGTATTCATCAGAAACAATAGGAAAACCCACACAGATTTAGATATAAGTTTTCTACTGTCTATAGAGCAAAACAATTACAGTTCTTTAGATTCTGTTGAGTGGATAAATTTGAGAGCACTTCTGTCACTTGAAGCTGGCTGGAGTCCCTGAACTAAGCCTCTGTGATCTCTATCAATCAGCCCAAGAATCACCTTCAGTGTCCCAGCCAATCTCTTATCTCCTAGCTGACTCTGAGCAGAGCAAACAGACGCTGTTTTGTGCAGGGTTTCATGGTGAATTGGCATAAATTGACTTGGAGAGGTGACCTCGAAGTTGTTTGATATTGCTGAATATTTTTCTGATGTCCTTTCAAGACCCTATTGGAGGAATGCCAGTGAGGACGCTCAAGTCAAATTTTTGAGTCAAATTCAGAAAATATGGCTTAGGCTTACAAAAGAAAAACAAAGTCAAATGAGATTCTGCAAAACCACTTATGAAACCAGGAGATGGTTTATATCGATTACATGAGTCCAAATATTTCGAACCCTGCACCTGAAAAGACCAGGGACTCATTTGTTGTGGAGTTGAACAATTCCAGTCATTTCTTTCGTGTTTCTTCCCCTTTGGACTGGACATTTGAACTGTCTTTTACTGTGCATGCCATATCAGCTCTTACTTAATCATCCTTTTACAATCATTGAATCATTTTAAAAGCATTTTTAAGTGATTTAAGTAATATTACTAAACGGCTACTATTTCAGTTTCAAAGAAGAGAGAACTGGACTTTTAACAGATTGCAGACTGCCATGGATGTGTGACTGCTTTGGATGGGCAGCTCCTGGCAAAAACCTTCTGGGTGAAATGTGGGCTTGACTAGCTCATATAAGGATTATTATTTTCGCAGTTTCTTCTTCACAGCTGTGGATAAAGTCTTTTCTTTCAATAGATATCAGAAACAAAGGGCATGCATGTTACTAACCAATACAGAAAACGTAAAAGGATTTATACTGAGCCACTAAAATTGTGGCTGGGAAGGAGGTGGTTGGGAAATCATCTTTGTGTAAGAAGGAAAACTTTCCCTCTACTGTTAATTTATCTCTTGTGCAGTTCCATACTAACTTACGCATTTATATAGACCAAAAAGAGCTTATCCAAGACTGGAAAGAAGGAAAAATTTGTCTGAAATATTAACTTAAGTGGATCCATGCACATCTGAGAGTGAAATAAAGGAAACTTTAATTACTAAAGAAATATATTTAGCTTCATTATCTTCCAACAACTTCTGAGGCTTAATTAATGTTTTGCTGCATTTTGAGGTTACCAGACGGGCAGCATTTTATAAATGTAAAGTGTTTAATTTTGTTGTAAAAACCTTCAATTTGTGGATAAGCATCATCTCAGAGAGTTGTGAAATCAAGGTATAGTCAGGTGTTTGGACAAATGAGTGAGGTAGATGCTGGCCAGTCTCTTTGGAAGTACAAATTACTTTGTAAGTGTTCTGGTCCTAGTTAAAGAGGATGCCTGTGCAGACATATTCTATGAGGTCAATACATTTCACTGAAAGTACTTAAATGACAAAATCAAGAGTTTGCTTGAAATAACATATTTTTTTCAATAAACATATTTTGACTTTGGATTTTTCAGACCTAAAAATAATTTTTTGGTGTGCTTCTAAAGTTCCTTCAGCCTCAGCTGTACTGTAAACTACACAAACACAAAAATACATAATACATGCATATTTGTTTGTTTAAATATTCACAAGTATAAAGACAGAAGTTGAATCCTGATTGCAGGTGCAGGTCTGGGTGTATGGGTCAAAGGAATATGCTAAAATGATATCTTATTATCATAGAATAGTTTGGGTTGGAAGGGACTTTTAAAGATCATCTAATCCAACTCTGCCCCCTGCAATAAGCAGGAACATTTTCAACTAGATCAGGTTGCTCAGAGCCCTGTACAACCTGACCTTGAATGTTTAAGGAATGTGATAATTACCATCTTGCTGGGCAACTCATTTCAGTGTTTCACCACCCCCACTGTAAAAAAATGTCTTCCTTATATCTAGTTTAACTTCTCTTAGCTTAAAACCTGCTTTGCCTTATTTTAACGGGTTCTGCTAAAGTTTCCCTCCATCTTTCTCACAAGCCCCCTTTAAGTATTGAAAGGCTGAAATAAGATCTCCCCAGGGCCTTCTCTTCTCCAGGCTGAAAACTCCCAGCTCTCTCAGCCTGTCTTCATAGAAGACGTGTTCCAGCCCACTGACTGTGTTTGTGGCCCTACAATGAACCTACTCCAACAGACCTACATCTCTCCTCCGCTGAGGACCCCAGAACTGGGTGCAGTGGTCCAGGTGGGGTGTCACAACAGCAGAGTAGAGGGTCAGGATCACCTCCCTTGACATGCTGGCCACACTTTGCCTGCAGCCCAGAACAGGGTTGGCTTTCTGGGCTGTGAGCATATGTTGTTGGCTCAGGGTCAACTTCTCATCTACAGGTACAGCCAAGTCCTTCTCCTGCAGGGCAGCTCTCAATCCCATCATCCCAACCCAGCTGCAGCTTCGACACGTCTCGTTGTGAAAGACACATGTTTGCCAAGGAAGGCAGGAGCCTCCCTTGGAATGGAAAATGTAAACCCCTTCCCTCCAAATTATTATAATTTTGAAATTAAGGGGCTTTCAGGCAAAGATATGAGGCATAGGAATAACAGTTCTTTACTAGTATATATGACAAAGCAGTAATAACAGAGAATACTAGCTTAACCTGACAGAGCCAGGATATGACCCGACACCCTGGCAGGCAGGGTCGTGGTAGCAGTCCAGTTAGGTGATAGCTGCAGTTCTCTTTGAAGTGGTTCTGTTGAAGCAGTGATCCTATAGAAATATCTGGTCCTCCTCGGAAAATCCGGTGGTGGGTGTGTAGCTCTTGTCCTCTGGGAACCCAGTAGGTAAGGGCTGCTTGGGCTGTTCCAAATCCCAGACTATATCCAGGCAGGAATGCTTGGTTCCTCCCCCTGGGTGGAGCATCTCACAGTGGGGTGATGTAACTCTGTGAGTCATGTGGTGGGTCCTTGTCTGCCTATTAAACAGAGATAGCTCCCGGAGGGAGTTATCAGGGATGAGTCATGGTAGGAGATAACGAGCACAGCCCCACCTACTTTAAAATCTTGTGAAGATGACAATAGAATACATACTTTTGGTCACATCTTACATTGTAACCTAGCACAACACATTACGATAGTTTACAAATGAGAAATGCCTAACAATATAACTATGCCATTTACTTTTTAGGAGAAGAAACAGTGTATTAGATATCCATGAAATGCACACATCCTAGTGGATAAGAAGGAATACTCTGCTCTCCAGGGTAGAGTATCAATTTCTTCATCATTGTTCCAAGAGGTGGCATAAAAGATAGGAGATAAAAGCAGCAGTAATGCATGGGCAGTGAGGAATGAAACAGGTTACTAAGGTTACTTTAGAGACTATTCAAAAACTGATATCAGAAAACGCTTCATCTTTTGCTTGGGTCAGGAACCTCATGCTGGAGGGATACTGTGAATATTCAAGGAATGCAAAATACTATGTTAATTATATCTATTAGAAAATGTAGATTTTGACATATTAAATAGTCTCCTTAATTATGGTAATGAATTGTTATGGTTGTTCAACTAATGGCCTTTGTCACTCACAAAGATAGGACATGACTGTTAGAGAAATACAGTAAGAATTAAAGTGCATGATAGAGGCCAATTCAGAAAATGCAAATATACCCAAGCCCTTTCTTTCTTCCATGAAACATTGTTCAGATAGAAAGATAACCATTCTATTAGTCTGCTCTGCAGTACAGAACCGCCCCAAACAGCTCAACAGGCCCAAGAAAACTTTCCCCAAACCACTGGTTATTATTTCTCAGTAGATTAATTTGACTTTGGTTTATGGAGTGAAGCAATAGAATGGAACATGTATTCCAAATACCTCACCTTAATAATCTCCTTCCCCCCCATCTCATAAATTTCACTTTCTTTTCTCCGTTGTTTTGATTTGGAGCTATTTACCCAGAATCTGATAGGGATTATGAGAACATTTTAACTTGATCTTGCAGGCTTGGAGGTTTTTTTACTTCTTTTCAGGGACTTATATGTTTTGAGGGAAGATAGATATTGAGACATCTGAAAATATGGTAATATTAGTGTTCTCACAAGGAAAAAAACCCAGCAGCTTTACTGTGTCATATCACGTGATGGGCACTTGCTTAACTGGGAGATCCTTCTTAGGCTGTACATCCCAGATGGATACACAAATGATTCTTCTGTTTGTCATTATGCTGCTTCTCATCATACTAAAAGTAAGGGGAATACAACTCCTTATTTACCTGCTCTGTGCCAGTTATGACCCTCATTCATGGCATCAATGTTAGCTGGAAAAATGTCCCACAGTCTGTCCCTGTTGTGTGTAAAATGAAGCTTCAACTTGGTTCAGCATCTTGGATCTCCAGGCATCTCCAGCTGTTTAGAAGGAGGCAAATGAGTTACAGCACACAGGTAGCCTTAGACAAAATAAACATGCAGCACAGATATGGGGAGAGTTATTAGATATTGGTCCCCGGTTTATTAAGAAATAGGTAAAAATCCTTTTGCTAAAGTCAGTGGAAATGACAGGTGTTGAACGGAAGACTGTGAGAGATGGTGCAGAGAGAAAGACAGTACTCATGACCATTATATTATATATAACTCCCCTTGAGTTCAAGGAACCAGGGGTTGACCCTGGGACCTTTTATTGACTCTGGTAAGAGGTAAATAACTCTATTTCAGCCTGTAATATGTATTAACATGCTTGTTCGTTATATGTACATGAGACTTGAATGATTAAGATTTGTTTGTTGCTCATATGGGAAGATGTGTTAATTCTTTACTTCTTGTTTTTCAGCTTTTGTAAATACTTTGTTGCAAATCCCCAGGCTCCTGGAAGCTTTAGATAATTAAGTTAATTTACACCAGATTTGTTTTGGGAGTGTTTCTGATTCAGCATTTGCTAGCAACAGAAGTTTTCCAAGGGCACTGCTGCATGGAGTTTAGGTCATTAATAGACTGAGGCACTCTGTGATCTGTGGGAAGGCACCATCCATGTAACAGTTGCCAAGTCTGTCCTGTATTGTATAAACATGATAGTTTCTTCTACAAGAACAGTTGGAGAAAAATGAATTCAAATGTTTTTGTATCTGTGGCAGATTCTTTCCCTAAGGCAATTAAAATGTTCAAACAGAACATGCACTGCTCATACTTTTCTCAGGAGACAGAAAAGAGCATGAACATATGACAAATGTGAAAGTAAATAACACACTGGTGGGTGAAGGCTTTGAACGGTGGTGGATAGCCCTGTATGGGATCCTAGCTATGAGATGTTGGGGAAGATGAAACGGGAAAGCCTTATAAATGTAACTGCTTAGATTTTGAAAATATGAAACCTCTAAGTGAAATAGAATTAAGAGCAAAGTTTGATGTCTAAAATGCCAAGCCTCAGTTACTGAACAACTGGAAAACAATAGTATGGCCAGCTGAAGGTAATCCCCTTAGATTAAAAAATGCCCCTCTCCTTATCAAGGGTCCTAGGGTCATACAGTATGGTAATGTAATGATTCTTATAGGCTGTATGCAAATGTTATAGGATTTGTATCTTGTACTAGATTGGTTGGTGTAAATTAGAATATTCAGTAGAAAAAGAGATAAAGTATCGGAAACTTCGCGTGCTCGCTCTCTTGCTCTTGCTCTCTTGCTCTTTTCCCTTTCTTCTCTCTCTCTCTCTCTCTCGGGGCTGCTCAGAGCTGTGGCTGGCAGCTCTCAGCAGGCCCCCTATACCCACGCCCTAAGCAATAAACCGCATGTCTCAAGACCAGCCTGGGCTCCAGAGATCTCTTGTCTCCATCCGTTTCACCACCGTCCCGACCGTCCACACCCCATTCCTACATGAAAGAATAGTTGTACACTTAATAGCTAGTCCCACTATTAGCTATTTCTTCTTCCTTTCATGTGTAGGTAATTTGTAACACCAGGCGTGCTATAAATCTCCCTCCCATGTTTTGTTGCACTGATATCAGAGTACTGCAGTCTCTAACCATGAGTTTAGTTTTCATATATAATTATGGAACAAAGAACTCAGACAATGAGCTAAGAGTTTGGCAGTTTGTTTGGTGATTATCTATAATACTTACAAATGAGCTACGATGAGAAAAGGAGACACAAAAGACAATTCTGTGCTCACACACCGAAATCGAGGCCCAGATTAATTTTTAATATACTGGTATTATACAGCTCAAAATGGTGTCAATACACCATGCTACACTCAAAGTTAAACTCTGTATTTTATGTTCCTACAGCACAGCATATTTTGTTTCATTAAAAAACAGTACAAGCATAGTGTTTCTCAAGGACAGCTTAAAACACTCACCCTCCATCTTCAACCTCTGTTGTCCAGTACTAAGAGACAAATACAAGCAAATGTCCATCACCCTGGAAGCCATCCAGGAAGAGCATCCACTGCACTAAGTCACTCCCAGAGTTCAAATATTTATTTTCAAAGTCCTGTCTTGTTTTGAAGTCCTAGGTGGCAACTTTTTCTCCTGATATTGAGGGATTGTAGAGTAATTTGACAGAATACTGTGTGATGTCCTTAAGTGACTATAGAGACAGTTCTCTTCTTTGTTTTGAACAGGGAAACCATGTCAAAACTGCAAGAGCTATTTGATAATCTAACCCAAAGGTTTTGAAAGCTCTGAGCACACTTGAATTAAATCCCAGAATTTTCTGCAGCGTTTACATGTGTATGACTGTGTTGTGCCTCAGTTTGCTGTCTGTGAAACCAAAAGTGGACTCTTTCCTTACAGATCTTTTTTAAATACATACTTGGAGATGCTCAAATGTTGGATTAACTATTCCAGGAGTGAAGACTTTGAGACCACACTTTTTTGTGGTATACAACGAGAAATACATAAACATACTTTTAAGCAATCTGCATTATTGTGGATTCCAGTGTATGAAAAGATGGAGAAATTTGCGGAGGAGACTGGAACAAAAATTACATTTGTCACTGAAATTTTAATTTGTTGAAATATGTCCACTATAGATGGCTGAACTGTATCCACAATTTGAAAAACGCATTGTGAACATGCTATATCTCTTAAGGGTCCTGTCTGTGGGCACTAAAAACTGGAATGAACCCTAGGGACACTCCAGTTATTCCAATCATCAACAAAGAGTATTGCAGCCCACCACCAAGGAGGAAGGACACTGCTCCTCTTTCTCACACAGATGAGGTCCTCTGGTCAAACTCCCAGTAGGAAAGAGAAAAAGAAATGTTGACAAGACCTTTTTCAGGAGATGTTCAACAAGCCAATTAACCTATTTCACCTCTTCTCAAATAGACTTTTCCCTTTTCGTCCCTGGCTTTCCATGATTTATTATTATGGGCTCAGATGGCAATCCTAGGACTTCCAACATCTAGCTGTCAGAGAAGTCCACTTGAGTTAAAAATACTGCAGTCTGAGAAATTCAGAGGACACAAGTGGTAAAATTCTCCATCGAGGGTTTCTGGCTCTCTTTCAGTGCATCACAAAGGATTTATTTTCAAACAATCAGAGTGGACTGATTTAAAAAACTATATATTTTAATATCAGATTTTCTTTTAACAGGAAAGAAGAAATCTGTTTCAAGTTGAGAGGAAAACAAATTTCAAAACTTCTGAATCCTTTTGAAAAGAGAAATTACAGTTCTCTGATCAGATTTAATAAAATGTCACCTTTTAAATGACCTAAATTCACAGTAAAACTAATGAAAAAAAGTGAGTTTCTAAAAGTTAATTTTGGCTATTCTTCAGTCTTATTTCATAATTTTCTAATGTGTGTCAGTGACAGACAATGCACAGTAGTTTAATTATTATCTTCTGCTGTGTGAGCATGCTGTGAAGAAAAGATTCTGGGCAACAGAAGAAGGAGGAGATGAAATATCCTGACACAAATTAGTATTTAAAATACATTTTGAAATCAGTCTGCTGCTGCTGCCCCTGTTTCTTCAGCTCTTTAGGTACAGCATGCCAGAGAGCCCATCAGTTTTATTTCTTCACCAGTATGTGGTGAGGAAAGAACTGCTTTGTTTTGGTTTGGTTTGGTTTTCTTTTTCATTTAACAACATCTTTCCCAAAAAGGAATAGACATCTGAAGATGACTGCAAACATTCACTCCATTAGTTCTGGGCTCTGTAAGAATCTGACTCTAAATGATTTAGGGAGAAACACTATTTGTCCACTTGCGATGAGCATATTTTTCAAGTTAGGATACCAGGGTTTTTCTGTCTAGCAGACAGATGACAGCCACAGTTTAATCAAACTGACAAAGTAAATAAGAATGTGTTGAATATTTAAGACACAGTATGTAAATAGCCCTTCTATGTTCATGTGTCTCTTTGGTTTCTCAATAAAATTACTGAATGGATATGCTGTAAGAATATATTAAAACATGAATACCATTTAATAAACAAAAAGAACTATAGAGTTTAGTTTTAATTAAAGAACTGATGGAAGCAGTTTTGGAATCATGGTTGTTCATTTCTGTCTCTGTAAAATTTGTGAACAGCTTTATTCACTAAAGGGGTCCCTATAAGTGTGCCAGAAATCACTGTAGTTGGAAATGGCCAGCCATAATTTCCCATGAGTTCTTTGGAGAAGCTGATACAAGGAAAATATCTCCAATCTCCCTTGTGTGGTTTGTACAGAAGACTAGTAAGAGGGACTTGGATGAAGATATACAAAATAATCAATAGCATAGGTCATGCAGGGTTGGGAATTGTGTGATATTTTCTTACAATAATAAAAAAGAACATGCATTGAAATAGAAATATGAGAACTTCACGATAATGAAACATAAATTCTATTTCACTCTGCATTAGTTTTTTCTTGTGCAACCCTTGGGCTGAGAGTTTTATACAAGCCAAGACCTTACAAGAGTTTAGTCAAAGCTGGACATTTAAAAAGCAAAACAAAACACAAGAAAAAACAACTAACCACGTGGGAAAAGATACACTGTTTTATAGATGCAATCTAAGTTGTAAGAAGAACATTAATTTTTGAATCTATTTTTATTTTGAATGATTGCCTGCCTTTAGTCTCATTCAGATCTCAGCTGAGGTGAAAATGTGTACATATAATGTGTAGTGCAGTGCAGTTTTCATGTTAAAATTCTGTTAGTATAAAAACAGGATCACCTTTCTGCAAAACTCTTCTGTTGACAATAGCATGCCAGCAAGGAACCAGTTGTTCTGACAGATCCCAAACAAAAGGTAACAAAAAATACCTCTGGTTCTTCTGCCAGTGCAAACAGATCATCTGCCAAGCTTGCTGTAAAGTAGATCAACTGAGAAATCCAAGCTTGCCTTTGGAAAAGGGACCTTTAAAGGTTAGCACTTTTGATTCAGACTTCTCTTTCTCCTAGTCAGAAGAATGCACTTTCAATATAACAATATAGTAAAAAGATAGAACTTTTATTAGAATTATATTTAATTATGGGATGCAGGTCAGTATTTTTTGTTTTGTTTTTTCAGGATTTTTGGCTGTGCTCATCCTGCCCTGGTTAATTTACCAAAGCAGCAAGTGTTTTCAGCTGCTATTGAAAGATGTAATAATGAAGAGCATCTAACTCACCACTGAATCAATAGTTCAGCTCTGCTTGAAGCCATTTGCAGTAATCATTGGGTTCAATTGTTCTCATTTTAATATTATTAACAAATGGCTTCATTATATTGTTTAGGAGAAGTGATGTAAAGTTACCATCACCTTCCTTTGGAATATGTGTTTTTCCCTTATTAATATTTTAAGAAAAAATCTTACCCCTGGTAAGACATTGAAGAGTTGCCTTTGAATACAAATGCAAAAGAATTATGAAACAGGAACACAAAATACAAGCAGTTTAGCCTGTTTACAAATTATGTGTTAGACATTGAGGAATTGCTTTCCGTTTTCTCCTTCCATCCCACCAAAAAGCAGGAAATATGTCTAGCAGCAGCAGCAGCAACAGAGCTCTTCCTAATAGGTGTAATTTGAAGGTGAGTTCATTTTGCAAAATTTACACATTATCATTAATATTTTTCAGCCAAGAAAGTATACATTTTCCACTTTTGAATGACATGATTGTCAAAAAGGGGAGTTTAGGGGAGGTGTTCTTTTGCCTTTACAAACTAAAGTCAAGATGAAATAAAGCATTACTATAAATATGTATGGTTCAAATGAAATCCACTGCATTGAGTCTCACAAAAAATCAGGTCTCTACTCATGCCTGGAAGAATGTTGCAGGAAAATAAACTAGTCCTGGGACTGTGAAGCAGTCTGGGCTGTATGGACACAAAGCTACTATGATGGGAAGATTTTTTTTCAGACTATCTCTCTCTAAAGTCCTTTTTTCCCCATCTCATCACTGCTTGATACCTTAAAGGGTTCCCCTCTCTGCCATATTTCCCTCAGGCTGCTGCCTCACTCTCTCATTTTGTGGAGGATATCAAGTGGTGCAGGCTGTCTGGCATCATTTTTTTAAGCAGCGCATTTTAAAAATGTAGTGATGTCCCTATTTAAGTAATATGCCGGAAAAAATTGCACTTCCTTATGACTGCATGAGCTTTCCAACTTTGGGCTTACATTGACTTTCAGTAGCTGAAGATGTGCTCATTTGCTTTATAACTTTCCCCATGCCATAGGTCAGTTCATTCCCTACTTTCCAAGTGTCTTTGCTTGTTTAGCTCTTACTTTTCTTACGTTTCCTTCAGCAAATATTTTGGGACTGAGTGTTTCAACACTATTCTCATGGAAACATACTTCCCTATGCAATATTTACTTCCAGTTGAGTCTTTTGTTGTTTTGCCTTTGAGCTCTTGCTCTAACTCCTAGAGTCCCACAAGAACAAGAAATGCAGATGGATGCAAGGAATGAAAAAAGCACACTATTCTCCTGCCTGTATAATGACACTTCTGCAAACACTAAATAAAACATTCCTGACAAAGAGGTGTTTTGCTTTTGGTTTATTAGGGACTAGATTCTTCTCCATTGAAATCCAATTCTCAAACTCCCAGAGATTTTGATATAAATAGAATGTTATCACCTAATCAAAGAATGCATATTTTCTGCTTTTATTGATGTGGCAATATAAAACAGATATGTTCCTTTCCCTGTACTTCCAGCACAAATTGAAACCTAAGTTGAAATCTTTGGGTTTCAAAGCAAGACAAAACAAAGATGATCAAACATCTTCTCTAGTTCTAAGAGATAGAACCTCTATCAGAGTACATTATTTTGAAATGGCTCCTTTGATCAAAAAGACATTAGCTAAAGCAAGTGTGTTTGGGATGTTTTAGGACATGCCCAGTGAGACCCTATTACCTTGTATAATTTACTTCAAGACAATGTTCCAGCTCCCATTTTCACAGACAGCAGTCCTATCTCCTTCTCATTTCATTTGTTATGACAAAGAACCCTTTTAGTCTTGCACAACCTGCAAGGCCAACCTGGACAATAGACAAGAACGCTTGAGAAAATCCAACAGTTCTGGGCAACAAGAAGAATGCCTTGTGCCCTCTGATTCTCACATTCCTTTCCCAGATGGCACTGGAGCCCATGCTGGAGAAGGGCAGAAAGACACTCATGGTGTCAGTGGCGGAGGTTTGTTGGTTTTGCTTTTGGTGGGGTTTTGCTGTGGTTGGTTGGTTGTTTTTTGTTGGTTGTGCTTTTTTTTTCTTTCTATCAAAAAGAAGTAGCTTCCTTTTTCATGACTTCCTGTAATAAGCTTGACTTACGAGACATGCCTTGCAATAATTAGCATTGTACAATTACAGTACAGGCACAGAGGCTCACATTTTGACAGCAAAATTGCAAAATGGTGGTGTTGTGCTTACATGCATTCATCATAATGTAAATTGCACAACATAATACTAAGGGCCAAAACCAAACCTATTCCAAAATATATATTTTAGAAAATATCAGTTTGAATGTTTTCAGACTTACACTTTTTAAAGATTAAAGACAAATAAAATACTTTAAATAATATTCTAGAAATGCCTTACCACTCATTGAAGGAGAAAATATTTTATAGAAATGTTTTCATTTCTGTCTTCATCTAAATTTTCCATTTTCTTTTCTATGGCAAGCGTCAGGAAACAGTAAAAGAAAAGGAGAAATATTTTTCATTTATCATATCATTGCCTTTTTTGCAATGCCTAGAATTAATTCTCAAAATCCTTGTGATTGATTCATACAACTTTCTCCCATTCTGCCATTTTCAGAAAACATCCTTCCCGGTAAGAGGAGGAATTCCTATGTCAGTCCATCATATGCAAAGTTTTAAAATTATAAAAGTAAATATGTTCCTAGCTTTGAGGCATAACAGAAGTATTGAACAGTCCCTCAGTATCTCTCCATAAGTTCCCTCTCCATTATTGAGCTTGGCCAACATTGCAGTTTTCTGTGACAAGTGGAAACACTAACAGCCTCCTTCAGCCTTGCACATTCTTTTAACGTTTCAGAAGGTGTTAGCAAGTATCTGAGATCACTTGCGAAAAGGAAGAATGTTCTTATTTCTTATTCTTGGTTTATTTGTTTAAATAATCTAATTACTAATTCATATACTCTAACATGATGGAAACAAGCTAATTTCTTATCACTTTTTAAAGATATGACCTTGTAATGTTGGAACTTAAGAACAGATGTGTGGAAAAAACTATGATGGGTTTGTTAAAGTCTATAATACAATATAATGATATTGCAGTAATGGTCTGGTAACTGAGTCTTGATTCAGCAAAGCACTTACGCGTGGCCTTAATTTCTCATTTGTTTCATATGGCCTGAAGGCTTGCTTTTCGTATCAGGATGGTGTAAAATAGGTCTAGCCAAATGAGAATACAAACAGGTTAAATTAGAATTGATTTTTAAGCACAAATTGAGGTCTTGAAAACATATTATTTCTATGTAAAAGCATTCACACTTATTTCACGTAGAAAAAGAACTTTGAAAATACATGTCATCAGACTCTCATACATGTTAGCAGTTGTAAGGAAGATGAAACAAAATTAAGAACATCACGCTGTGATCAGCAAAAGAAAAGCTATTAGAATGGATATAGTTCATTTTTAACAGAATTAAATGTTTCTTATAAGTGCAAAACCTATCTTCTCTTTCTGGAAAGATGGTTAGCATTGGTAGTGAGTCATGTATATTGCCTATTTTATGGATTAAAATTCCTCTACCACATCAGTTAAATCATAAATGTGTAAGAAAGGAGGATTCTTTTATAGATGGAGGGTAAGACTCTAAATGGTTCCTGTCTTTGTCATAATAGAGTGCAGTTAAAATCTCCCCCCAAAATCAGCACATTATGCGGCAGACAATTCGATAAAAGGCTACTTACACAGTAATTCAAAAGAGCTCCTTTCTTTCCCTCAGTAGTGGAACAAATGTTAATGAAGCAAGCACAAATTTGATAAAAGTTGTCCTGAACTTTTAATGACATTTTAATATCCCTAAATCAAAATAGGAATACCATAATTTGTGTCTGAATCAGGCTAAGATTTCTTTTTATATAAACACTGTCCAGTTTTTGGCAACCACACATATTTATGCTATGTGATATGAAGACTTTATCACAAATTAATGTATTTTAGAATTATCCTGTGAAGGATTACTTTGTCTTACCTTTGGTAGCAGTTTATAGAGTATTTTACTCCAGTTTGAACTACTACTCCCAGAAATGTGCTTTCAGATGAAAGGAAAAGGCTAAAGGAGCATTGGCGAAGTCAGTAGGCAGAGCAGGGTGTCCAAGGCAGAAATGGGATGGTGATTGCCCTGAGCTCCCCAAAAGGCAGCTGGCACAGCACTGGCTCTCAGGGTACATGGGCTGATGGGGGATCAGCTGGGAAATCACAATTTATTGGAAGGAACTAAAAGATCTATTCCTTGTTTATCCTCATGACATGGAGAGGATGTGCTGCCTACAGCTGCATAGAGGGATTAAATTCTACATGAAGGGATTAAACTCCTTATAGGAGGAATAATTGATAGAATTATTCTTCAACAGTGTTGACAATACTTGTACAGACTGGTTTCAATGGATTCAAGCTGGAAGTTGGAAAAAAATTTCCATTCAATAGAAATAGTGAGCAAAATAAGACAACTGCTTTTAAAAATCTTACATCTCGAAATTTTAAAATTACATCTTACATCTGAATTTTTAAAATTCCTTACATCTCGAAATTCAAGAGTGTGTTCTTCAGGTGAAACTGGAGCAGGTGAACTGAACAGAATGGTGAAAGATGTCCTCTGTCCACATGCCAGTTCTGGCTGTGTAGCAGTTGCTGACTAAATCACCGTGAATGGAGACACGATACAGGACTGCACCGTCTGGTGGGTGGCTAGGGAAAGCTTGCCTTTAAGATGTTGATCCTATAATTGGGCAAAAGACAAAGTCAGTCCAGGATGTGGATGACACAATGGATCACATGAAAGACGTGTGCATGTATCAGCTGAGCTATATATATATATATATATATATGACAGCTGGGGCACTGCATATGTGCTATGTGTACACATAAATACATTGTCCACAGCACATGCCAGGTAATGCACTGTGACTTAAACTGTAATTCTAAGACTAAACCAAGTAAAATAATTCAACCCTGCCATAAGTTGAGAGTACAAGAAAACATAGTTACTGCAAGATAGGCAATGTATAACAATTTCTTATTCTGTAATATGAAAATGTGCCAGAGCCCAGACCTATATCTAAATTATCAGTGAAAAAAGTGTGGAGTATTGCAAGCCCCTTCTGTCTTTTCTTTCTCCACAGATATATGAGTAACTTATAAATAGCTAAGAGACCTTTCAAGGTATCTATAAAATGCATATATTTGTGTATATGAGCATCACAGAGCTAAACTCTTCCATCTGCTAAACTACTAAAGAAAACCAGGCAGATGATAAAACATCTTGGGGTTGGCATGCCTTTCTTCATGGGTAGAGACAAGAAAGAAGTCCTAATATAGAGGAAAGAAGCAGCACATGATATTCCCATATTTTTCAAAAAAATAATGAAACAGTGCACCAGGGAGAGGCAACACCTTGTTATTGAGAAACTCTTTCTAGAAGTGTTCAAAGAAATTTTCCTCACACATTCTTACTTTCTGGAGCTCGACAAAATAAAAAAATGTTACTTTTCTATAACTCTCTGGAACATCCTTTTAATATCAACCAGGAAGGAGACAAATGTATATTCTTCTGCTTGCTGTTACACCGTGTGCAGTGCCCAAGTCTTGTGCCATCTCTACCTGTTAACCTGTGATTTGGTGACACAATGCAGCCCTAGGCTGCACTTTTGGAAAAATCATGGTACTTTGAATTCTCTAAAGCTTATTAAGAATAGCAGGAAATCAATGAGCTTTTGTATTATTCCTCAGAGTTGTGGCAGTGTTTAATATCATTGCTCTCTAGGTAAGATTATGTAATGGAATGTGGCAGAGACAGAAGTCACTGGTTTATGCTACATAAATTCTATCAAATTTAACCCTACATTTTATTTCAGCAGGGTTTGGTATAATTAGAGCAAATGCTAAATATCAAATAATTACTTAGGTTCAGAATTCATGTAATGAAGTTAACCAGTGTACAAATGTCATCTAAAAAACCCTTAATTAGACAAATGAGTATTGCCTTTTTAAAATAAGAGCAAACAATCAAATAATAACAACAAAACCAGGCACAGAAGGAAACCAACAGCCTGAAACCAGAATGCAGCAGTGTTGACTCAATACAGAAGTTCTCTTTAAGGACAAAAGATTATCAATTTTTTTAGTTGATATTGTACATTTAACAAATCATGAGGCTTCCTCAGGTTTGTCCTTTGCAGTGAGCCTGAAATGCATCTTGGAATGAAGCAGTTCCTTATATCTCACCCTAATGCCTCTGTAAGCCCATGCTGAAGTTATGCTGAACCTGCATCTGCAGCCGTTGGGAAGGAATTAATACCAATGTATGAACATAAGCTGACAAATAATTTTCAAGACCTATAAAGTTACAATATTTTTTAGAGTAAGATTTGAAAAAGGCAATTAATACTTTAAGGAATTACTCATACAGCTCTAGTGGTCCCAGACTACCTGAGTTCTGTGCAAATTTGCTGCATACCATTTTTTTTTTTCCAGGAACAGAATTGGAAGGATTGAAGTATTTAAAAAAAATAGGAGCAGCTAAAAGATCATTCTAGCTGAAGAGAACAGGTTTCAGCCTTCCTTCTGTGGTTGAACACTTCTCTCCTCCTCATTCTTTCATCTCTAGAGTAGAAAGTAACAGAAGGAAGACCTCTGCATTCTTTACAATATGTTCAGGAAAATGCACTTTTTTTGATGATGGCCTAGACCCAAAAATTAATTTTGACAGAATGAATGACCAAAGACAGTAGGAACTCATTTTGATTAACAAATGTAGGAAGTACATTTCCTTATAGTGAAATTTTTTGTGACTCATCTTTACCTTAGTGATTCTAGATTTGGCAGGCTCCTAGGACTGCAAAATGTATTTCTGGAATTTTTAAACTAAGTGGGTTGCTTAAGTAGTCTCACTGACTCCCCTTTGATAAGTAGAAATCTTTTCAAGATTGAGACATACTTTTCATTAGAAAAAACCCAAAACAACTGTCTCACTGACCACAGTAAGCCAGTTCATCCCTGGAATAAATTGATTGACTAAGACTGAGCTGTAGGAGCAATGACTTTGGCTCATGCAGTCTGACTTGTTTAACATATGTAAAAACCCCAAGCTAAACAGGGCAAACATAAAAGCAGCCTAGACCCTCAGTATTAAAATTGTCTGCAGAGACAGATTGTGTAATGTAGGGTTTATTGAATCCCTGCAGCTTTCCAGCAAAGCTCACTGTGTGAGGTGCATGTACAATATCCTGGCATAATTTAAATGAAAATGTTGACTAGCCCTAAAAGCTCCATTAGGTGGTCTAAACTGAATAGGCAGCCATTTGCCATGTCCTCAACACCTGCTACTTAAAACAAGGAGTACTGTTACCATGGGTTACCAGAAGGTATTATGCATCAATGGTGTAATGATGAAATGATAGGAATTCATGTTTCTTGGGGGTGAAAATTACAAAACACACATAACAGCTTTTATTAGACAGTTGAAGTGCAAAAGTCCAGCAGCACACAAAGCACCATTTTTCAGCGTAAAAGTACTGTGAAAATATAAATAAACATCAGCTTGAATGAACGTTTGTTCCTGAGTTATGATTTGTACATTTCTTATTGCTGTGCAGAAAACCATCCCACACCCATGAGCTGTGAAGTATCCAGGCTGGGAAAGATGTGGCAGGTAGACAAGGCTGTCAAGCATGCCTTTCTTTCCAAGAGAAATATGCTTGATGGACATGAACTGCCACTCTGTTGAGTACCTTGATCTCCCCTTGAAACGTGGAAGTGCTCATCACCTCACAGGAGCTCACTTACACGTGGTCTTTAAAGTTTTTTGTACTGGACAGCTGTCATCCAATCTCAACAGCTCATCCATAGTCAGCAAGGCATTTTTCTGGCGTGTGCTGACGTCCCCTTGACAGTTTAACATATGCTGCTGTGTTTTTCTGAACATGGTTGGACTTGAGCATGTTGGACTTTTCCTTAATGCTTCACTGAATAGGTAGTTCTTATTGAAACTGATTGCTTTGCTAGGCTGGAGCCTGAAAAGTAAGAGATGAATGCTTAAACATCTGCAGTATTGAGGTATGGAGTCTAACTCTGCGGTCATCATAGGCCAGTCATAGTACAGCAATTATGGTTCTGTGGCTTAATTTTGATGACGTTATGTTTTTAAATTATATGATTTTAAGTCCAATGCACCAAAATATGCTGTTATTGTCTTTAATGCAGTAGATATAAAAAGTCACTTTTAGCCTTTGCTTTGATTTTATTCATCAGTAGATCTTTCTATAAATGTGTAAGTGCTGAAAATTAATTTAAAAGATAGTAACAGAGATTGCGGGTTTCCTGGAATCTACATAACAACCCTGCAGAACTTTTGGGAAGACACTAGAAACAAATTTCCCAAACATTATCTGAAGTAACTCTAAAGGATTTTTGAAAACCAGAACTTTTATTAAGGCTCACTACTTTTCACAATAATCCACTCACATAGAAAACAGTTGGGGGTAGGAGAGAATGGAGGCATCGTAGCTGAAACTTAGATAATGTTAAATTCATATATTTAACATGATCACGTCATATCATAAATCAATGCAATCACTGGGACAATAACAGCTTACCTTATAGTCTTCTCTTAATTTTGTAACTTGAATCAGGGAAACAGCCATTCAAACAGGCTTGCCCCAGAGAAGTGGTGGTGTCTTGGCCTGCATTAGAAGGAGCATTGCCATCAGGTGAGAGGTGATCCTTTCCCCCTTCTCAGCACTGGTGAGGCCACACCGGGGGTGCTGTGCTCAGTCCTGGGCTCCCCAGTGCAAGAGAGAGGCACAGATGTACTGGAGAGAGCCCAGCAAAGGGACTGCCCCTAAGGTGATCAATGTACTGGAGCATGTCTCCTACAGGGAAAGGCTACGAGAGCTGGGACTGTTTAGCCTGGAGAAGAGAAGGCTCCGGGGTGACTTGTGAATGTGGGTGAACACCTGAAGGGACAGTGCGAAGAGGATGGAGCCAGGCTCTGCTCAGTGGTGCCCGGTGACAGGACAGAGGCCATGGGCACAAACTGAAACACGGCACGTTTCCTCTACACTTTTTCACTGGGAGGGTGACTGAGCACTGGCACAGGGTGCTCAGAGAGGTTGTGGAGTGTCCATCCTCAGAGACATTCAAAAGTTGTCTGAACGTGATTCTGAGCAACTGACTGTAGGTGTACCTGCTGGAGCCCAGACTAGACACTCTCCAGCCATCCCTTCCAACCTCAACCCTTCTGATTCTTTGATAGCAAGATTTTGAGCATAGAAGTGTAGTGAATGGTAAATTTTCAAGGATGCCATGTGTCACAGGAGTGTTCACTGGGCCTTGTCATGCCAGAACTGCAGCATGCCAGATCTGGCATGTTTTTAATGGCTGGATTTTCAGAAAAGCATTTTTCCTGTAGCGGCACTCTGGGTGAAAGCCCTAACCTTTTCCTCCCCTCAATATGTTACGTGTTTCTTTATTAAAAGAGGAAACCAATTTTCACATTATCAAACTAATACATCTTAAAAGCCTCAAAAAGATCCTCTGTATATAAAGACATATGAAAAAGATGTATGAATGGAAAAGAGCTGCTAGGTTTAGGGGAAAAACATCTCACCTGATGGAAATTATCTTACACCCTAGCTAAGTAGAGGCATTGTACTTAGTTCACTAAGCTAACTTTGAAATGCTTTAGAATATCCTTTCTGAAAATTCGATAAAAGGGATAAAAAGCAATAAAAAAAGGGACATGTGTCTTTTAATCAAAAAAGATTTTCACAGCCAAAGGGCACTAAGATACTTAGACTGAATAAGTAATTGCAACCATCTCTTAGTGAAATGAAACTTCAGAGTCTATCATGACAGGTTTGATGCTGTTGTAGGAATACACTGAAGCTGATTAAATGTTAAACATAAGCTATAAATGCTTAGTCTTTTAAAAAGTCATTTCATTATTTAATAAGTTTCAATCATGGGTATGCATTGCAAATTTTTCCAAAAATTCAAAGTATTTTTTCCTCTATTTTTGTTAGGTAGACTTTGAATTCAGATATCCACCTCTGTGAATCTAAAAGAGTTTTAGGGACTTGGAAAACACTCTAAGCCAAGCAGTTGCTGCTGAACTAAGTCTACAATTTTGTCACTAAAAGTTTTTTAAAAAACAAATGTCTTTTGTGACATTTTTAGTGCAGTGATGGACCACATTATTAGCTGATGATAGTAAAACTTTTTTTTTCTTACTGATGAAAATTCATCTGTTAATCTTAAATACAGAAATCTAATGCTTTCATTTCATTTGCTTTCATGACTTATCTCAGTGAGTCAAACTAGAATTGAGCTTTTCAAACTTACTGATTTAGGACATTTGTGTTGATAGGCTCCCTTGTGATTTTATTTTAAATATTGTGTAATCGTTTTGGATAGCAATCTACAAATTAGAACGAAAACTAAGAGCAGTGCATTTCAACTGTATGCCAGATACAGCATTATTTCTGATCTTTGATTTGATTAGTGAAACTTCTTGATGAGCAAGTGATTAAAAGACACATACTTACGGCTAGTGAATATCTGTGAGTATGAGATTGCAGAAATGCTGCCAGCCAGCAGCGTTCAGCACTGCACTGCCCACAGGAAGGAGCGGGCCCCTTCCCTGCTCCTGGGTTCTGCCTGATGGAGGATGGAGGGGAAGGACATTTGGCTTTCAGCAGGACTGGGATGGGAGGGACAGAGGCTCGTGACATATTCATTGTCACCACCAAATTCCAAGGTAATGTGACTAACTGATGCAAAAATAATATTTCACTATTTGGTTTCCCTTAGATATAAACTAAGACTTTATTTCCCCTTACCTTTATTTGACATAGCTAACAATGCCGAATTGCCCATCAGATAGATATTTTTGTTTCCAAAACAGGCAACACGACTACAGGATTCCCAGGAAGATGTAAAAATCAGAAGATACTTGCACATGATGAGGAATCATCAAGTTGTATTAACCTAGTCTTATTTAAAAAAAAATTTTTTTTAATTGTTATTATTCTTTTTCAGCTGGACAAACTACAAGGCTGTATGCAAGGAATAGTTTGATTGGGCCTTGTGGTACTTTTTAGGGGATGGCACAATTCTCTTTGAAAGCACCAGTATTCATACAGTTCAAACTTATGTTTTATGGTCTCTATGCCTATTAAGAAGAAAAGCTGAACATCATTTTGGTAAAGAAGACAAGCTTAAAGGTATCTTTCTAACTGTTAGGCTAATGAGACGATAAAAAAAATGTTAATAGGCCTTAGCAGAGCATTTTCCAGAGCAAGATACACAAATGTTCATCAGAGGTGGTCACGGAAAGATCAGAGTAAGGCAATGAAATGGATTTTCTCCTGAAATATTTTCCACTTTTATAGTCTAGGCTAATGTTTAACTCTTGGGTTGACCATCTGCAACAAAGAAACTTGTACATGCAATGCATAAAAAATAATCACAGAATCACAGAATTAAGTTGGAAAAGACTTTTAAGGTCATTTAGTCCCACCACTAACCCAGCACTGCCCAGTCCACCACTAAACCAAGTCCCTGAGTGCCACATTTACATGTCTTTCCAAAATATGAATAAATAAAGATATTAAACAGGACTGGCCCCAGTACAGACCCCTGGGAACACACTTGTGACCAACCACCAAGTGGACTTAACTCCTTTCACCCCCACTCTCTGGGCTTGACCATCCTGGCAGTTTTCTATCCAGGAAAAATACAACCAGATTAGATGTCAGCAGCCAGTTTCTGCAGGACAATGCTTTGGGAAATGGCATCAAAGGCTTTACTAAAGTCCAGGTACTCACATCCACAGCCTTTCCACCAAGTGGATCACACTGTCAGAGGAGCAGGTGAGGTTGGTCTCAAGAAGGACCTGCCTTTCCTAAGCCCATACTCTCCGGGCCTGATTCCCTTGTTGTCCTGTACGTGGCATGTGATGGCACTCAGGATGCTCAGCTCCATGAGCTTCCCTGGCACCGAGGTCAGACTGACAGGCCTGTAGTTCCCTGGATCCTTCTTCTGGCCCTACTTGCTGAAGGGGATCACTTTTGTCAACTTCTAGTCACCTAGCTACCCAAGACTGCTGATAAACAAGAGAAAGTGGCTCAGTAATCACTTCTGCCAGCCTCCTCAGTATCATAGATGGGGCAGAATTGCCAAATTCAGTGCTTTCTAACAAACCTCAAACCAGTCTTCCACAGAAAGTAACTTGAAGAGGTTTTTTTACTACAGAAATGACTAAGGTGTTCCCAGCCACTGTGCAGCAACTTCCCATAGACAAGCACAGTCAGTAAAGGTTATTTGTCAGGCTACTGTAAAATAAGATATCATAAAAAATTCATTAAATTTAAGCCTCATAATAACTTGGCGCCCATTTGAACAACTTCATAGCACTGAATAGTAACTGTTTAAATGGAGTGGGAAAAATACATTTAAAGAAGCAGCAGAAAGATATCTAGATAACAAATCAAAAAGTGAAATTAATTTTTGAAAGCGTTCACTAGTAGGTAGTTTCCACATGACTAGGTACCTATTATTGAACTAACAAAAATAGCCGTTTTGAGAAAGTGTGTGTTTTATCTCACGTATGTAAAAAATTATTTCTGTAAAATTATTTTATACTTAGCCACTGCAAAGTAATCACTTTATTTCTCTTAACCATTTATGCACTAGTGTGTGAAGTGTGCACATGCCCAGAGTCATTCAAATAAGCTGTTTTCCTTTGTTTTTCTTGGTTTCTCTTAGTGAGAAGGGAAATTTCCCCACTCAAACCAAAACAAAATAAAACAGGACAAAAAACTCAAAATACCCAAACCAAAGAAAAAAACCCAAATTCTGCCTCTTTATAAAACCCGTAATCACAGAGTCCTCATCACTGTACCTAATCTGAAAATTTGGGATTCGTAGTTCTCCAAATGGTTTTGAGAGATTGCTTCCAAGCCAAAACTCAGGTCCAAAATTGCCAAAATCCAGCTTCATACAGGAAAGGTCTTCCCAGCCCTTTTCTTTAGGTATTAATGGTAAAGAAAACACCTGTATAATTTCAGAAATGGGCTCTACTGATGCACCTTCTATCACGCGCTCAAGCAGGTGTGAGAAGAGTGATGATGGCCAGACTTGTGAGACTGACATGAATTAACAAGAATCAGCTGTTTTATGATGATTTTTTTTTTCTTGCTCAGCTAATCAGTGAGAACACAGGCACTGAGGGAATGAAAGCGCTCAGGAGCTGTTTGTCTGTAATCATCAGTGAAGAGTAGAAGTGACAGAGATGGTCAGAAAAGCAGGACTTTTGAACCAGGAGCCAGACAACCAGGGTACAAGAGGGATGCTGGCTGTTACCTGAAAAGAAGAAGGAGGAAAAAAAAAAGGAGAAAAAAAAAAGAAGAAGAGGGTAGTGGTATATAGTCCAAACTATGAAATTAAGAGTGTTGACAAAGTTCCCAGAAGTGTATTTTGTACATTATTTGGTTATATGTATTATACTGCCACTCAAGACTGAAGAAATGTCTCTGAATTTTGTATTTAATTTTCATTGTCCTATTTCTATCTTGTAGAGTGAGCCTTTAGTTTTGACTGGCTTCAGTTTTTCAGATGACCCTATTGATGCTATAAGGATAAGGAGAGATAATTAAATATTGAATTCCTGTGAGTTTTTCTATTAAATACATCAATTTGTGTGAAGAGTGATTAATTAATATGAAAATATAATTTGCTGATTAATTCTTTTGAAAAACAATTAGGCACAATGTCCCATTCTTTGCTATGGCTGTGAACAACCAGTCTTTGGGATCTGGATTTCTAGTGTAGCAATATGGTAGGAGCCTCTAAAAACCACTTTTTCATTTCCCTTTTTCTATGGTGAGAATATATTCTCTTACACTACTCTCAAAGAAGTTGACTCCAATTTACTAAAGGCTTTGGCATCACACCCTGAAAGCTATGAACAAATCAATGTGTAGAATATTAACCTGTCACAGTGCAGAAATGTGTTTTCTTGCACTGTCTTCTAAAGAGAGTTTTTATTAGGAGTCTCTCTCCATCTGTGAACTATAAGTCAAATTCAACTGAAAAATGGCACACTCAGAGGTGTGAAAATTTCCTGCGAAATGGAGAAAAAAGGTCCAACTGGCAGCCATTAGGATGTCAGAACTCAGAGAGAACTATTGTCCCTTTATGAGAGAGCAAGGCAACTCTGCTGGGACAAATCTGTGCTGGGAACATTGGCAAATCTGGAGGGTGGCAGAAAGTGTTTACAGGAAAAAGAAGGTATTTTGAGCTCTAATAGCTTTGCTAGAAGCAACTGTGCTCTGATAAAGCATGTCTTCCCACAGAGTAGATAAAACACTTGATAAGGAGTGTTGGGAATGTTGTGAATGTTGTATGAGAGACAGCAAGGCTAGAGATGGTTTGGTACGGCTTCCATCAAAAAAATTTAGTTTGTTTGCCTCAACAAATCTGTTTTTTTCAGCCCTACAGCATGAGAAATCATTATGTCCCTTGTGATAAACAAGAAAATAAAGGAGTCAGGGCAGTGGGGGAAGGGAGAGGAGTAATATTTCTTCAACACTTCTTATACTTGCCACTTGGAAAATCCACAGAACAAAGAAACCAAAACCAACCAGTGATACTAAGGTTGCAAATGCTCTCTCTAAAATTCAAGGGAACATTATGTTATGGAGACTCTAACTGTACCCCACTTCTCCCAAAGCACATATATGTGCTTTGATGGTGGCTGGTACTGAATAGATCCAATAAACTTCTTCCACCTCCAGGTGCCCTGAGGTGGTGAGCAAAGAACAGGGTGGATGCTTGCTGGCAAGTTGTTTACACTGCCTAGATCTCTAGGGGAAGATTTTGTGCTGACTTTTGTTTATGTTACTGAACTCAGCTGAAAATCATTATTTTCCCTGAAGGATAATGCAGCAATAACAAACTTGTATTTTCCCAGTCATCTAATACATGACACTGGTAAATGTAGTTACTGTCTACATTGTTACAGAAATCATATAATTCTAGAATAGCAATGATTAATTTGTTTTTTGAATTGTATGCACATATATCAGATATATCAGTCAGCAGCTAGAGCTCTCATAAGAATGATGTCATTTTGCTAGAAAAATGTTGTGGAGAGTGTAGATGAGAAGTGTCCCATAGCTTAGTGTTCCATTGCATTTCAGGGCACTTTTTGGCAGAACCAAATCAAAGAATCTTGTTAAAACCTTTCCTGCTATGCTCTTGTGAAAAAACCACATATATAAGTAAAGATCAGGCCAAAATGAGAGGCCTAGGAATTAGTTCTGGAAAAATCTTTGAATAAAAGTGGTAAATGAAAATATGATCTATATTTTCCATATGGGCATATATGATGAAGTTACCAAATGTACTAGCATTCCTACCACTGAGCACCTTAAAGGGACACACTGACAAGGTGGGCAAAACATGTGTGACTGCTTGTTTAATGGAAATGCTTCTCTGCCCTATCAGCTAATTTTAATGTGGATTTAGCAATAAGAATGTGCTCAAATCACCCTTGTTTGCCTTAAGAACGTATGAGCTGTGCGGTGCTTGTGAAGCTATATTAAACACAGAGGGTTGTGCTTGGTAAGGTGCTATAAAACAAGCCATTTATTTTATTGGTGCCTATTTCAATACTACTTATGTATACACCTAGCAATAAAGTAAATCCATAGCTACAAAAGACAGAAAAATGTCTTCGTTTCAGTAACTCAATTTATTATTTCATAATTTAGCAAAAAGTCTTATGTTTATCAGCAATAATTAAAATATCAGTATAATCAGTGAAAGAATACAGTGGGGCTACTATTAAGCCTTGCCAATAGCTAATAATCTCACATAAGGGTTATGAAAATTATCACTTTCAGTTAAAAATGTAACTAAAACACAGTGATTCTAATAAGACTCTTCTCACTTCATTGGGATGAACTGCACCTATTTGCCTTTGAGCACATAATAAACTGTTATGTAAGGGTTTTACTCTTAGCCTTGTCCAATTGCTTCAATGAACACAGAGTACAGTCTCTGATATCTGCTTTACATTGCAGAAAAAAAAATTCCTGCAACAGAGAGAAGTTATGAGTAATTATTTTGAAAGTTTTCAGGAAATAACTGATTAAGTGAAGAAAAGAATTTTTCCCACATAGCTAGAAGTGGTGCCAATAACTTATTCTATAAAATTATGTCCAGTATATAGCATCTCACCTGGTTGGTTGAATTCTATTATAATAAGAGAAATATGTTAGAAATGGCACATAAAAGTCTCTGGACTGTGTAACTATTCTGTCAAAGCAACAGAATATCTTTTGAAATCTAAGGTGACAGGGTTTGATACAATGAAGATTCATATTCATAAAAGATTCTTAGGGAAAACAGAAAACAGGAATGCATCAGTATACTCTGTCAGGGTAAGGCAGACCAAGCAGATGTTGTTTTGACTTTTCCAGTGATTCTTAAAATTAATAAGTTAGTTACTTAACTTTTGCTGTCATTTCAGATAATGGCTGAGTCATGTAGAGTGCAACATTACTGTCAAAGATCGGTTGCACCGTCTACTTCTTTCATAGCAAGCGAAAATCTGTTTGAAAATATATGGACGAAAGGGAAGAGTGAAACAGAAGGACTGAATTTCTGTTGAAACACTATAGCATATGGTAAATATAAAACAGTTCATATTTGCATTAGACGTAGAGTGAGCATCTCTTTTGGTTGGAAATATAAAGATAGTTTATTTTAAGACAAATATAAGAAACGATCAGTACTTAAATATGAGTTCTTTACTACTTCTTATAACTAGAAAATATTATATTTTGTAGCTGAGATAGTAATGATATATAGATATGTGAGAAGACCACCCTCCACATTTCCATGTATTTAATGTTAGAAATAGAAATACAGTTATAGAAAATATAGAATATAAAGCCAGACATAGAAAACATGTGGAAAAATATCTTTTATCCAGCCTTCAAGTTCAAATGCATTTGGGACAGGACAGCCCTGGATGTATGGACAGACTGGAGAATGAGACATTGGAGAGCAACATTGTGGAAAGGGACAACACTGGGGCTCCTGGTCAATGGCAAGTTGAACATGAGCCAGCAGTGCCCTGGCAGCCAGGAGGGACAACCCTGTCCTGGGGGGCATCAGGCACAGCATGGCCAGATGGGCAAGGGAGGGATTGTCCTGCTCTGCTCTGGGCTGGGGCAGCCTCACCTTGAGCACTGTGTGCAGTTTTGGGCTCCTCAGTGTAAGAAAGACATTAAACTAGGAGAGAGCATCCAAAGGAGGGCAACAAAGATGCTGAAGGTCCTTGAGGGGAAGGTGTGTGAGGAGCGGCTGAGGGCACTTGGTCTGTTCAGCCTGGAGAGGAGGAGAGTGAAGGGAGACCTCATTGCAGTTACAGCTTCCTCGTGAGGAGAAGAGGAGGGGCAGGCACTGATCTCTTCTCTGTGGTGCCCAGTGACAGGACTCAAGGGAATGGCCTGAAGCTGTGTCAGGGGAGGTTTAGGTTGATACTACAAAAAAGATTCTTCACCCAAAAGGTGGTTGGGCACTGCAACAGGCTCCCAAGGGAAGTGGTCACAGTGCCTGACAGGGTTCAAGGAGCATTTGAACAATGGTCTTGGGCATTTGGTGTGATTTTTGGGGTTGTCCTTTGCAGGGCCAGGGGCTGCACTCAGTGATCCTTGTGGGTCCTTTCTATGATTCTCTGATTTATATGCTCTTTCATGAATGCCTTTTTCTCTAAGTGTTCTTCCTCATGTGGCATTTCCCAAAGTGAGACAATGTATTTGCACAGGCGAACCTCATATATAAATTTCAGCTTGCAAATTGCAATTTGGACTTTGTAATTTTTTATAAAAAAAAAAAAATTAGATTTCTTCAGGCAGAGTTATAGGCTTTAAACAGACTTTGATTAATGGTAGCTATGCTTAATTTCTTCTCAGTGGATTTCAGAGGATCATCATGCCTTTACTCATGAAAGAAAAGATGGTGCCTTAAAATGAAGGAGTTGTGTCACCCTAATTATACCAATCCTATTCAGAAATTATACAAATTGAAACAACTAAGGAATTTCAGCAGATAGTAGAATCAGATTCTTAATTTTAGTGTGAGTCATGAAGATTTAACATTTTACATCTTTGGACCTGAAATAAGACATCTTAATTATCTTAGCAGTTTCACACATAAAGTGATTTACATGCCACCTCCTACCCATCAACCTGGGGTTTCCTTTCACTTAATTAAATTTCCAGAAACACACATCATATATGCTGTACTCTATTACCTTCATAAAGTGTGTTCTTGTCTATATATCAGATCCGATTTTGTATATATAGATGTGGTAAATGAAGGGATTTGTGTCTCTCTTTGAAGTTTTAGAGAATATCATCATCTTGTCTAAATTTTGTTTGGGTTTGTTTTTTTTTGTTTTCTGTTTGATTGGGTTTTTTTACAGTATTCTTATTATACAAGCAGTTTCTCTGTGAAATTAAAAAATGAACTTTAAGGTTGTGGGGGCAAGGGGTTAAAGGCAAACCAAATGTTCTGAGAAAGGTTGTTGTGATACCTCAGGGAGTGAGAAGGTAAGTGATCTTCAGCTGGAAACCCAGACCTGAGTAAAACAGGAAAACTGAAATAAATTTCCAACAAAATGCTATAGCAACATTTCTGAACACAAAGCCATATTCTACCTTCAATGAAAAGCTAAATATTTTCCACAGAAAGGAAAAACTGGGATTTTTACTCAAAATATTAAAATATACACACATATGGACTCTCAAAGATCAGCACTGAAAAATAGTTCTGAAACGGAATTTGAAAGTGCCGTGGTAAAGTGGGGAATTCTGCAGCACCTACTGCAGGATTATGGCGTTGATGGGTCTTCAGCAGCCTCCTGTGTTTTCACTTATAGGAAATTTCAACAAGCACTAAGACGTTCAAAACATCCTGAAAGGCAGTTTTGCACAGAAACCCACAGGGCTGACTAATGTAGCTCAGTCCAGACAGGTTATGTGATTTTACTGGGATTTTCAAATGTCCAGTCATGAGGAGAACTCAAAAGATAACGGCAGATTTTACCCTTGGCTTTTTGGAAAAGAGGATGTTAATGACTGTAAGATGCTCTTTGAAGGTGAAGCTTTTATTTTGTCTGTAGACTCACGAATGCCAGCAGATATAGGAATACACAATTCAAATGTCCATTTATGGTAGGTTGGTAATAGGGTGGTGATAATATCAAAGGTATTAGCCCGCTGTAGAAAGTTCTCTTATAAAATAAGTGTAATATCTGGAATTTTGTAAATAATACAAATCAGCCTAAGACATGCTTTGGTTTTACCTGTATGATTTCCATCTGGCTTAATTTATCCAGGCTCTGAAAGAGCACAATCTGTCATTTTCCTGAAACAAAACCCACTCTTGCCTACAAAATGTTCTAATTATGCATTCTGCCAAAATGCCTAAATAAAAATGGTTATATACACCAAAATTATGAATGAGCTCCTGGTCCCACTGATGTGCTTCACTTTTCTTTGTAAGAAATTAAATACATTATAAATAATTATTCATACAGAAACTGTAATCCCTGAATATACCTAAATGACTCAGAAAGCAGAACCTGCTGGTATCCCTTCCCTGTAAACACCTGGCAGTGAAAAAATACAGTACAAGACATGGCAATAGCATGGCAAGCCAGTGAGCATTCTTACTGGAAAGACTTGACATAATCAGGAAGTCCCTTAGAAGATTTGTTAAACCCTAGTCGAGACTCTCTGTTCAGGTGATATTTTATATTGAGTTCTAGGAACTGTTCATAATATGTATAATACTTTCTCCTGATACAAAAATTGCTGACATAGAGAGCGGTACAAAGTTGTACAAAAATTGTATAATGTTGTTGCAAGCTGAAAATGATCAGGAAACTCCTGCTGACAAACTCTGGGGAGTATATTTTTAAGTTATAGTTACTTAATAGTGGCTACCTTACAAGTTTTAAGCTGGTGCTCAATAAGGGATTCTGATGTTTGCTATACTCTTACTGTTTTTATCTGTTTCCTCAGATTTTTAAATGTGAACTAAAATACTAATGGAGTGATTCTATGCCTCTCTCCAGTTCAGGGAAACAAGGACACATCAAAGGCAGGACTTGAACTTTATCAACTGAGTCACCAGCTCTGTCATCTGTGTCTGAAGGCGGAATCCTGACATCAGCTGAGTTTTCAAAGATGCAGTTTTCAGCACACATTCCTTGCTTGTGGCTTTAAAATATGAAATATTTCTCTGAATTTTTTCTATTGCACGTGAAAAAATAGGGAATAAATATTGTACTGAACTAAATTTTTGAGCACTAAATTTATTATAATCCATCAATTTGCATTGCAGTTACAGACAGACAGAAGTTGTAGACAAACAAAACTGTCTCAAAATACCTGCTGCATCTTTTGATGACCACCAGCAGTTTTGGAAACATACTGCTTACACATTTTAACGTATTTTGCTGGCATATTTGATGCGGGAAGGTCCACACTGAAGAAATTCATGAAGGGCCATCTCTTGTGGGTGGCACCCCGCACTGAAGCAGGAGAACAGCGTGAGGAGGAAGGAGCATCAGAGACAATGTGCACTGAACGGGCTGCAATCCCCACTGCCCGTACCCTGGTCTCCCCTTGCGGGAGGAGAGAGAAGAACTGGGAGTGAAGTTGAGCCTGAGAAGAAGAGAGATGGGCTGGTTTTGTTTGGGATGGAGATTATTTTCTTCATAGAAGCTCTTAAAGTGCTGTGTTTCGGATTTGGAGCAAAACACCGTTGATAAGAGACCAGTGTTTTACCTACTGCTGAGCATCAAGGTCTTTTCTGCCTCTAACACCACCCCATTGGAGAGGAGGCTGGGGGTGCACAAGAGGTTTGCAGGTGACACAGTGGGGACAGCTGACCCCAGCAGACCCAAGGGGTATCCCACACCTTGTGGTGTCATACTCAGTGCATAAACCTGGGGGAGGAAGGAACGTTCAATGTGATGCTGTTTGTCTTCCCATGTCAGCGTCACACATGATGGTGTCCTGCTTTCCTGGGGACAGCTGCTGGAACACAGAAGCAGTGAATTAATTCCTTTTTTAGCTTTGTTTGTGTGCATGGCTTTTGCTTTACCAATTACACTGTCTTTATCTGAGTACATGAATTTTCTCCCTCTTAGACTTCCAATTCTTTTCCCAATCCCACTTAGGGAAGTGGGGCTAGTGAGTGAGTGGCTGTGTTAGGGTTGAGCTGCTGGCTGGGCTTAAACCACAAAAGGTGGAATGATGGAGGGTGGTATTAGATCTGCTGTTACATTTTATTAACCTACACTGTTTATTTGACAATAAATTTAATTAATTTCCCAAACTTGAGCCTGTTTTTCCCATGATGGTAATTCTTAAGTGATCTCCCAGTGTTTATCTCAACCCACAAGGAGCTTTTTGTCTTATTTTTCTCCCCTTGTCCTGGTGAGATGGATAAGTGATTCTAGTGCTTTTTCCCCATTGCACAAGTTTAACTCAAAGAGAACTGGGTTCACTGGTTTGTTTTTTTTCTTAATTTTAAAATTCAGGATATAATTTATAGGTTATCTCTACTCTACAGACTAATATTTCTGTTAAACTATTCTTTTTTGAGCTTCATAAAATAATGATTCAGTCATCTAGGTTAATTTGACTGGAATTACAGAAAATTAAAAATGCAAAGTAAAAAGTGATAGAAATTGCCTAGGTAGGTTTATCTCAGGAGAATAGAAACTTAAATGAAAGGTCCATGTTAAGGTGACATCAAAGAAAGTGTCTCCTCTTTTGACAGGTGACTCCATTATCAACCCCCTTTATTGATAATATCAGGATTGCTTTAGTTCCAGACTTTAGAGTTATCAGATAATTTCACAACCTTCATATTCCCTAGGCTGTATTCAGGTTGACTTTTTGTACCTTTCATCTCCCTAAGTCACATTTTATCATAACTCTTTTTGCTATCTAAATGTGAGAGAAAGAAATTTTGAAGAACACTGTTTGGTGGTGAAATAATGAAAAAAAAAAAAAAGACATTTTCTCATAGCCCTGGTGGTTTGATACACTGACAATTCAGTTTGTTACCAAATAAATAGGAAAAAATGTAGCATACAACTAGACAAAATCTGACATCTTTGGTTTTCAAAGTGACATGTCACTGACGTATCTATCTATGCAGCTGGTTTTCTGGAAACTTTGTAAGATGATTAATCTGTAAAGTATACTTTGGGAAAGCTGTGGCATTTCTTTTCCTTACTTCAGAATGCTCTGAAGCATAAGCTGAACTGTTCACTAGAAAATGCAAACTTTGAATAAAAATATTATTCCTGGATGCACAATTGCACTTGAAGTGATCTCAGGCATCTGACCAAATAGAAGGAGATACCTCCTTCTTAATACTCAGAATGAAGTTTTATAGCTATATGACTGTACACAGATTTATGTAACATTTTCATTAATGTGATTTTTTTTAAGAAATAAGACATTACAGTGCAGATAAACTACAAATTACTTTGTTCCTAACAAGATTTTAAAAATATTGTAAATGAGGATTTCTTGAGACATAGTTGGGAGTTTGCAATAGACAGTGAGTGTTGGGTTTGCTTGTGAAGGTGGCATATCTAGAGAAATGAACACTGCTAGAAATTGTATTATGAAAGACTTGAACATTTTACAGACGGAATATGTAATATCATTGCTGGTACTGATATAAAAGCTTCTAGATTTCTCTACCAACCAAATGAAAAAGGGTTTAAAATTTGTTCTCATAAGTATTAGAAAGATAAGAGAAAAGCCTAAATAAAAAATAACCCTGGAGCAGAAGATAACAGAGATTTCACAACAATAAAAGGAGCTAAACAAGAGAAAAACTAGCAACTACAGGTTTACAAAAGGTAGAATATGAGGTGGTCAGGGAAACCAGCAGGGAAGGCAACAGGTCAGATTGCCTTCTGAAATTAAATTTTGAGGAAACTCTAAATGAAGCTAATTGGAGTTGTCCTTGCACAGAAGGTGGAAACCCTTGTAAGGAATACCTTTCAGACCAGATTAATTTGATGTTAATCTCTACATGGTAGTAGAGAATCTCTTGCTACTAGGAGTAAGTAGAGAACCTGTAAAGTAGATAAGACAAAGAACAGAACTGCATATATAGAAGTTATATAGATATGGATATATAGAAGTTTACAGAAATGACATGAGAAAAGCCAAATTATAAAAATGAAGACTTATAAAAAATTAGAACTGTGTATAAATACAGGGACATTAATAAAGAGATGAAATAGATTTTGAAGATAATCTAAGTAGGGCCCCCAAACAAATCTTTCATTTAGTTTTAACTATATAATAAAATCAGGGACAAGGAAAACAGTTGGGAATGAGTACACAGAAAAGGATCTGAGTATGTTTGAACTGGAGGTCAAATATATGAAATTTTGTACACTTTAACTGGGGAGCCTGAATGCTGTGGGTTCTAGATTTTGATACTTCAGTACAAAAAAAATGCATGACGGGTGGAAAGATGTGTATGGAAAGCTGGAGTTACTAGATCTCTTTGACTTCAAATTCAACCAGAAAGAAAAATCAGGAGCTGTTGGAGAGTGTATTTACTTCATGAACACATGGATTATTCCTCTCCAAGTGAATAACCCTTATTTATTTTGATATAAATGAATCCAGCCTGATTTCCTTTATACTAACACAGAGAAAGAGGGAAGGGAAGGGAAGGGAAGGGGATTGCTCAGAGCTGTTGACATGAGCCTGTTGCTACTGTTTGTTTAAGAGATCAGACTCAAACCTCACACCACTGTGCATTACACTGTCAGCTTTCCCGTCTTTTATGACAACCCATTTAGAGCAAATACCTGTGGGAGCTATTGCTGCTCAGTGTGATGCTCAGTACTTCAAGCTGTACGTGCACTGCTCTTTATCCTTGTCCCTACCCTTTTCTTTTTTTCCCTTTTAACTCCAGCGTGCTTCTCATTAGGATTTCTGTTTAATGCCCTAGGAAAGGTTTATGCATTTATAAGAAGCAGATAATAGATGCATGCACTTCACTGTTTGCCATCTTGGCTTCCCTTTAATGCAATTCATTATTCCACAAATATACGGTACATAGTGCTGCCAAGTTAATTTGTATAATAATAATGATCTATTAATTAACATCCAAGAACACATGTTTCTTCCAACAATTTGTAGTAATAAAGTAATTAATGAAATTCAAAATTTCATTCTAGACAGGAAGTCTGACTGCTGTTTGGAACATTGCAACCCTTTTCTCTGTGAGTACAATCAATAAATTCCAATGTTAATCCACTAAAAAGGGTGGAAAAACAATATATACACAAGGACAGAATTGTTGTGTGGTGCTGCTCTTCTCAGAACGGTTACATTACTTTGTTGTTTTATATTAAAAAAAAAATTCAAATGATGTTCCCATCAATAAACATTAGCCTGAGAATAGCTTGCTGTTCCCTACTGATTGAAAAAAATTTCAATCTTTTCTCATCTAAACAAAAACCTTCTTTTTTCTGACTCCTCTTAGTGGTATATCATGATCTTCAAGGTCTTTGAAATCACAGAGACATAAGTTGTGAAGAAAGTGCAATGCCTGAGAGCTGTACACTTTACTCTGGGAAAACTGTGAATCATGGTGTTGGCATGAATCTAAAAGTAAAAGTAACATTATCTTCATTGCTCAATCTGACCTGAACATCAAGTGCCTCGATAGCATCACTTGCTTTTCTAGTCATGACAGTCTCAATGAAGAGGAGTGTAGTTTGAAGCGAGTATAATAACAAATTCTCCTCCAAATCTTTTGAGTACATGAAGCTTATATAAAATTTGGGTCTAATTTCACAGAGAATTCCATTAAGTTCAGTGGATATAGGGACTGAACTTTCTGGAAAAAAAGCTTAGTAATATTTGCACTTTGCAGAATGTTTAGCACATTATTTTAGAAACCAAATAAATTCAGTTTCTACTACTCAACAAAGTACCAGAACACAACTGCTTGCTGTTTATTATATATTTGGCAACTAATCCTCCTCAAATGAATCACAGTATATGATATGAGTTGTACTTATAAAAGAAATCAATCTCCACTGAAATTTATATGCAATCAGTTTTTAATCATTCACAGAGAATTTTTTCCAACATGGAAAATTATGAGGAAAATTGAGAAACACATCATGACACTTGTAAGAATTTTTCCTTTTGGCAGATTCTCAGCACAATTGGGGTACGGAAATTATTTACCAACTCTTTAGTTATGTTTTTTGGATTACCTTGAACAATCAGAATAGAATTGGACAACCATGGAATGGTTTGTGTTAGAAGGGACCTTACAGGGGATTGTTGCAATCCCCCTGCCATGGGCAGGGACAACTTCCACTACGTCAGGTTGCTCAAAGCCCCGTCCAACCTGGCCTTGAACACCTGCAGGGATGGGGCAGCCACAGCTTCTCTGGGCAACTGTACCAGTGCCTCACCATAAAGAATAGTTTCTCCTTCAGTTATTTACACAGTTTTTATTTCTGTATAAGGACACTTGTGTAAAATATATGACTTAGAAAAGCCTGAGTGAAGTTATGTTGAAAAGTATAGGTTCAGATTCCTTTGCCAACCATGTTGCTTGGGAATTTTTTTCAAAAAAAAATTCTTTCTGAAAAGTGCATCATGTGACTTCTTATGAGATGTGATAATAAACACCTCTAAACAAGCAAACAAAAAAATGCACTAGGTCAAGCACAAACTGGAGGTGCAACAAGCACACAACCATCCTTGAGCATCTTTGACATCTTCAAAGACCATTTCCTTGCTGAGAGATGTTCAACCGCTCCACTGTTAGCCTCTGCTGAAAACAGGAGGTGTATGTCTAGCCCAGAGCTCGTCTGAATGATAATGAGGGGAACATTATGTATTACATGACATATAAAACACATATATCATTCATATCTTGTCCGGTGTTGAACTTTGCCTTGTAGGTAGCCATGTTCATGAAGCCCTTTCCTACGACCAGATTATTGGTACAGATGTTGCAGGATGTGGCTGTAGAGATAAACCAAGACTTAAACATGGAGAGCAGTGAGCAGACACAGCAGCAGTGACAGCCAGCACTGAACAGTGGTGACCACCAGCCTCCTCTCTTTGTGATTCTGAGAGGCTCTGGTGGTTCATCTCACTGGTGACTATTCTCTATCATCATAATATTTAGGAGTGCTGTTCCTGTATAAGTTGATGTAAAACGTGAAAAGAAACCCTTGAAGCAGCTGATGAAACACAATAAATCAGTGTTTGAGAGCATGTCAGAGAGAGGGATTCAGAGCAGCTCTGTGGCTGTTTTCTCTAAAACAAGTCACTGCACAACTTGAGCACACAAATGTCTTGGCATAAATTATCTTAGGGGCATTAAACCGGAAAGTGTGGTGCCCACTGAGGTGATTTGTGAAGGGAGAAAAAACTTCCTACATCTGCTCTCAAATTCGGTAAAAAATGAAATTCATTGCTAATTCTCCTTTTTTAACCACTGGTCTAATCTATTTTATCTTAAGTCCCCATGTGAACTCTGTTTGAATGATGTTATAATGCACAATAGGTTAATCCTGCATTTATTTTTAATTTAACTAATGATGGTTGATTGTTATTAAAAAGAGGAATTTTAGTTTGTAGGTGGTATTATTTGTTACCTTGTGAATCCAGGTCAGAGGTATTCAATTTTATTTTTTTTTCTATTTGTGACCTTCCTTTTATTTCTGTTTGCAGTATCATATAGTGTGAACTGCTTTTCTCAGTCAGCTTCTGTGAAGCTCTTAGAAGTGCACTGGCAACCTCCAAGAATGCCCAGGAAGCAGGCTGGATACCTCTGGTCATATTTTCCTTCTTGTAATCAGGTAGTGGGGAGGTATCTCCTTTTCAGAACAAACAAATAAAAACAACGAAAAAAGTCTCGTGTCTTTTCTTATTTTTTTAAAAAAAATTAACTCAGAGGCTTTTAAAGTTCATGTACTGATACTAACAGAGATTTTGCCTCTGCTTCCTAACTGCTGGTGCAAATAGGTACAGAATTTCAGAATCTAAATATCTTGGTAGGCACTGATTTTTGAAGTCCTGGCGTTTATTTAGAGAAATGTAGTTCTGTTCAACTTTGTAAAAATGTGATCTGCTACCCATAACATATCCTGTTACCTGCTGTCTGTTATATACCAATAGTGACCTGCTCCTATGGCCAAGTTATTTATAAATATCTCCTGGCAAGGCAAAAACACAAATTGTTTTTTGAACACGAGTTTCTGATCTTCCTCTTGTAGTCATGGGATGGGATCCATCATCATCTGCATTAGACTCAGAAAATTGGACATATGTCCTAGCTAGTTTTTATAGTCTTTACAGATGAGTACAAAGGCAGTGCTTTCAGAATTTTGTTTCTTTTGTTTTCTTGTTTATAAAGGGGATATAGAATGAATTAATTTAGGTGTAGATATAATGTCTAGATTTAATGGATCCTCATCTAACATATTTTCTGCTCTGAAATCAGTGAGTTTAGAGGGAGAAAAGTTTCTGAAAAGTTAAAAAATGAAATTGGGCATTATCTAAGGTAGAAATTGGTTTGCAAACAAATTATCATAAATTCTCAGCTTTTGTTCTTGACTGAGTTTGAAAAAATTAAAACTTTTTCTCTGGGAAAACTTTCTACTAAAGTTTCAAATAATGGTAACAACTTCTTTCAGTAGAAGTTCTTAGAAAAAAAATTGCTCTTCCCATTTTTAAAATGTACACTGTGAAAGATGACAAACTGCTAAACCTAGGTTTTATTAAAATGTGAGATGTTAAACTAGAACATAACAGCATAAATTCAGAAAACAAGAAAGGTAAAATTAAGGGCAGGGAGAGAAAAATGTTCCCTGTGATTATGTCCCAGTGCTTTCCTGCATTGCACTATGCCCTCACCTCTCCTCAAGGTGTTCTGACACCTCTGAAGGGGGCTGCATTCTGGGTCACTTCCTTGTCACCTCTGATTAAATGCTGGCAACTGTAATGAAGACATAAACATTTCTGCAGCCACCACTGTCTGCTCTCTTTCTTGTAAGTTCAGTTCTAACCAATGGCACTGAAGGTAGAATCACAGAATCACAGAATCATAGAATCATAGCATCATTAAGGTGGAAAAGAAGCCTAACATCAACCTAGTACCACCTCCACGTGTTTTGCCATTAAACCATGTCTTCAAATGCTGCACTCAGATTTATTTTTAACTCTTCCAGGAGAAAAGATATAGATCTTACTTGTTATTCATTTGAACTGATCTGATCCTTCCACAAATACTGTAGTCTTCTCTAAGTACAGTCCTTAATAGGGAGTCCAGCTCCGTAAAAAATGAAAAGACTATAACTTTGTTATTAACTGTGAAGACCATAGTTTCTTTTAAAAATGCTGTTTTGTCATATTACAGATGTTAAAAGCCTAAACATGGATAGAGAGAGTTAAGCAGTAAATAAACGTGCTAAAAAATAGAAGTTGTTAAGATGATATTGCGCTAATGACCATATACACACACAATGTAGGTAGACACAAAACCTGTGTGAAATGTTTATTACTCAGGGAAAGTTGTTTTCCATAGAAAAACTAATGCATATTATTTTAAAATCAACCTCTTAGCTGCATGGCTGAAAAGATAATGATGATATGACCATATGATATTATGTTGTGAAATCTGCTTTTCCACTACAAGAGTTTTCGTGTATTTTCATGGAATTACTTTGCTTCTCAAAAAGTGGCTTTTATAACATTCTTTTTTGCTTTTAGAAAATCCGGGGATATCTAACAAGTTTCTTCTCAACAGCATGTGATTAGTTTACTATTGTCCTTTTTTTTCGTGTTTGTTCCTGTCACCTCACCTTATTTCCTCTCTCTGCTGTCCTGAGGAGAGAGAAGGCAGGGGATCGAATGAGTGCATGAAGGTAACTCCTCACATGAACCAGAAATATGCCATAATTCTAAAAGGAAAACAGCTGAGAAAGAATAAATCTTGCTTTAATGTGACTGAGCTTGTATTAAAAAATACAGATGTACTGTATGCATATGAAATTTTTGATTAAAATGTCTCTCATCAGTCTGTCTCTTTAATTAAATAAAACCTTCTTGGTATTAATCAAAGCATAAAGAATTTATGCCCCAAATCCAGATTAATTAAAAGCCCAGAAGCTTGAAGAACAGACTGTGTATAAATACTAAAATAAATCAATCTAAACATAATATTTATGTATTGGGGCTGTGTATTCCAAAAATATAAATAATTCCAGAAAGTGATTTATGGCAGATTCACTGTGGAAATACATTGCTTATTAGGATATATTTAAACATGAAGATAAGCAAACAGTTTGATTTACAAATTTTCTTTTTAAAACACTTAGTTTTTAATTATAGCTCTATTGGAACACTTTCTGATGAACAAATCATTAGAAATGTGCTCTTTAGTCTTACACTTTAGTAAAAACAAAGGCTGAAAAGCATCTTCTGTGGCCCTGTGGATTTGACAAAGTCATATTAAAAAACCCAATATTTATCTTTCTGAAAACAATGGAGCAGAAGTATCTTCAGTACTTCTGGTTCTATTAGTAACAAAATAATTTAGTTTTGGAAGAAAAATACTTTGATTTTTTGCCTAGAATTGAAGTCTAGGTCAGAAAATGTGCGTGAAAATATTGTGAGAGCTCTTTGAAAGAAGGGAGGTGATACTGGGGCCCAAAAGTAGCCTTTTGTAATGCACAGGACACTAATGAACAAATGAATGAGAAAGCAGAAAGCATTCAAGGGAGTACCTAATCCCTGCCAGTTCCTAATCTGTCCCAGAATTAACTATAACTTTCTAAATAGGAAAAGTTTGCCTTGGCATTGACATTACAACCCCTTTCCTTTCCTTCACAACTGTGGATCTGGTTTTCAGGATCTATCACGTCTCAGAGTGGAGATAAGGAAATTCTCAGTTCCATGTGGACATTCAGCTTGGAGCCTAATTCAGAAAAGCAGTAATCAGGAGACTGTGCTCTTCCAAGGCTGGAGAGAAAGGTCACAGTGGATGTTCCAGTCTCATTCCATCATTAACTATAATAGCCTGAAGAGCTCATAACTCATGAAGCTGCAGAGATTATGTCCACACATTTACCTAATCCACTAAGTAACAAGTTGATGCAAAGTGCCATTTTACGAGATAAATGGACTACTGCCTCCACTGATACAAAAGATATTGAACACTCTGCCCAAAGGATTGACTGATGGCTGCAGTGACTGCACAATAGTAATTTCTATGCAACTGCAAAATAATGCAAATTGTTCTTTCAATTGCCAGCACTTCTTATGGCAAGAATGGCTGCCAGATACCACAGCTGTGAAGACAATGCTTGTCATTGCTATAGCTGTCAAATACCAGATTTAACACCTGTTTGCTAATTTTGAAAATGCACAACATGGACCACAAGATAATGGCCTTACTTGGAACGGGATAGGAGTGCCAGCCTTTGAAACAGAAAGTTATCTGTCTTGAAGACATGCACTTTCCTGCTGAGGTCATCTCTTTTTTTTAGTGCCTCTTCCCTCCCTTCCTCCATACTGCGGGTTTTTAAAATGATATTTTTTTTTCCAAACAAACAGGTCTTCTTTTCAATATATTTTATATGAGGAGATTAAAAACCTGACCCAAGCTTTTGCAGGTTGCTTGTGGTTCACGTAACCCACCTGAAAGTCCTAATTTTTGACATCTGCACAAAACAGCTGGTAATGAGTGTTTGGATTCTGCAAGTCTCTCATTTTTAATCTTTTGCATTAGACTTGTTAATAAGGATAGATGGAAACCAGGTGTGGCAGTGGCTGAGAGGGTTATTGGAAGACACAATTGCTTCAACTATTGTTTTAAGCTTTTCTTTACTTTTTTTCCTTCTTCTTGCACAGTTTGTCCTTCTTGCAGCTGTCAATTGCAAGTGAAGAACCTTCAGCTTTTACATTTTCTTCACTATTTGCAAGTCTAAATGGATACATGGAGAAACCGGAGAAACTCCAGGATTAGATTTTTTTTTTTAATGAAAATTCTGAGCATTCAGATTGAAGTAGCTGACCTGAAATGTGTTAGCATGCACAGTTTAATTTCTTCAGAACTGTGATTTAATGGTATCTAGAAGCCAGGGCTGCTTGTGTTTTGGTTCTGGCTCTTACATAGAATCAGGGAATCAGAGAATGGTTTGGGTTGGAAGGAACCTTAAAGATCATCTTGTTCTAACCCGCCTGCCATGGACAAGGACACCTTCCACCAGACCAGGATAATATTAACTTAGTATGAAACACACAGGGAAGTTGTTCTGGATCTGTCTGCACTGCACATTGCAGCACAGAGCAGATTCCACCAGACACAGCTGAGGACTAGAAGTCACAGGGGTGTGGAGCGCTAGTTCACTCTGCAGAGATTGTGTATTCTGCATCAACCCATTTTAAACATTGCATGGCAGAAACGATCATGTCTGACTTCCTGAGAACAGGCTAATGCCAGCGTGATTGTTAATGTCAGTACATAAAAGGGGGTATAGTATAAAATGATATTTGTTTCATTTTACTTGTTTTGACATCTCAAACTTTGACAAAACCCATCCAGGACTAGCAATGAGTTAGCTAATCTGGTTTTGGTTATTAATGCAAAGATTAGAACCTGCTTTGCAATGAAAAATATTAAGAAAATTTTAAAAAGAAAAAAAATCATACCAAAGCTTCCTACAACAATAGAAACAGAAAAAGTCTGAGGCAGCTAGCTTAGTGTTTTGTTTTTTCTGTAACAGAGGGTTGGGACCTCCTAAAACCAAATAAATATTAAACATATTAGTAAAAAAAAGCATTTCTAACTAATAAATTAAGGAAAAATCACATTAAATAGTGAATTTATGGGTAAGTTTGAAATACCAAGCTAAATATCAGGATATTATAACATGAAATTGCATTATGAATATTAATAAGTCAGTAAATCTTTTTGACCCAAATTTCTCATTTCATTGTACACGTATTGTTTACATCAAGTATATTGAGCCATTTAACCAACATATTTAGAAAAAACTCTTATGTATCTTATAAGATGTTACTGAACAACATTCAGCTAAAGATATTTTAGCCTAATATTTTTCTAGATGATTTGGAAGTTCTGAAGTGGATGAAAAACCTTGTTTTTTTCCTCTGGTACACAACTGTTACTCAGGAACTTCATGGTACAGCCTTTCTGTTTAATAACCCAGAGTGGACAGTATTGTTGTGGATTTTTCCATCACTTTTTAATACTCATCCTCCATGAGCAACTTCATAGCTCAGCTAAAGTCTCTTTAGTTTAGTCTCAGCCTACCACATTCTAGTTCCACTTGACATATCCTGTATATTGAACTGGGAGAGGCAATACTATTCTTCCTTATTTGCTCCAGCTGTGACACTTCTGCTCTTACAAAGCTTCTCCAGATTGAAGAATCCCAGTTTGCTTCACCAGCTCTGTCATCTCATGCATCTGACTGTCCTCGCCTTCCTTCTCTCTACCTTTTCCCATTTTACCACATTCAGAGAGAGAAAAAACTGTAACTACATGCAGAATTAATTAAAGGAACATATAAAATCATGTCATTTACATAAATCAGGTATACAATCATAATATTTAAGAGACATCTTTCCTGAGATCATATGCTTGTCCTCTATTTCTCATCCTGTTTAAATACTGAGAATACTAACTTTTGAAATCTTGATATTAATACTAAAGATCATATAAACTTACCTTAGGGTTTTTTGTATCATGTATATCATCAGGTATCATTTTGTATCATCACGTATCATGTGACTATTTAGAAATGGAACTCTTTATTTCCATTCCATCAACAGTTAGATTCAACAGAGAAATTAGCATTGTAACTTTAGCAGTGTACAGAAGGAACTGCAGTGGTGCTGAGCTTGGCTTTCATTGCTAAAACAAGGTCTCCAGATGTGTTAAGTCTGAAGCATGGTGTGTGTGGGGAAAGGATGGACCTTCACAAGTTCACCCCAGCAATTGCTGTGGATCATGGATGGTAACACTCTTTCTCATGACTATTCTTTGGAACATAGAGATTGTCCACAATCATACTGACATGTTTGCTGTTCCTAATTTCTCACAGACAATTTCCTCAAAACTGTGAATCTTTCCATCATATGCTATGTTGTGGGAGTTTTTTTTAAGTTCAAATTTGTATCAGGCAGGGATCTGGTTAATATGATGCAAAAGGGTTGTTTTCATCTTTGGTGTACAAACCAAATTATTTTAGTTAAACCCATAAAATCCCCCTGATTTAAAAAGGACTGCTTAGGTAGCAGTGAGCAGAGTTTAGTTCAATATTTAGAGGAGCTGATATAGGAATGCCACATGTCCTGAAATCTGAAATATGAGTGATAGAGTGTAGATAGCACTTCAAATACTGCCTCACTGTCACAAATGGAGTTGTGATCTCCTCTGTCATTCTCTGAGGTATTCATAGCAAGGTTATTACTACTGCAGGTATCATGAGATGTTTCTATTTATTCATTTTGAGTATTTCTCTGACAGAGGCCAGATTATGAATTGCCCTTGTGTAGCTACACCCTGGGATAAAGAAAAAAGCTTTCCAAAGTGAAATTAATGACCATAATTTTTCTTTTCATTATATCTTCTTATTTCTGGTTATACAGTTAGAGAACACATATCCTTTTTGCAAGGTAAAAAACTAGAAAAGTAATGACAACCATATTCTTGATAGTGTTCCAAGTTATTATTTTACCTGAAAAACTACTTTTATCATTATTTTATTCTCTGTATTACATCTTTGATTTGCTTCACTGTGATCAGTATAAAACCAAGAGCAGATTGTTATTCCTTGTCCCTTAACAAAATTATCAAGTAATTGTTTCATTTTTATGAAACTATACTTTCTTGATATTTATACCTGATACCCTTACAGCCAACACTATCTGTCTGTATATATTTTCATGTCTCACTCATCATTACGGGATCATAATCCTATAGACTTGACAAGATGTTGTTCAAACATTACTCCAGCATCTTATTTTGAGTTTGCTGCATGGGAATGCAAAAACATAACACCCTGAAGTTATCATAGTCCTTTGAAAATGTCCATCACTTTGATGGGAGCCAACATTTGAATCTCAGACGAAGGGAATCTTTTTGGCAGGTTGCTTTTGCAATAGCTTGTCTATTTTACAGTTGTGCTGTCTAGAAAACTGTGACTTGCCTTCAGTCTGGAACATACAAACCACAACTATGGGACCATCCCGATTATAAACATCTACGTCTGTGGTCTGATTTTGAGGGGAATAGAGCACAGACAGTTCCAGCTGGGAACTCATCACTGAACCAAGCACAAAACCTCCAAGGACAGATGCCATCCCTTCCTCCCATCTTCTTTGCCTGCTTCCTTCCTGTTTCTGAGCCCTTTCAGGAAAGGGATGCTGCTCTAAGCTCCTGAACTTCTTTTGGCCAAGCTAAGAGCCCAAGCTAAACCAGATAACAGGTCCTTAACAGGTCCATAACAGGTAGGCAAAGTTTACAAAGCTGCTTAGACCCTGGTGTGACTGGATCTGGTTTAGCTTGGGCAGAGTGGTAATGACAGTTCCCAGAAAGATAAAGCGGTGACAATAGTCCCAGCAGGTAGCGCAGCAAGGCACCCGCAGCACTGGGTGTCAGGAGAGGAAGCACATCCTTATAGTTAAGAGATGATTGTGGTAGTACTGTGTCTTGGGGTGATTATATGATAGTTCTGTATTCCCCTATTGTCTGCTTTATGCCAAAAATGGGACCTGTAGGTTTAAGCTGGGCTCGGGGGGAGCAGTGGGAGCCAGGGAATTCCTCAGTGCTGTTTGTGTTCAAGCACACACACACTCCCCCGGTTTTACTTGCTTTGCTGCGGAGAGTTAGTTACATTCTTTGTTTTTAGGTAGCTTGCTAGCTGAGGCAAGTTTTCTCAGGACTGCATACAGCAATTCTCCAGTAACTTCTGTAGCTTCTGCTGGAACTGTTTGGCTTCGCTGTGATCCGAGAACCAGAGATCATCGGATGCCGCAGACCGGCAGGGAGGCTGCGGGAACCCCACATCCCGGCCCCGGACCTCGGGAGCCAGCTACAGACAGACCTCCAAATCCACCGGCTTGCTCCGCATCGAGGAGGTTTAATATCTAACATCATTCATTTTTCCCCCGTGCCCTGCAGGCACTCTATTTGTTTTTCACTTTCATCCAAGAAATTCCTTTTGTACCGGTGGGGGAGGGAGTGCCAAAATCTGTGTTCTTTAGAGGAGACGTTCATTCCAGAATGTCTTCCTCCTAAACTTGTCTCAAGTCAAGATGAATAGATACATTCAGCTGCCTTTAAATAAAATATTTTATGGAATGTAATTTTTTTCTACAAATTGTTTGAACTGTTTAGACTCCTAATTGTTCCTGAAGAAAATGAGAAGTGAGAGATTGAATATTTTAGTGCTTTGGTCAACAATATGCTATTGGTGCAATCCACGTGTTATGGTTTAAAAGGCCTGGCTGATCAGTGCTCCAGAACATGTCTCTGTATAACACTACTTGTCTGGCATTCCAGAAATAGCTTCCTAAGCACAATATGGGGAATTCCAATGAGTTTATACTTCCTGATTAATGTGCTATTTTGTCAAGTTGTTGACTCTGTAACATTAACTTTTTAACCTTAATTGGAAAACGTATTTCTGTGTAGCACAGATAATCAAAGGTAAAATCAATCTTGCTTCTTATGAAGAGAATTATTCACCATGTTTTGGTATTTTGCATTATTTAGAGGATACTTGTTTTTCTGCAGCTATTTTGTTCAACAAATGGTCTTTTAGAAGCCTGGGAAGATTATAGAATTTGAAAGTAAGGACTTAAATGGTGGACATCTAAACTCTTGTGAGTTGATTCAAAGCATCCACTTTGTAAACTATTTCTTGGTGTTACCTCTCTGAAAGAAAAGTAATTTATTTAATTTGATGACATAGTATCACAGTGCAACTGATTGTTTAAATGTTGGGGTTTTTTCTCATGTTATTCTAGCAGAAGTCACCAGACCCCACATAAGGGACTGAAAATCTCTTAAACTCATTGTTGTAGGTGGATGCTTTTTCTGAATGCATATACCAGAGAGAAAGAGCAAAGCAGTCCTGAAAAGACTTCAAGTGCACACTGCAGACAAGGCAATGTCATCCTGCTGGCTCTTCTATGGCCCTGATTTTAACCACTTTCTTGGCTCTGAGCCTAATATATCACAAAGTCTGGCTTTCTGCAGAACCACCTGTTAATGTCTGTGTTAAAATATATCAATAATAATTTATTTTTCAATTGAAAAGTTATGAAAAAAATTAATTTTTTTTACTGAAATGTCAAAATATGGCACAGAAACTAGAAACTGTGAAATTTTATGTTTTGCCAAAAATTGTTTTAAGAAGTGTTGAGACCCACAGCTAGTCTGAAGTCTTCACAGATCTTAATTTGGACACGGTTAGCTTCTATTCATGAGAAAAGCCCATGAGAAGAAAATAATCAACCTTGCCTGTGGAAGTGTAGTATCAACAGAAGTACAGAATCCAAAACAATAGAAAGAGGAAACAGCAACACACCCACACCTGTTATTTTTCTGAATGCCTGAATGCTTATGTTACAGGTAACCAATAGTATTATATTGTAGTTAAATGATAGCCAATGGATCCATTGTTGTAGTTTAGTAGCCAATGAACATGTAGCATGAATGATAACATAGAATAGTCTATATGTATGTGTTCTTCTTGACATAAAATGCTCTATGCCACTAACCTGGTGCAGCGTGGGTGTTCGTGAGTTGTGGCCACCCCAACAGCCACAAAGAAGGTTTAAGTTAGGTCTGTTGCACAACGATTTCTCTTAGCACACAAAATAACACATACATGGGATTTTTCATAAATATCTATAGAAAGATCCACCTGCAGCCAGTGGAAGGTCCCATGTGGGAGCAGAGCCTGAAGGAGGCTGTGACCCCATGGAAAGCCTGCACTGGAGCAGGCTCCCAGCAAGACCTGTGGCCTTGTGGAGCCCAAGATGGAGCAGGTTTGCTGGTAGAACTGGTGGCCTTGTGGAAGTGACCCCCACTGGAGCAGTTAATGAAGAACTGCAGCCTGTGGGAAGGACTCATGCTGGAGAAGTTCATGCAGAACTGTCTGTCGTGGGAGGGATCACACTCCCCATCCCCCAGTGCTGCTGGTGGGGAGGAGGGACAGAATTCAGGAGTGAGGTTAAGCCAGGGAGGAAGGAAAGAGTGGGAGAAACGTCTTTAGAGTTTTGGGGTTGTTTCTCTTTACCCTAGTTTGATTTGATTTTATTGGTAATAACTTAATTTTTCCCAAGTCAAGTCTGTTTTACCCATGATGGCAACTAGTAAGTGATCTCTTCTTGTCCTTATCCCAAATCATGAACCTCTCCTAACAATCTGTCTCTCCTGTCTAACTGAGGAGGGTACAGGTGGCTTTGGTGGGCACCTTGTGTGCAGCTACATCTAACCCACCCCCACACACAGTGACAGTAACAAAAACTGGAACACTTGATAAAAATACGTTTTATATTTCTGCGTGTAATGGACTTTTGTACAGCATTTAGGGGCTTTCTGTGGCCAAGAACAGACATCCCTAGGGCTTCTCAGGGTTTCTCTAACTTTCTGCAGAGGATCTGTATACAGTGATAAATAGTGCTATGCAAATCAGGCTTGCCTATTTCACTCCTAAAAAATACACCAACCCTATAAAAAGCACTTCTGAAAGGAGAGAAAAAGCAAAACTCAAGGGGTGATATTGTACCTCTTCAGAATTTTCAGACTGTGATATGCATCTTTATTCTTAATGCAGAAGGCTCCTCTCAACCCACTCCTCTGTTGGCACCCTTGAGTTTTGCCTTCCCTGGGATGGGTGGGCAGGGTTTGCCCAACCCAGCCTGGCATGGGCTGAGCAGAGCTGTAACCAGGCTCCTGTTGGCTCCAAGGAGGTGGCCGTGGCTCTGCATATTTGCAGGGCTTTGCTGCTCCATGAAACACACAGCTGGGCTGGGACAGGTTCTCATCATGGACTTAAATCATTGTTGTAGCCTGGGCCAGTATAGGCTCCTGATAATTAATTATACATGCCTAACTTTAAGTATAATTTTCAGTTGGATTTAACCATCTGCTCTGCTTCTATGTATTCATTATTTTTTACACTCTAAGAGACACATTTGAAAAAGAGTAGCAATGTATTTGTTTCCCTAATCTTTGCGCAGTTTGGGTGTTCTATTCCCTTTTGTTACTAGCATGAAATTTTATAATAATGTGTTGCTATCAAGCAATGCTGAGAGGAATTTTGTGAGGTTTCTGCTTTTCAAGACAGCTTTTCATCCTTAACTCCTAGAAAGCAACTACCTGCTTCACTAGTAGTTCATGCACCTTTCAATATCTGGTCCTTTTGCCCTCATAGGTGTTGAGACACCTAAATCACATTTAGATGCTCCCCTAAATAACTTCCTCAAGATCAGATTAAAAACATTTGAAGAGCAGAACTAGGCTTTTCTCATGCTATGATGGGAAGTCGATTAATTCTTTGTCTGTTAAATGGTAACTAGATCCAAAGATGTGAATCTGGAGTGATGGTTCAAGATAAGTCCTTCTTCAACTCAAATGCATTACATGGTCTTTTCAAAGTGCTGCTGAGGTAATTCTTTTTTTTTTCTCTCCCTCAACAAAGGAGTTCAAAGCTTTTCTAATTGTGAATGACCTTGAAACGTTCTCCCTAGACAAAGAAGGGACAAATTAAAATGCAGCTTTCATGGCATTTTCTTCTGACTTCTTTTGCACCCAGAATTCAAATATTTTCATTTATTTACGGAATTTTGCATTGTTTGTTATACTGATGAAGAATAATAACCTTGTAGTTTCAGGTTTTTTTTTTTTTAATTATTTTACTTTTTAAAATTTAGCAGTGAATAAAAACACCTACTTCAAGACCAGGGGAATCTGTTGATAAAGGATGGGAACTCTCATTAAAATGTGTTTTAATTCAAATTTCAAAATGTTCTTCAAAATTGTTTTATTCTTTCCTAACTCCTTTTCTTCTTAAGATCACTAAAGAACTCTTTTTTTTCTTTCTCTACCTGGAGTTATTACATATTAAAGATGTCAAATAAGAAGGCCACAAATTGCCCTCACTAGGCCCTGATTTAGGTGCTTGTAATTATTACACTTTAATGTTTTTTTTTTTCAGAATACTTCAGTCATAGATGTCTTCAGGTTTTGTGTGAAAAAATTCGTATTAGTTTTAGCAAAAATAATACAGTCACTTCAGAGATTGGGTGACAGAAGTGCTCAGTGATCTGCCTGAGAAGATGGATACAAAAAAACAGAGGAAATTTCTATGAATTTTTTCGTGAAAACTATGTATTTGGATGAGTTATGAGCTTCAGAAAATAACAATTTATGAATACCCAACAGAGAAAATGTTATATTTACTAGTCATTTCTGTAGATGGTGTGTTCTTCACCTTTGGGATGCCACAGTGAGTGTGGGCCCTTTGCAGGGAGCTGCAGAGTGCCCTTTTGCTCAGCGGGGCTGTGTGTAATCACAGGATAAGTGCCAAAGGTGGAAACAAGGTCTCAGTACAAAAAGTGTCTGAGACATTTCCGGTTCACAAGTAACAAGCCTTGAGGAAATGGTTTCAAGTTGTGCCAGGGATGTTTCAATTGTATATTAGGAGAAGTATTTTTGCCAAAAGGGTTGTCATGCACTGGAACAGGCTGACCAGGGAAGCGGTTGAGTTGCCAGCCCTGGAGGTATTTAAAAGACTTGTAGATGTGGCTCTTAAGAACATGGTTTAATGGTGGGCTTGGCAGTGCTGGGTTAACATTTTGGGTGTTAGAGGTCTTTTTCAATCTAAAAACATCCCATCATTCTATGACCCACAGTAATCAACACGGCTAATCATTTTTAAGTAAATCAGTTTGCCCCGACTATTCTGCTCATTGATCTCGCTGTAACTATATGGTCATTGTACTTTTAAATTTCCAAAATTTAGGGCTGCAATCCCTAATCGGACAAGTGGTTTATTTATTCCCTTGATTTTATAGTTGTTTAAGTCTTTTTACCTGGAAATCCAAGAACATTCCAGGTAATCTGAACCACATGTACTCTCTGATCATCCAGGTACTAATTTACTTGCCTGCTAGACAATTTTCCTAGGTTTCGCTAGACTGACAAACTCCTGTCACCTTTCCTGTGCCCCATGCTGTGTAGTAATGTGGGAGGGCTCACTCTTTCTAAAGATGACCTGGCCCTTGAGACCAGGTATTTCTTACAAAAAAATGCTTTGATAGAATTGAGATGTGCACATAGGCACAGAATGTTTGGGTGCCCTACTTGCCACCGTCAGAGATCCTCCCACCAAAATCCAAGATTGCTCAACAGGGTAAAATACTATCATAGAAGGGTTTCAAGGTGTAAATATTCTATTTTATGTTGCATTTTTTTTAATTTCATGCTCAAATGCTTAATGTTTTGAGGGAGACTGTGTGGTTTCTTAATTCAGTGACAACTGATATTTTTGGGGCAGGAAGAAAAAAAAATGGAGTTTACTTACCATCAAAGAACTCTGGAGACAGATATGCTCTGGGGAACAGGATATAGGTACTTGAAAAACAGTTACTGACAGATCAGTGAATTGCACATGTTTCTTCCCTCTGCAAGAGACTAAACACATCACGTCAAGATTATACTTGGCAAACAAGAAGATCACCTATAATGTTCTGATGGTTGCTCCTGCTAAGTAGAAAAGTAATGGTATTTTTTAATCACAATATATCAAGATACTGTTAGTGGAACAAGTAGTTCTTTCATTTTAATGCAATTTGCTCCAAAGCAAAGAACATTGTGCAGAATGGACAGCTGAGAAATGAGAACACACGTTGTCATTGTAATTCATGAAAGTTTCATTTATTTTCCTCTCATTGTTATCAGGTTTTCTTATCTTTTCAGTTGCTTTTTTAAGGAAGACAACGGGCAGTATCAGATTTGTTTGTAGCCAAACATAATGTAATTCTGGTTAGGTTTCTCGATAAGTAAATCAAACTCTGTTGCATAAGCATTTCAGTGTGACCTTAGTTAGTGGAGAGCCATAATTTTTGAACTTGGTTTGTCCTGTTCATGCATAATGTAAGCTCTGTTATTTGAAAATCACCTCCTACAATATGTGGGTGTGTGCTGTTGACTGTAATGGGTCCTAGTTGTACTCAGGGCATCCTGGTGCTGTAATAAGATGATTTACCAGTAGTTCCTTTTCCTTATGTAAATTCTTTTGGAGAGCTAAGAGCAGACCACATATAATTTTGCTGTAAATTATGTATGTAATTTTAATTATATCTCTGATTCTGGAAAAAAACCAAAAGGTTGTGAGACTATAATTCATAACTCAGCTATTTTTGTAGTAAAAAACTCTCTGTTTTTAGTAATAAACAATAGCTTTCAGCATGAAAACACACATAATAGGAAAGAAACACATCACCTACTATTAAAATCTATTTTGGCCAAAGATGTGTGATCTATAAATTTCTTTTAACAACTGCCAGAAAGGGAAACTGCAAACAAGAGATTCTCATGTGACAGCATTCCTGAGCCTTGCAGCATGGTTGAGGGAGGGCAGTGGCATTTTTTGTGGTTAAAACACCAGTCAACAGAAGGATTCTAAAGATGTTACACACCTTGCAGTAAATAGAATGATCTTAACTCTCAGCATAGAATTAACAATTCTTCCAATGTCTACCCCCAGCTCAGCTCTGCTCCCCGCCTCTGTTTATTCCACTGATAGAAACAGTTTATTGGGGATTTTGTACTGTATTCTGAATTTTCATGTGACAACAGGTCAGAAGTGATGCCTCTTGTTAATTACGGGGACTGCTAGCAATGCCTGAAGTTAAGACTGCAATTGATTGTTATTGTCTTCCAATTGTTTTCCAAATGGAAAATCTGGGCTGCATTTTTGTGTGCTTGCTTCAGGGTGAAGGTGCTTGGAGAGCCTTGTTAGGAGATGTAGTGAATGATTGAGAAATTCTCCACAATGAGTTGCTGGAAACTTCTTTTGTTTACACTTCCTAAATTGTTTGCTAAAATAAAGATCTTGAAAACACTAAAACCCATAATATTTTTGTATTACTGAGGCCTTCTCCAAAGCTGTGTCTTACAAAGTGTTCAGTCCAGGCAACATCAAGCAGGACTTGTAAGATTTTGGCAACTAAACCCTCAGCTGATTCCCTCTGTGCTGGGTCTGCTACAAGCCTGTTGGGAACTGGCATTCAAGGTTTTCCTGCTGTTCCACCCCCTCAAAGAGGAGCAATTCCAGCTGCAATTCTTTTGTATTTAACTACAGTAGCATATGCAGCAGAGTTCAATGCATGTCTCACAACCTGAGCTCGTGTCAAATGGCACTAGATACTACATTCAGGGAGCTGCATTTTACTTTAAGGTCAGATAGCTTGGTAAAACTTCTGTTTTATGTATTCAAAGGAGGTATTTAGGAGTGAGGCATATAGCAGCACAAATAAGTCCTCAAAAGTAAAAGCAACTTAAATATACAGGTCAGGTTTAGTAAGATCACATATGTTAGGAACTGAACAAAACAGCCTGGTTTGGCTGGTTTTATCAGTAAATGTGTGGAGTACATAATCTCAGGCGTTGTAGGGAACAGATGTTATAAGTTGTTGGGTGGGGGTTTACAGATGTTATTGATTCTCTGTAGTTTAACCAAATGTGTCCTTAATTTTGATTTAGAAGATTAAACAATCAATTTAAAATTATTTTTAGTATTTTATAAAACTCCTTATTCTGGTATTTTTATCTACACAGTCAATNCCCCCATCCCGCATAAAACCCCAAATACAAAACAGGAAGAAGAAGAAGAGAGAGCAGAAAGAGAAAAGATAGACTATTCAGATCTAGAATAAAGCTAAAAATTTTAAATAATTCTAATTTGAAATCTCTGTAAATAATGTTAATCTAAAATCAAGCTCTGTGAAAGACCAAGCCTTATGGCTAAAAATCCTGATTTTATGGAATTTAATATGAAAATAGCATCTTAAAAATACCTCTTATTTGATGTTTACTCTCTAATCATTATTATGGGTGGAAATCAACAGAATCCACAAAAATTTCTAGACAAATATTGCACGTTGCAAGAGATTTTAATTTCAGTCTGTCTTAGAAACATTTTTAAATCTCCCTTCTCTTCCTGTATTCTTTATTTCTGGCAATTAAAACATCATTTTCTTTATTTTTTTTTTCTCCCTGATCCTTGATCTTGAAAAATTTTTATACAGTTTTTGTTAAAGTGTTCGTCCCAAAAGCAGGCATAATATTTCAGTGGCTAAGTAGAACAGAACAGTTGCCTCCTATGCCTTCTGCTTCTGAGAGTGAGTTTTATCTTTCTTTGAGCCCCTTGTGCTATTCATTTAAAAATAGGCTGTTGTCAGTTGTCTGTTGTCCCAGACTCTGCTGCTTTCCTGCTGCTCAATCATTATCCAAGAAGTAAGGAAGAAATCCAGGCCTCTGTCCTCTTGGGTATTTCTGCATAGAACAGTGGCAGAACATCCACTTCTGTGGCTACCAAGACCACTGGCTTTGCAAGGACCTCCTCTAGCTGGAGCCTACAAATCAGCCTGATTTTAGTTGCAGCAGCAGCTGCATTGAGGTAACTCCCTGACTCCTTTATCGGGTCTGACCAGTGCAGGTTTTTACAGGGCCGTTCATCTCCTCTGTGTGGCCATTTCTTAGGTGAGAACATTAACACCCTGTCAAGATGCTCAGCTATGACTGTGTTGGTGAAGGAGGAGTAACAGGACAAGGCAATTCTAAACAATGCTCCAGGGGTGCTCCCATGCCTGCTTTCCTCACACGGGGTGGGACAGGGCTGCGGTGAGCTGGGGTGAGGTCCTTCTCCTCAGGGGCCACATCTCCTAGCAGCTGCCTGACACTCACCTTTACCCACAGCCACCTACACCTGCTCCAGGCTTATACTGAAATAGTCACCTGCTCCAGGCTAAGCCTGCATCTGGAACTTTTGGATGCTTATCTGAAATGGCATTTCCAGTTCATAATCCAGCTTACTGGAGGAGTGTTCAGTATGCTCTGCTGCATGGGCAGTGACACAGGGTGACACTTTACTCTGTGGGAGAGTGGCTTCCAGCCACAGCCACTGTGCTAATTTGGTAGTGGAAACATCCAGAAAGCCTGATAAGAGACTTCAGAATGATTTTTGGAGGCATGAAAGTTTAATGCATGAAGCTCATGTGTGTGTGTATGTTTATGCAGAATGTGGTACTTCTTGCTCAGTTTGCAATATTTATAGTCTTGATCCAAGAGGTGGCTTAAAATAGATTAAAATAAACACAGTGTGGGTCACCAGCTGACAGAAAGACACACTCAGCTTCACTAGAGTTGTGTCAGTTTACAGCAAAGGCCTGGCTCAGGCTTTGCAGGAACTAGAGAGTAGAATTTTGCAAATAAATACCTCTAAAATGTATTTTGGATTCCCAGGCCAGTGAGATAGGGAGCATGTGTAATGCTACTCAACAGTCATAATTACTGCTAACTAAACAAAAAAATTAACAGATCTTCTCAAGGTAAAATACATAAAAAATCTCAAAATATTAGCTATTTTATAAGGACATCTCAGTGACTCAAACTCTCCTACAATCAGTAGCAAAACAAGTTTTTAAAAATGATTCTTGATTATTCAAATAAATTCAAACAATTGTAGTCACAGCGTTTTGTTCCTTCTCGGAAGTACTTTTGTGATATGCTAAGACAAATCCATTTTTCAATAAATAGCATAGGAAAACCTTTCTTGCGTCATTTTACAGCTAAGAAGCTGCTAAAATTCCCTTTTGGAAGGTCTATTAGGAATTATGGACACGTCAGACGCTGCAATTATCTTTTCATATATATTAAAAGTAGGTAGGCATGTCTTGATTTTGAATTCTGGAGGTTTTGCACCTCATATATCATTGTGGCCATTATGAAATAGCTTTTTCTCAACTCCAGACAGAATTTTACAAAATCAAAAAGACTAAAACTACAGGCTGTAGTTTTGAAGCTGTCTCAAATGGTGAAAAGCATCTTAGATTAAGTAGTTGTTGTTTAGAAAATATGAGTCATCATATGGAAAAGAAGACTTTATAAGCAGCCACTAAAATGTGAAAGATTTGAAGGATCTCAGGAGGGACTTCCTGTAAACAGTGATGCAAACTGTAAAAAAATACAAGGGGATGGGCAAAATCAATAGTTACTGGTACCTATTGCTCTGAACAATCGTACTTGTGCAAATATTTAGTGGTAATAAAAAGAGCAACCTCGTTCTGAGAACCAGAACCATCTTTTCTCAGAAAACAGCAGGCTGACAAGATACTAAAGCCATTATTAAAAAAAATAGAAATAATTTCTGGGTTTAATTGGTGCTACCTCAGTGGGAAGCAATATCCACTAGCCCAGAAGTTATCCCTTTCTTTGGTTTGACAATATTTGGCAGCATGTCACAGTACCATACTCCACCCCAGAATAGAAAACATATTTTACATGGCAGAACATGGATAAAGACAATACTGAAGACAGAGGCTGATGGATATTGGAAATGTTCCCCACATGCCTACAAGGAAAACATGATCAGGGCTGTGCAATTAGTTTTCTCACCCACTAAAGGCTACATTGTCACAAGATCAGAATCATTACACTTTTCTTAATTTTTTTTTTTGGGAAATAGTTTCCTCTGTGTAGATGTATTTTTCAATAGGCAGAATTGGAATATTGGATAAAGGGATCCTGACAAGGTTTAGTACTTTAGCTTAAATTAAACACAAAGACAAAAAAGATAGTATAACCTCCCCACCATCTCTGCTGAGACAGAGCGGTGACACCTCTCCACACCCTCTCACAGCATTTGAGTTAATAACTGAGAAGTTGGAGCTGAGTAAGGATTCGGGTGGCTGTTGAAGGGCAGCAAGAGGACCAGTTCAGCTGAGCATGATATTCACAGAAGGCCACCAGCAAACAGGTTAACAGCTTCTCAAATTTGTGTTATGATGGGATATATAATAAATGAGTTCTATTTGATGTCTTCAGGAGAGCAGAGAGATGATAACATGGTATGTCCTACTGATACCATCCCTGCTCTCATGGCTACGTTAAATCTAGCTTTCTTAATGCAAAACACCAGAAGATTTCGAAAACTGTTTAGAATTCCCTGAGTTAATAATTTTTTTGTGTTCTGGGTATATCCTGATAGGATCTACATAAAATTATGCTTTTTCATTTCATTTAGTTTATAGATTTTGGAAAGCGAATTTTTTTGCTTCCAGCTGGAAAGCAAGTTAAAGTGATCGTATTAGTTTACAAATTTCTGCAACACTGTACAAGCAAAATTGCTTAGTTAATTTTCAAACTGCATGAAAACTGATTTTTATTTGTATTTACAATTAAATGGAGAAAGCGTACCTCTTGAGTATTTGCTATGATTTCAGATTCTAGTCTGCAAAAAATGCTAATTAAAGCACTGGTTCATATCTTACAGTGTCAAACAGATTTGATTTTTCTTCTACGTGAAAACAGTAACACTGTATTGACTGTTACTGAAGTACAAATCTGACAGTTCCAGGAAAGGGCAAGGCAACCACATACTGTCAGGATTTTCACTTGTTCAGTATTATGTGGAAGGCCTAAGGAAAATGAGCATCCCAGGGAACAAAGCCGTTGTGCTGCGATGAAACTGAGACGAGTGTTTACAGCTCCTCCTATATGAATTGGGCTTAACATAAAAGCACAGTGAGTTTCTAAATTGATTTACACTACTGAAAATGTGCTCATACGGGTAGTATGTTTGCACAAGTGACATTACAAACACGGTGGGTAATATTCTGGGAGCTGCAGGATATCCATAAATGTCAGCAGCATTCCTTAAAGCCATTTATGTCTAGTTTTCTCCAGAAGGAGAAGAAATATTCTCCACTCTACAAGTAAAGGTTCTGCTTACAGAAAACAAAAAAACCAACACCACCAAAAAACCCCACCCCCCCAACAACAACAACAAACCCACCAAAAACAACCTCCCCAAAATTTAAAATACTAGAGAAATAAAAACAGTTGTTGTGTCATGTCTTATGCTGACAGAACTTTTGACTGTGATCTTGAAGGCAGTGGCTTGGCTTGCAGATAAACAGTGGAGGCAGGGCTTTGATTCCCTTCCAATACATCACCCTCTCCTGAACACAGCCACAGACACCAGGACATCAGTCCTGCAGCCAAGGTACATGGCTCTGCTCAGAAAAAGCTTGCCTAGAGGGTCAGACAGCTCAGCCGACCCTCAGGAGCCCCATTTCCCTCCAAGACATCAGCAGCTAAGTACTTCCATTACTTGTCAGGAACATTTTCCTCTTAAAACTAGTGGTGCTGGATTCCTGGCAGTGTTTGATGCTGTGAGCCTTTAATTCCCCTTCAAGCTATACTTCCTTACAAGGCAAGGAAAGCTCTGGGTCTCATCAAACCACAGACAAGGACTAAAGTCGTGGATTTTGGAAATAAATGTAAGACAAATAAATAACACCACATTTCTGTAAGTTCAGTTTTGCATACGGCAACACACATGGCTTGTGTTGTAAAGAGAAACTCTAAATCTTGCACTGACTAATGAAATAATACAGGTAATGCTTCAAACTTGGATACAGCTGTGTCCACTGTGTACTCCAAGAGTCAGCTTTGAGAGAAGGATAAGAAGGATGCTACTGAAGCATTTTCCTTTACCCCAAATATATTTTTCTTGTTTTTATTTGAAGTATCTACCTTAGAAACTTGAGAGTGGAAGTTGCTGAATTTTATCTACTTTTTGTCTTATTGCATGTGAATTTGGTAGATTGTCATTAAACCTGGGCCATCACCAGCTCTTCCATTCTTCCTTGAAAGAGAAAAAATAAGCAGAAGAGGGAAAAAAAATTAAGGAAAATTTATTTTGAAGAAAAATCTGCATTTAGAAAGTTTAAATAATGGGAAGAAAGATTGTGCTTGGAGGTTATCAACCTTCACAGTGACCTTTATTTATTAGACAAATGAGATATAAGTGTGATTTTTTACTATTAAGTCTTCTTTGGTGAAGTTAAGGAGTATCTGAATACCAGCATGATCTCATAATGAATGGTAATGCTGAACTGTTCTTCCTCTTGCTATAGAGCATTTTATTGATTTAAATAACACCTCTGCAGTCAGTCTAATTATGGGATGAAGCACTAAATGATGTGAAAATCTAGAATCCACTCTATAATTTCCCTAAAAATTTAGTATTCTGCAATTTTATACCTTCAGATGTCTTCCAGATCATGTGCTAATTCAGAGCTGAGGTCATTCTGCAATCATCCAAAATATATGCAGAATCTAAGGAGCTGTCAGTCCATTTCTGATCCATTTTTTATTTTCTTACCCTATTGGTACAGGAAAGATTGCAACATGATCTTAAAACGAGAAATGTAAATACATGGCATACTTGTATTAAGGTGAGAAAAGTCTTTATAATATACAGCTGCTCTTCAAAGATATTGCCTTCCTGGTAGCTAAGGACTTGATTACAAAGTACACAGAAGTCAGGGGAAAAAGGGTGTTATGGACTTAGTTCTTCTTTCTGTCAGGTCATTTTATTTCATGTGCTGTGGAAGTATTTACACTATTTATGAAAAATTTTGAAATGAGTAGATTGTGTCCCCCAGTTTTTATTTGAATCCCTCATCCCAGTATTCATAAGGAAGTGATGTTAGCAGTTTTATCAATCCTTCTGATAGATTCAAAATTGTTTTCTATTCATCTCAAAGTTTCCTTTTTCTTCAAGGGGGAAAAAAAGCCAAATTCCTTAACCTTTGCACATGATTTATAGTAAATCTGCTGCCTAGAATCTATTGTTCAGACTCAGTTTCATTTGTCTTGCCCTATGCTGCACTTTCTGTAAGGCAGTAACACAGTTTTCCTTAGCTGATTTATGCTAGGAACGTAATTATGAAATTCCAAGTCTGGGTCCTGCCCTTGTGCCTCAGGCTGTTGAAGAGCAAAACTAAAGGTCCCTTTGAAACAGAAAGAAAAGGAGCTAAGTCTGCAACAAGGCCATTTCCTCAATGTTTGGAAAATCTTTTACACCAGTTCATGATGTGAAGTCCTGCAAACACGTTTTTGTGGCCAACCAGGAGTCATGGGGAAAAATGGGTAGGAAGATACACAACAGCTGTGGGAATGGTTCTCACCTCTGAGCTACATGGAAAGGAAAATTCATCCTGGTCTCTATGTGCATGGTAGAACTGCTTTTGTTGTGGGTGGTCAGAAGACTCATGGATTTTTCCAAGCAAGATATCCTCAGCTCTGATGTCCTGAAGGCACTTTTTGCTCCACAAGTTCAATAGCTGTAAGAGACACTAAGTCTCACCACCCCCATTGCATTACCCTTAGAAATTAGGACTGCTCTGCTTCCAAAGAAATCAAGAGACAAATGTAGTTAACTGTTCTTTTGTTTTTGCTGCTAAGTCTTTCTTTCCTGAAGTCAAGGGGTGTCTGAACATCAGCATGAGCTTTTATCGAATCCTACTATTCTTCTTTTTTTTCAGGAGGTCTCTCCATGACCCACATTAATGACAGCTAAAAATATAATAAGGAGTTGAACAAAGAAAATGTAAGCAATATATTAATTAGAGAAAAAAACCCCTGATTTCATACATTTATATGAAACACAATAAAGTGGAAAAAATAGAAACACAACAATAATAGGTATTTTGATCTTGAAAATGCAGAGAAGACAAAAGAAAAAAACAGCCTGACTAATTACGAAAAAATTAGACATTTAAAAGAAACACTAGGCAGAACTGACAAATTTGTGGGGCAGCCCACAGCTTTCAAAAGCAGCTTGCAGAAACTGAGTAAGATTGCATTGTTAACTTTCTATGTGTTGGGACAAAGCTGAAGTCAGTGAAAGAGAGGTTTATTTCCATTACTAATATCCACACAGGAAACAACTATCACAGATGAAAAGAGGTTAGATAAAAAGCCAATGATGACTAAAGGAGAGTTCTGGAGAATTGCTACTTGTGGTTATCTATGCAAAAAGTACAAATCTGAATACATGGAAAGTGAAAAATAGAATACAGACATTCACAATCATTACATTTGTGTACTGCCCAAAATTACAAGAAAAATTACTTTCATATGCTTCCCCTCATTTGAGCCATGCTTTAGAAATATACATGGCATGACATACTCATGGAATAGGACCCCATTAAGGCATAAACGTGCATCTACAATTATAGATTTTGTTTGTGTCTTACACTGAGGGACTATGAAGTAAAAGAGGTGTCAAAAACTGGTTTGAATAATTTTAAAAGAATTAGGCTGCTACAATAGGGTTGGTGATTGTAGACCTATTAATTCCTGAATGAACTTCCTATGCCAAATTTTCTGATATAAAAGATGGGGGGAAAAAGAGCTCTGGAAAGAATTATTTAAAGGGATAATATTCATTCACATTCAGAAACTAGTAGTGAGAATAGTAAATACTATTATAAGAAAATGCCATCTTTCACACCTCAGCATGGAAACCATTTTAAGCATAACACTCTGTAAACTCAGGGAATCAAGTCGGTAGCCATGAGATTATTCTCTAAAGTAATAATTGTGGCTATGAATGTGTTTGAAAAAATTATGAAACCTTAAAATTATAATGCTACAAAGATTAAACAGAGGAATCCAAATGCTCATTTTCATTCCAAGATGTTATACTCGACACAGAGTATCATTGTTAATGTGAAAGACTCGGTTAATCAAAGTCTTTCCTTGCACAGAGTACAAGAGACGCAGTGAAGTGATTTAACCTTCAGAGCATCAGCTCCTGTAATTGAACCACACATTTTTATTCACTGGCAAACAAGGCAGACTATGGGTGGTTTATTGAAAATGACAGAATAAAGAGGACAAGGTTTTAAGTTCTAAAAGAAAGAGTATCATATTTTGGCATAGGCTTATGGAACTACCAGGCAGCTATTGAATATATCTACCTACAAGAACATGAATGCAAGTAATGCTTTTTCAAGTCCAGAGAAGTAAAATATAGTTATTGTTATCAAAAGAGAAATAATCAGGTGCGGGAGGACATCCTTTTATTGATCTATCATCAAAACATTCAGTGTATCAGGGAACTGTAAATAAACCCTGTCACAGTGCAAAACATATGTTCTCTAATAATAGCACCTGAGGACAAATAGTTTATTTTCCTTTGGATGCAGTTCATGCTAGAAGAAAGCCTTCTTCACAGGCAAAAATTAACTCTAATTGAATTTAAAAAATACACAATTAGCTGTGGATGCACCGGTGGGGACAGCTCATTGCAGAAAGAGCATGAAAGGTAGGAGAGATCAAGAAGAGACTAGAGGAATAAATCACCTTCACAAACAAAATAAAGGAAGCATGAAATATTTTAAAAATAAAATAAGCAAAGAAAAAATAACTATATGGGAACTTGGGAACTTAGTGAGGGGTCACTTGCTGTTACTCGGGTCATTTAAAACTGGCCTCTGAGATGCTTTATATCTTACAGATCATGAATCCTTGATCTCATATCATGAATGGTTCTTTCAGTTTCTTTAAGAAATGTGATTCTTTTCTAAAGGCATTGACAAATTCATATTTGAATATGTCCATTGAGTGGATGAAGTCATTTACCTTACTTAAGTACATGGGCTCATGTGCCTGGTTCCACACCTCAGCCGGGCTGCCGGATGTACCGAGAGGTGCTTGCCATGGCCCTCCAGTGACCAGTCACTGGACACGACCTTTCCTGGGCTCCAGCTCCTGTTACAAGGGTTCCAGCTTGGCAAGGTGGGTGAGGATTCCCACCAGGAGCTTATCAAACACCCACATCCATGGATACACGGGAACAACTTAAAAAAGGAGGATTTTTCTCTGACTCTGAAACACAAATTAGTTGTCCGATAATTTGTGTAATACTTGAAAGGGCTTTGAAATGTACCCAGATCTTTTCAATCTGAGGAACACTGGGTTGATACCTATAGCCTTTTAGGAGAATAGCTAAACTATAAGGCAGTTAAGCTGTAAGATTATGTAGGAACACTTTCCCTCCACCCACCTGAAGAAGGGCCAATGTGCAACCAGAAGACAGCAGGAAAAAAGCAAACTTGTCTCTAATCTGTGGCTCTGAACTCTGCTTCATTTTATAAGCAACATAAAATTGCAAAAAGTAGGGCAATAAGAAAGAAATGTATAGATGTTCCTTAATGGAAGCAGAGAAAATAAATAGAAAAATCAAAGCTGAAGTGGTATAACTTACTTTCTTAAACCTCTTAGCAAGTTTCTTTATCTATGATAACACTCGTTCCTTTGTGAAGTATAATGTTAATAGGACACTCAGAGTGATCATTGCTAATAAGGAAACGTTAAGTTCAAAGTAAGACAAGGAATTACAGGCTCAGCAATACGTATGCAGCTTCTGAGTATCAAGTTTTCCAGACAGAGAGGGGGTACGGGATCTGGGAGAGTGCAGACTCTACTGAACATCGACTGAAGGGCTGTTGGACTGCCCCATGCCTTGCCTGGGTGCAAGGTATGCATGTGGACAGTTTCTATCAGTAAGATGCTCTAGGCCTACTAACATGTTCATGTGGATATGTTCAGAAGTGCCAAAGCTCTCTACAGATACTTTTAGTTATTAGCTCCAAAGTCTTCTTAGAGGATACACAGTGGAAAATATTGTTATTTTCTTATAGAATAAGGATAGACATGTAGGTAGTGAGAAATTGTCAAAATAAATATGTGCTTTCCCTCTTTTTTTAGTCACCTTGGAGGTGACTGATAAAATATAAATTCATCGATTATTTGCCTTTGGAATTTTACATAGAGCTTACCCCACTGTCTATATTGGTACAGTTGTTCAAAACTTGTGCTACCTGAAATGACTTCACCTGCCGTGAGTAACAGGGAAACATCTTTCACAGTTTTAACTGGAGGCTGAGAAAGATCAGGAAGGAACTGAAGCCAAGAAGGATGTCCATCTGTCCTAATAGGCACAAGAATGCTGTAGACATACTTTCATGCTTTTACAGGCTAGGAAGTTGGTAAGGGTGCAGAGGTGAAAAGATAAAACCCCCACACCTTTTAGTTCTCCTAGAGCCAAACCCTTATACATTTGTGAATATATCTGCTCTGGTACCATTCCCAAGTAAAAATCCCAAGGAAAAAGAACAAGAAAGAAAAACAACAGAACAATGAGTGTCAGAAACCTTGATAAAAGACTTTTCTCACAGAATTTGTACTCCGATTTTGCTAACACAAGAAATGTGGGTAGCACAGATAAGCCTTTTGCATTCTGGGTACTGAACCATACCTCTTTGCCCTAAACTTTTGAAGCATCCAATAGTTCCTGTAGTTATAAGTGTAGCTTTAATATCAAATTTATAGAGTGCTTTTAAGGAGTTATTCAGACACTTATATGTTTCTTTAAAAAATGCTGTTTCAGCAAAATGTAAAGCTGATTTCAAAGAAAATTTCAGCTCTAAGTATTTCTCTGAGCCAAAGAACTTATCTAAAAAAAGAAAAATTATGTTTAGCCTTTCATGTCAGAAAAGCCAATATTTTGTCCTAAGGATATCAATCTCTCAGATTGGGAAATTTCTTTAAATTCAAGCTCTCATTGGCAGAGGGAAAATCCTGATATTGAACCCAGAGAAAGTTCCCTTACTGTTCTGATATTGGTCTTCAGTTAATTCTTCTTTGTTTTTATGAATACACAGAGTTCCAACTGAACCACATTAAGGACAAAAAGGTTAGGATTTACTTTTACAGGAAAAATTATAAGTTTTAATTCTTCAGTGTTCAGAAAAGCCCCTGTTCCCCCTTCCCCATCCCAGCCTGACTAAGGTTTCCAAGCAGTGCAAAGGGACAGTGTAGCTCTTGCCCCTGGGATGACACCAGTGCAGCACTTTCTAACGGGATCACAGTGGGCTGCACTGGTGCTATTGCTTAGCTCTGGAGCACTGGGTCCAACGCTGGAATTGGAAGTGTTCCCACACCAGGGGACTCCAGAGCTCTCTCCAATGGCTCACCTCAAGTGCTATTGTGTGGTAACCGGAGTTGCCCTCTGAAGGCAACTGCTCTCTCTTCACTGACCATTAAGAAACTTCATAGACTCCTCTTAACCTATGATTCTACTTGGCAAGTGGCAATGAATCACATCTCCTTTTTTTGTTTGTTTCTGTTTTCAAAACAAAAGGTAGGGATAGTAACACAGTCCTGTATCCACAAGGTCTTGTAAAGATAAATATATTAAAAGGATGGAAGAAACTGTATGATAATTACTGCCATCAAATAAATATTATGGAAAGAAAAGGCTTAGGATTCTAGAAAGGTTTGTAAAAGACCTTTGACAAATACTGACGCTGGTACAGCATGACAGCTTCAGGTCTGGCAAGACCTTGGTGATCATAAAACCACCAAATACAAAAGAAATTAGAGTTATTAACTTCAGTTTAATGTTTAAAAGTAATGTATCTACATCTGTCTTACGTGTTTTCTTCTTTAAGTGCACTTCAGTAGCATCATCCTTCAAGTCTCAAAAAATGCAGACAAAGGAAAAAGAGAATTTTTTCTTGTTGTTTAGTGAGAAGTCAAAAATTTCATCAGTTGCAAAACTTCTGGGAGTCTTGAAGACTACCAGAAATGTTTGATCCTGTACAAAAGGAATTTTAAATATTGGAGTGTCTCACATAATTTGTTTAATCTTGGTATGTGACAATAGAAATCTAGGTGCAGGAAAAAATCTGTTCATTTTCAGAACTAACCTAAAATATTATGCAACACTTTTCGTTTCTCACTTTTAGATATCCTAAGTGAGAATGACTAAACACATTCCTTTCTGGGTCAGAGCTCTTTAGTCTGTATCCTTTGAAATGATAAACCCTTTTCTTCTGAACTTTCTGTTTCAGATTCATTGCCTACACTAAATTGTCCCCAGTGTCCTGGTTTATTCAAGATCCATTCACTCCTAAGATAGCCCAGAGACACTAAAACTGGTCAGCACATTGCTTGGAAAATAAATCCTTTGCTACTTTCTCAAACACATTTGTCTCTTTAGCCCTGAAACAGTTCTTATCCAAATCAATACCGGTATCAGGATAATTAAAATCCACCATGTTTAAAGTTTTGGCATTCTTGCAGGTCTCTCTTATCTATGAAACCATTTCCTGAAGACTTTTCTTACTGCCCTTGAAATCCAGTGCTACATTTTTAAACCATCTCAACACCATAGTGTGCTTTTTTATTTTAAACCTGCCTACTTTAGCCGAAATAGTTTGATAATTAACTTTTTCTCCTTACTGACACTGAAAATTGTCTTCTCTTTTGTTGCCCATAGATGTCCAGCCATGTTAAATTTTTTATCATTTTCCCAATTTACCTAGGATCGCATACACTCCATTACTAAACTTTCAGGGAAATGCATTTCTGGCTCAGAAATGTGGATGTGCCATCTAGTTACATTTGCATAGATGACAGTTTACCTCTCTTACTGAAAGCCTCATTTGCAGAGTGACAAACAAAGAGTGACAAACAAAGACAAAACAGAATCCTGCATGGACAAGGCACTGAGTCAGTCAGGGTCTCCTGCTCAAAAAGTACTTTGATATTTACTAACTTTAAACATGTTAACAGTTTTATTGTCTTGACATTAGTAATATGCCAAAAGGATTGTGTGATTAAGTATCTTGCTGACTTAACATCTCAGTTCTTGAAAGGGATTTAGCTTTAACTAGTACAGTGTCTACTGTCAACAACTGATATGCCAAGAGCTCCAAGTTTAAGAATTAGAACAGTTTACAGTTTATATGCTGGGATCTAGACAGGTTTCCTATAAAATTGTCTGTTCTCGCTTTGCTAATCAAAAAACTGGCACAGGTAATTTTCCATATTAGCAGAAAAAAAAGAAAAATCAATACATGATTATAAAATTGTATTTCTTATCTTCTAGTGCTTGCACTATCAGTAAAAAATCTAGTTATCACAAGCCATCCAACCTTCACAAGGTTAGTGTGAATCTGCAGTACAGTTGTATCTGTGCTATTTTTTTATTGTAGAAGTGCTGCATGTACCTTTTAATTTGGTTGTCAGGGGAGACAGGAAGCAATAATTAAGGCTAAAAGATGGGGTATGGAGGCTTTATTAAAGGATATATTGAAGATGGGAATTCGATCTGAGAATTAGATTATGATTAGAGTTGTTAATGCAGCTGTGCCACTCTTGAGTGACAGAGCAGCAGATGAACTGAACAGGCAATTATAACTACAGGAGTCTCCCTAATCTTTACAATCCCAACCTCACAGTCACATCCATTTAAATTAATTTTCATGAAGGCTGCAAATTTACAGCTTCACCAGATTGGAAATTTGTTTGTTTATTATCCACAGGAAATATTTTTTGGGAAGTAAATAGAGCTGAGAACCATCTTGTCTTTCTGCTTGTCTTTTTAACTTGCAGAATTAATAATATGAGATTAATCTGAAGGCTGCTGCCTTTGTGAAAACTGATTGATTCTCAGCAGCCCAGTGTTATTATGATTATCTGTGGGAAGGTCAGAGGGAAGGCATGTAAAAGTCACAGCTGATTCATGAGTTCCCTATATTAAGAAGAAGATAAAAAAGGAGGCTTGTGTTGATCAGCGTTATAAGTGAGGAATCAGTCTTCCTTGCATTGCTGAAAGTGAAATTCTAGGAAAAGGATTTTAAACAACTTTGGACATAGTTATTTAAAGATGTCTGTTGCAGAGAGATAGCAATAGTTCATTACTATGCATGCTGAAAACCTTTTTAAGGAGTTCTTTGCTGCACAAAGATTAATTTACCACTATGTTTTCCCTCCTTCACTACTAATGTAAATAATGGTTGTGGCTTAAATTGGCATTATATTTTGATAGCCTAGATTTGAACATACAAAAGAGTATGCTACAGAACTGCTTAGAAACTGGGAAATGGAAACCACGAAAGAGTGCTCTTCAGTTTCAGAATTTTATTTTGGAATGTGTGCAATGAATGGAATAAAGTATGAACATTTAGAAACTAGGCATTGTTTTCAGAAAATGTTCAGCAGATAGCTGTGGCAAAGGAAAAAGAAAACCTTCACAAGCAAAACTCAGTGACAGAAAAGATATTTCCTCTACTGGTTGTCATTCACAAAACTTGGAAGATAATACCAGGAAATGATTATCTGCAGTTGCCAGATCAAAATATTTGAACACTGCCTTTAAGCATGCGAAAAATTCCATCCAAGAACAGGCAATAGGTACGCCCAGTCTTCTCAAATACTGAAGTTTTTCTGCAGCCCTTCCCTGATGGACTAAGACTCAATCACACGTCAGTGCCATTGCTGATGGTTTCTTGCAGAGGGAAACGTGGGTGAGTACTCTAACTGGAAGATGTGGAACATCCTTATTATGCCTCTGACCTGATCATCTAGGTGACTAGGTCATGTAAAATACCAGAATTTATCTGCAACTAAGGTGAGTTAAAATTCAAAACTCAGAGACTGCCCAGTCAACCTGCTTCTCACAGAACACAAGCTCAAAGTATATACACAATTAGGGGAGGTGGGGATCTCAAGTTTAGTTTAACATGGTTCTAGTTCTTTTACAGGAAAGTGATGTACTAGAAAGTACATCTCAGACTTTGTATTTTGCTGTTAAACAGAGGAACATTTATTTTTCTCTGAACTTGAAAATGTCAGTCAGGTGACATTTATGTCCAGGTAGATTATTTACATTCTTCTGAAGAAAATTATTGAAACCAGGTATAAGAAAAAAGTTGATAGTACATCCCAATATCTTTGTTCATTGTCAATATTTTAAGTTACTCATACTCTCAATTGATCTGAGATGGGAGAGTAGGTGTCAGTGAAACAGAATACTTCATAAAAGCAGCTGACATGAGAATGGTCCCTGCAAAGAAGCCATGGTGAAAGATATAATAAAAAATATGAAAAATGGTGCTGGAATTAGATGAGCAAAATATATTAACAGACGGAAGGATTGGAATTCCTTTTTTTTATGACATATATTCATTATTTTTGCAGAAGATTAATATATTTCAGACTTGTTCTTTTTCAGTATTTGGATTTATTTAAGATATGTTGAATAATTGCTGTCATATTTGGCTTATTTATTCAGCAAGATAGCCTGCCTTCCTTGACTCTAGATTTTCTGGATCAAGACTTCAAGGACAACATCTAGCATATTTTCTCAGATGTTCTGCTTTGGGTAGGTACCTCCAAAGTTCATCTTTTAACTCAGAATCTGTGTGGGATAACAGTAATATTTCAAAATGGATAGGAAAAAAATATGGACTTTTTTTTTTTTAATTTAAATCTTTGCCAATTCCTAAATACAAAAACTGATTTTCTCTTATAGAAACAAAAAGATATTAGTCAATCTAAAATATGATGGTGAAAATCAGAGACTTAATGTAACCTGATTTGAGAGAGCATGTTTGTCCACATTTTTCTGTGGAAAAGTCATTCAAAAGCAATTTTTTGAAATTTATTTTAAGTAATTGGTAATTCTTTGACATTACTGTTGTTGACTTATAATTTGAAAGCATTCCTCACATACTTAGTCAGGTCACATAGGCAAATGAAAATTGGTATGTGCAAATGCCTGACAAAAAATCTGACAAAACTCTGCTGCCTTTATTTTATTTTCTCATCACTCTTCCTGTCTCTGATTAACCTTCTGCAATTATGACTCCTCAGTATTTCCTCATATCCGAATATTAGTTGATTAATCTTGATGATAATGGATTGAGAACTTGTTTTAAAAACTGAATATATGAAGTCTTTTATTCAATAAGTCATGACTGATCTTTTTAAACATCCTTGACTTATTTGGTAATTAATCTATTTAGAGGACATAAGTATTTATCAGCTGTTGCTATTAAAAAGTGTGGAGAAGATGACTGAGACTTTTTTTTCCTCCAGAAAGTATTGAATATTTTAAGTTTGAAGGTTTTGTGCTGAAATCTATCTTCCATGTTTAGGGCTAAGAAGCAGTACTATTTAATTGGATGTAGTGGCTGCTGCATCAGAGCTCTGTGCCAGGCAGGAAAGAGATGGACCACCACTTCCCTGATGCAGAGGAATTTTCTGTGAGGAATTTTTATTACAGGTGCTGCATTTTTGGTGTCTTTGTGAATCTGTCACCACCAAAGAGGAGAGGATTTCTCTTGCTGCTCTTTCTTCCTGGACTTGTGTGAGCAGGAATCATATGAAACTGAGTTGTCCTTTGAGCATTTTCACCTGAATTATGGCTCCTCTGCAAAAGGGGGAAAAAGAACTTTTAAGTGCCTAAGAAATTTGATCCACACAGAGTATATATTTCTGTGTTAAACCACATTTTTAGGTTGAGATCATTCAGGCCCTTTTTGTTGTCTTTTTAAAAATTAGAGTTTCTCAGATAGGAACGTAGCAAGACCTGATTCAAAGCTCATGATTATCAGTGGAAAATCCATACTATTACATTGGTGCTCAGTTCATGACATGTTAAAATGCATCTCTGTCAGCAGCTTCATCAGTTTTCATTTTGTGCATTATATTTTTAAAGTTTGTTTGTTTCTAATGCATAGAAATAATACTGAAATAAAGACATAGTTGTCTTATTTATGGCTTAAAACCACAGGCATATGAGTAGTTCTATTCTGTGGCATTGTGATCTGGGCTTTTCACTTTCAGTGACAAAAACCCATTACCCATCTACTTGAAGATTTCTGGACATCAGCCATAAGATGGAATGGCCAGGTAAAAACACTCATCAATGTACAAAATCCATGTTGATTAATTATAATAATAGTTTGACCTAATACTGACATCATCATCAACAAAAAAAATTAGTAGGTTGCTATCCAACAACTTTTAGGCTTGTAATCAGTACAGGACATAGAGGCACTCCCATTTCCCCAGACTCCAGAAGCTCTTGGATTTAGATCTGGAGGCAGAGCTACACCCATTATCAGATGGACAAATTCTCCAAATAAAGGAATGCAAAACCATCACTGGCATTGCCTAAAAGCTTTTCTTTTTGAGGATACATGTAGGTTACTGCTCAGTTTAGTCACCTCTACATGTTAATGTGCCTTGCCACTCAGCCCATGGAATGTACATGTTTCTTCAATGTAACCTAATCAATTTTTAAAGTTACTAGGCATTTTGGTGCTTTTGAATGTGCAGCTAGGTTAATATCTCTTTTATCTGCCCCCAAAGCTTTTTGAAGGCAGGGAATGGGTTTATTGATTAACACAGATGGAATAGCCAGGATAAAATCTGACTTATCACATCAGATGTTCTTTAATTTATTTTAGTTTCTTTTTGCATATACCAAACCATCCAATGATCCAGATCTCCAAAGCTCGCAGTTTAGTCTCTGCATCTAATTTGAGAGGAAGAAACTGAATTATAAACTAGTATTATTATAACTGTACAAAAACCCCAGGACAAACTTCTAAAATAAACTTTAAGCTCACAAAATTCTGTTCAACAACAAACTTCCTTCTTATGGCATGATTAATTTATTGGTCATGATAGATCTTCAGGAAAAAGAAGAATATGTTTTGATATTTTGACAACCTCAGCAACAATAAGAGAACATGATCTGAACCAGGGATCTGCAGATAATGGTGAAACAAGGATATGAACAGAAATGAAGTAGCAATACTAACTCTGACATTCTCCTGACCCATTTAGGAGAAAGAAAAAAATAATATATTACACTTTAAAGAGTCTGTGAGCCAACAATGTTTTGAGTATGTTCAGTATTTAAAAGAAACCAGAAACTGAATAGAGCATGAGATTTACAGCTGCACGTATGTTTCTGTATTTACAGTAAAACATAGCTAATGGGAACCCAGTTATGCCACTTTTTTTGTTGTTGAACTTAGAAAATATTTTTTTGCTTAGTTTTCTATGGCAATTAAATTTTGCTACCTCACAGCAAAAGACTTGATAATCATATCATTATTCCCATTCCTGTATAAGTGTAGAGGGATAACTTAGAGTTGAAATAATACCCTCCCACACAGCATCACCCAGGCATCACATGCATTTCTAGAAACTAAAAAGTTTTTATCTTTTTTATTTTTTCAGAAATCAAGAGACTTGGTTTGAGAGATGTAAATTAGGGCATATATATTGAAAAGTTACAGAATAATACTAATAGAATATAATAATAATAATAGAATATAATAATCGTTAATAATTAAGTGAATCATCTGTTCAGTAACAAGGAGTGAATCACAAATCTCAGTATTTTCAGGGTTAAAATGTTCATTTCACACATATTATGAAATATCTGCAATAAATTCAAATAATTATGCTATTAAGCAGTTCTTCATCTATTGAATTAATTAAACATTGTGTTCATTTCATAACCACTTTAGACACCCTCAGTTACTGCAGATTTAATCCTCTTTGAACCTTTCTATGTTTAGTTTTCCAAAGATTGACTAAGACCAATCACTCAGTGCTGTAGAAGGAGATTGTTCTTTCACTTCATTACTCTATTCTTTTCCCCCGCATGCCACCTCTTTTTTTGGACCCTGGGTTGTGAAATCAGGGCACCTGTGTCAAAATCTCCTAAAGGTCTATAAATGTGAAATGCTGTTCCATATGCATAGGAGGTTTTGTCCCATTGCCATGTACTGTCATGAATTTGGTTTTTTCTTTTTTTTTTAAAGGTCTTTGTCATCTCCTTGCCTAACATGTTCTGAGATTAATCTCAGTAGTACAGCTAATTGAAATTAAAAAAAGGAGCTATGCCATCTCTCCTAAAAGGCAAACAAAGTGTTTATTCTCCCAGTGTCTTGCTGCAGTACAGCTTTCTAGGACTGTTCAGCACATAAAGAAAAGATGTATATATACTTATACCACATGAAACCAACTTATTTAGATGCCTAATTTTCAGCAGATTTCCACTTAACATCATCAGTAATGGTAGTAAATATATTCTTGCATCTAGTATTAAAAAAGAGATTATTGTACATTATTTGAAGGCAAACAAAAACCAGCAAGTAACAGAGTTCTGTGACTCTGCTGCCTTGACTTGTTCTGGCATCAGTCATTCCCTTCACCTGTTGCTGTACCTGAGGAGAGGAACTGGTGCTACTTACATTGGGATGAAGTGGATTGTGACAGGAAAACTGCAAAATCTGGGTCTTTTTCCAAATGAGGTAGAAGCAATACAAGGCCTTCAGCACAACTTCATGCCTCACATAACTAATTTTATTTGGAAGGAAAGATCATAGCTATAAAAAAGCAAAAATTACAGTACTGGAAATGAACAAATGAAAAACTGAATCTGATATTGTTTCTTAATGCAAATAATAGAGTTATACTACCTTGTTCCTAAAAATGAAATTAAAACTTACTTGAACAAAATCTTTTCTATGTCCTTAAATCTTTCTCCAGTCATGTGTTAAAACAAAGCACATACTTTACGTATTGCTGAATGATATTAGAAAACTAGTAGCCTTGGAAAATCTGGTGTGCAGCAATTCTGAATTTTTGAATAACATAGGAGAAAGGAAAATCCCTTAAAATCTACTAAAATGGGGAGGGCTTTTTATTTGCCTTGCCATAATTCAGAAATGAGTTTGGAAAAAATTCAAAAGCTTTCAAAAAGTCACAGATAGTAAAAAAATTTAAAACAAATCCATTAAATAGTTTAAAAAAAGTCCTGCAAAGACATCAGAGAATTTTAACTATTGTGGGAAATTAATTTAATATTATTTTTATTCCAAAGAAAATAAAACCCCAAACCATACTATTTAGATAACCAGCCAGATTACAAAAAATCTAAGTTCTTCACATCAACCTGCAAATAAATTGACATGAAGCACTTATTAAGTTTATTTTTATTACAGTTTCTGGAGACCAAATATTTTCTGAATAATTAAATACTTCTACCAAATTTTGCATCAGGAAGCATTTACTAGACATGAGATTAAAAATTTCCATTTAACATAAAATTGAGATATAAACTCTGAAATAATTTATTTGAAAAAAATTCTGTACTTCATACATTGTCTTGGATTTCCTTTTCTAAAAACCTCCCACCCCCATCCTCCACCCTCCTCTCCCAGCACAGAGGAAAATTTCTTATGTTGTGCAAAACTCTTTCCTGACAAATTTTAAATCCCATGTTTATCATGTTTTGTCTTATTTGCCCGGAAATTTTATTTATTTCATTTATGTGATGATAATTTCTTGAAGGGTTTAAATTTCTAATATTCTATTAATTTATTGATTCCAATTATGGTCCTTTTTACTGCTAAATATGTCATTATTCTAGAAAAAGCAAAGCAACCTACAAAAATGGACCAAAAAGGAAATTTAGAAGTTTCTGAACTCTGCATGTGGAAAGACACAAATCCAATGCCTCTCCTACCTGGCTAGAATTCGGTGTGATTATTGTGGCCCCTTTCTTAGCATTCTGCCAAATGAGGAGCTTTGATAGTCCTGAGAAAACAGGCTCTGAACATGCTGATTAGCCTGTGTTGTTCTCACACGGGGAAAGGAATTTACCTGCTGCTGGAATATCAGCTTGTACATTATACATGAGTGAGACGTAGTATAGGACTACATCGTGCCCAAAAATGTTCTGCTTTGCACAATGTCATGAAGTCACTGAACCTCATTGCATGTTTAGGATGTTTATAAAGGAAAAATCTGTAACGAGCTTCCTTGTGGACAACTGTGTCTAAGTAACTTGGATAAAGCAGGCTTCTGAAAAATCACTTTTTCTTTTCTAAGGATTTCTGTATCTAGATGGCAGATCAGAGTCTTCAAATCACCAAACTGCAGCCACTCTTTAATCAGTGAGATCCTCGATGAGACAAGTATCCAGGCAACCCTGCATAAAAGCAGCAGCAGAAGAAATTGCTCAGCTCTGTAGTCAGACAGAGGAGACCTTTGCAAAGTTGGAATTAGTGTAAATTAAAAATCCAGCTGTGCCTTTTCAGGTCTGTCTGGCTGCAATAGGGTTGTGTGCAGGATTCCAGGGACTGGTTTTTCTGCACCACTTGCATGGGCCTCTGCTGCGTGGAGCAAAGTCCTCCCTTTCTGCTCATGCCATCTTTCAGAACATGAAAGGTGGACTTCCCCTCAGTGTTACTCACGTCTGCCACGCCCAGACCTCTTCTCTCCCTTCTCTTTATCCATGGTCACCAGTAGAGCTGAGACCTGTGAAATAACACATCTGTGACCTCCCACCAAGTCCTGTATTTTCAAACAAAAATTGAGTAATTCCCTGACATCTTAATGGGAATTAGGAAATTCCCAGCCATGTGTGCCTTTAGTAATATCTCTTCATGATACCAGTGAAAAGTATGTCACACATATACCGGCCAAGCATTTAGAAATAACTAATCCCAAAGTTGCCATATCTTTTTCTAATGTTTACTCCATGGAAAAGAAAAATTGTCCTGTTCTTGTGGCTACTATTACACTTCCAATGGTGACGACAGAGGAACTATTTCATATTTACTTGAACATTATTTAGAGAAAGATTTAGTCCACAACACCTGAGAAATCGTCTCAGAATTTGCACTGATGGATTAAGCCCTGAAAATTGAATATAACTCCACTATATCACAGGAAAGTATCCGTTAGTTAAATGGTATTCTTTTAAGATTTGGTGGGAAGCAGGATACTCTGTCAAAATATTTGCTGCTGTTCTGAGTCCCTTGTCAGTAGCACTGTAAGATAAAATCTTTTCCTCTCTCAGCCAACCTCCTGATCTAGTGATTAGTGAATAGTGTCTTATGATATTGTCAGTAATGCAAGATACAAGAACTGATACAATAAATGGAATTAAGGTTATTTTAAAAATCACTAACGATTTAGAGCATTCGTTCTGTGTTCACAAGAAAAATATTGATTTGACAAAACACAAGCTCTAGTCTTGTAAGTTTTGTAAGGGGTAACAGTAGAAATATGCAATGCAGCAGGCTGATTTCTCTTGCTTGGTCACATTTGCAGCTTTTTGGGCAGCAAGATTCTGAGACTGCCTTTCCAGCTGACAAGAAAGTGCTTCAGTGGCAGACACCTCCAGAGGATCATCTTATCTCTGACCTCAGATGGGGACCATCCATGTCAATCTGTACCTAAGCTTGGAATATTTGTAGTGTCTATGTTAATCAGCCCTGTTCTCAACCAGGTCTTTTGTTGGCTCTTGAAATAAGCAAAGAGGAGCAGAAGCAGCTGAGGAGCAGTCAAGTGTGGCAAGAATGTGCTTGGAAAGCAGGATTGAATCTGTGGTGTGACAGGACTGCTTAGACAAGTTTGGGACTGTAAAATAGTAAAGACTCATGGAAGAGAGGCTCCTGTGGCATAAAGAGTGAAGCTGAAGGATGTAGTTTGCAATGCTTTTAGTGAAGCAAGGAAGCTCATGGGTGGATGAACAGAGTGGGAGAGGTAGGAAGAACTGTGGAGAAAAGGCTGTGATGGAAGGGGCAAAGTAGCCATGCTCTGTGGCAGCCATGCTCTGAGGGACACACACGGAGTGATGGGCATTTCAAAGTCTCACACTGCTCTCCTGGCCCTTCTGGATTCTCCGTGCTCCAGCTCTCAGTTTAGCAAATTCAGGTGAGCCAGTGGGGTCATGTAGTTCAGTCACACCTCCAAGCCAGCTAGATATATTTAGTTAGTGCCTCCTACCTCCAGCTGAAGTAGGCAACATCCACAAGGCTGCCTCCTCTATAAACAGTCTGTGAACAATATGATTATATCAATAGCAATAACAGAGCTTCCATCCCTATGACAAGTGGAATGGGTGCTGATGAGATCTTGGAGAATAATTCTACCCTCTATGGGAAGAAACAAGCTTTTTGGTATTAACTTTCATCATCAAAGTTGTCTCAACATGAAAGAGTTCTCATTTCACTGTTTATAAAGCCTAAAGGGATCCTAATGACTGTCTATAAGATGTTAAGCATGAACATCCTTAGGGGTGTGCTGGTAGGAAATGGAACTGTCATGTGGAAAACATCTGGGCTTTTGCTTTGCTATCTAATGGAAAGACAATTTTTAGACTGTTACAGTTGTCCCTTCTTGGATTCTTTCAGAAGGAGCACATCCAGTGTACAACTCTCATTTCCTACAACTAGAAAATTTTCCTGTGATGTACAGAATTTTTTATTACAACAAAACACACAAGAACTCTGATAGCCAAATGTGAGATGCAGCAGCAGTTACTATTCTGAGTCTCAGCAAAAGATTAGTAAAATGTATAAATACATGGAGTGTTTCTCCAAGATGATAAAAAAAATAGCAGTTGAAGCAAGTTGCAAGACTACAATCTACTAACTAATCTTATAAATATCTTGATATATCTAGTAGAACAGCTCTCATCTATGTCTTCATTAAAAAACCCCAAACATTCAGAAGCAGCAACATTAATGAGAAGATAAAGTCTATCTTAAAAGAATTAGAGTTATTTTCTTCTATGCAATAAAGAAATAAGGGGTCATGAGGTTTGTTTACATATTTGCAAAAATTTAAAAATGTGTATGTTCAGACAGTCTAATAAATTTATTTTTGCATATTTGTTAGCATTAGAAAGATTTCTAGAAATGATTGATCTTCCTTATCTTCCAGATTGTGCTAAAAAAATTATCTTGCATTCCTTTTACAAAGTGCTCATTTACTTTCTATAATAAGAAATAATTGTGTTTAAAGGCTGAAGAATGTGGATGTCTAATGTTGCAGTTGGTCCCTTTCTGGTTTCATCTTATACTTCACTATACCTGAAGTTCACTCTCTGAGGTATCCATTTTCTCTTTTCTAATAGTCCTATCAAACATATTTTTTGCAACAATTGAGGCATTGCCTCCCAATTTCTATGTACTATTTAGCAAATTCCATCCCCTCTCTCCTCCTTGCCCCTATATAATCACCTGGAAAAAAATCCCTATTTTCAATTTTTGCACTGAAGTCCTTTTCACTCTCAAAACAGTGGTTCACTCAGCCCAGGGCTGGTTAGTGACAGATCTATGGTAAATTAGATCAGTCAGCCATGAGGGTCTCCAGGAATGAAAGGTGTCTTGTGTGCGAGAGGTGTCAGTGCTAAATCATTAAATCTGTGCATTAGTACTAAAGAATAAAAAAGTTGATTTTGTCCTTCTTACCTTACAGCACTTCAGCAGCTTTTAATGGCAGAAATATGCTGTGTTATTTATTAGCCCCAGTAACCCAGGGGTTCTTTTTCATTTTAGTCAGCAAGCTGTGAATCACCCACTGGGCATCTGACATGCACTGCAGGACTTCAGGGACTTAAGACAAATTAGACTCAAGTTATTAGAGTCTCATCTTAAAATGTGTGTTTGTTTATAGGTTACCTAGCAGCCACGAGTACAGATTTACTAACTGAAAGTTATTTTCCATGCACATAAAACAGAAATTTGCTAAAATAGACTGGTAAATGAAGTCAACTCCTGGAATTACTCTAACTACTGAAAGGCAAAGTCTTCTTAATTGTGGTAATGAGATACTTGATGAGAGTCAGGGCACTTCTTGAGGCATGAGTGTTTTAATACCATGAGCATGTCAGCTGGAATGCCATGCTCTTGAAGCATAAAGAGTATCTCAAGACATTTTCTGTTTTCTTTTGCTTTGCATTGCACAGAATTTCTTCCTTGTCACTGCTTCAGACTGCAAAAGGCCTTGACTCTGCTAGAAAGTTCACTGATGAGCTTGAACATACTAACAAACATTTTTTGTGTCACCATTTCATATTTTAGGACTGTGAAGACCCAAAAATTTTGGTTTTGTAAATTTAAAATATTTTTAAACTGTAATTTATTATTAAAGTGATGATACTTCAAATGAACAACTAAAAATATATGTGAATTTTATGTTTAACTCTGTTATACTTTCTTTTGTGTGGCTCTTGTAGACCAATGGATTCAGAGAGTCATCTTCTCAGGATCTATGAATTTCCTAAGCAGCTGATCACTCCATGGTGTCTCCAGAGTAGGTGCTGCCAGACATAGCAATAACAGCTTTGTGGCAACTGGAATTCCTACGGATACGCAATACAAAGCTTTGTATTAAAATCATTCCCTACAACTTCCAAATGGCAATTGCTTAAATACAGTGTTTCTTGTATAAAAATATGCAAAATAAGATAAACACTGAAGATTTTAATTATACTAAGCACAAAAAACTTGTTAAGGAACATGATTTTCCAGATATAATTACTATTATGCATATTAAGACTGTACCTACAAACCACCACGAAAGTGGCTTTCTCCTGCTACTAACAGGTAACGGGACACTTGCAGATTCACATACCTTCAAAGGCAAGGCTCAAACAAAGAAATAGTAGAGATACAGGCAGTAATCACACAAACATTGAAGAAACCAGTGTAAGAAATACTGGAGGTTTCTGTATGACATACCTGCTATGCCTTTTTCTAAGCAGAATTCTCTGTACCAGGACTAACAGAAGTTCTGGTCTTCCAAGTTATGTGACTGCATGGAGGAATAAGGATCCTTATTGCAGTCACAGTCACATTTTAGACTGATAACCGTGACTGGGAAACAGTGCTAGAAGCCATGCAGAAACAGCAGATAACGGCAGAAACAGGCATAAATGTCAAGCTTTGCATTTTCATTTCGGCACATAAAGAACAGTAATCCTTCACTCAGTGTCCCAGTGACAAGATTTATTGCATATATTGCAGGCCACCCAAAATGCTTTGGGATTGCAGTATTCTGAGAAACAGCAAATGAGAGATCTCAAGTGTATGAGTAAAGTAGATGAGATATTGAATTTAGGTTAGACATTGGGAAATAATTTCTAGCTGTAAGGAGAGATGGGTGCTGGAATTCATTGTGTGCATAATTGTTCAAGGTCTCTCACTGGGGACACCTGCAAACAGGTTAGAGAAATGTCTGCCAGAAATTGTTTATGGAAAGCTGAGGGTCCTGTTAGGGGGAAGGTGGATGGCTCATACAATACTGCCAGGTTTATTCTGTGAATGATTTGGGGACGTGACATAGAAGAAGCTGACAAAAGGAAATAATTTTTTCTTTGTGTTCTCTTTATGGACATATTAAACAAGTCTTTTCCAAAGTCTGTATTCAAAATATTGTTGGTCATTGTGAACCATTGTGCAATCCTTCTTCATGGGCACAATTATAAAATGTTTGTAGTGGTGGACCTAGTGTTTAAGCCACATGGTGGCATATGCCACTCATTTTACCAAGAAAATATATTCCTCTTCAATGGATCCCAAAGCTGTCTCATTAAATGTCCTGTCCACCACTCATTTTATGGAAAACTTGGAAGATTCTCACTAAAAAAACCCCCCATAATGTATCAAAAATTACATAATTTTCTCAGTTTTAAAATATTTCTTTCTCACCTTTTAGCTTTCGAAGTTTTGCAGCCCATGATTTTCACTTCGTTTCCATATCCCAAAGTACTGTTGAACTGCCAGATGTCACCAGTCTGTCAAATTACTTTAATTCTGACCCATAAATTTGTCAGTTTACTCCAAAAATTCATCATCCATATAAAATTTCTTGAAAAAACCCATTTAACATTTGAGTTTTCATGAAAACGTAAAGTAGAAATCACACAGGGCCATTTTGTACATCTCTCTTGAGCTTCTGCTTCTATTACCTGAAAGCACCACAAAAATTCCTAGGTCTGATTTGACTTTATTTTTGGGGAGAATAAATCATTCAAATAGTTCCTCTGAAAAGTTTTACTGGTTTTATGTCCATTTAAGTGAGATGGAAATCATATGGTTCAGCTGTGTCACAAATTAAAAAATAAAGTAAAAAAGTGATTACAACTACCATTGGTAGTATGCAACTGGTATGCAATAACCTTTGGAAAAATAGACTTTTATTATCATAGAATAGTAGATTCAAAGAATAACTTGAGTTGGAAAATACCTACAGAGATCATCATGTCCAACTGCCTGCTCCTTGCAGGACTACCTGAAAACAAAGCAGATGACTGAGAGCATTGTCCAGGTACTCCTTGAACTCTGGCAGGCGTGATGTTGTGACCACTTCCTTGAGGAGCCCTGTTTGCAGTTATCAACCCTGCTCTCAGTGGAGAACCTTTTCCTAACTGCACTCTCATTAGGTGTCTCTATTCTTAGAGATTCCCTGACATTCAGATGTTCCATTGTGGGAGAGGTGTTACCACAGCTAAATGCTCTTCTGTAGCTAATTTAAATACACAAAAAAGTAAGAAACTTTGCATGTTATGCTCTTCTGACCTGAGCATTCTTGTCATAGGTGTGTATTTAAAGCCTGCAGATTGACCTTTGCCACCTGTCACGACAAATATATGGCAGAATTGCAGTTAAATATAATTTTGTAGTGCCCATAGCCACAACAAAGCAAGCTGATACTCATGACAATGGCTAGCTTCTCTTGAATGCTTATGAAAAGCAGAGCTGCTCCAGCTGATATCTGAAAGCTCACTAATGTGCAGTTAATTACATGCTTTTCAGAAATATCAGTCAGCCTTTGCAAAAGCTCTATCGGTGGCAATATGCACAAAAGACAAAATGAGACAGAAGGGGACCACAGCCCTTTAGAGACATCTTAAAGGAAGTAAAAGGACATAACTCAGTGGTCACTGATGACATGTTTGCAGCACAGTTAGCCAAGATTTTCTTCTTTGACCTTTGCGTTTATTTTTAATATTAACCCTGCATTTTTTATACCAATCTTATCACTTAACATATATTTATTCTTGTAAGTATAATGTACATAATCATAGGATGCAGAGCTGATTTATTATCTTGCTTTTAATTATCTGTACTGGCCTCAGAAACAGCCACTTACCTGCCTTAGACCACTGTTGTTTAGTGTTTAGTAAATGGCAAGGAGGTTCATGAAAGGTGCTGTGATTGATTGCAGGGAATGGTCTTCTACAAAAGCAATATTAGTCTGAGGACATTTTGAGATTTGGTATAGATGGAGAGATGGTTATTTGATCTCTATAGGGCAAATCATAAACTTGTGTTTTGCGAAGAGAAACAGAATACTGGTACACTATTTTTGCAAAATTAAAATTAATATCCTTATGTATTTAATCAAAATTGTATACCATAAAACCTGCAGGCTCATTGCTCAAATTAAATTTTAAGAATTTGGAATAGCTGTAGATAAAGATTAAAAGTATATTATCTTAAATTTTGTTAAAAGACATACTGGTGTATGAATATCGAATAACTTTAGCATGGCAATGATACAAAAGTCTGAAAAAAATTGCGAACATGTTCCACTGATCATATTCACTTTATTGAAATTTAAAATTCCTATTTTTCCCACAATAATTGCCACTTTCTCCCTGAATTCCACCCAAGGAACACTAGGCACAGTGGCTGCTTCACCAGGATTTTGAGGTCATGTCACAGAGGCAGGATCTGTCACTCTGTTGTGCCAGACCCTCTCACTAATATGATGGAAAATACTGTAATATGTATGTTGCCCTGCCGTGGTATTCAGTGAAGGAAAAATGCCATCTCTCATAGCTAAATATGAACAACAGGGCAAGATGTAAGACAGGGGAGAACCCAATCCACTTTAGTTAGACCAGGCATTCCAAACTCCTCCTGATATGCTCATTACAGCAGTCTTTACAACTACTGTTTGCTTTTCTTATTGCTAAGAGAGGAGGATTTGCTCCCTGGTGATTGAATATATCTGTCTCCAAGGTACCCAGTGCTCCTTCTGGACAACATTCAAACTTGGTGCTATAAGCAAAGTTCCTGTCTCAATTCCAGTCACTCAGCAGCAGTTCACAGGTAAGGTCAAGAAATGTCTGAGATACATACAAAAATGATGGGGACAACACAAACTGGCAGATACTGGAAAAATATAAACCACTATTTTCTAAAGGTTCTCTATATATCACCTGAGTACTGGTAATAAGTCTGTGGAAATCTTAGTGAGAAAACCTACATGAGAGGCAATAAAGGTCAAAGATGACATCTAGCCTGTGGTCCTAAGAAACAGGGAAGATGGTGAGCTCCATATATCTGTTAGAAATGTTAGGATAATTGCTGTTTAAAAGCCATGTAAAGAAGTGAGTCATAATGCCATTTCCGTTCTCTTTTTTCATAAGCCAGCTGTACCTTTCACCTTACAATAAATATATTCACAGAAATAAATGGGTAAAAAGACATTTTTCTCTTCTGTAGAAAAATGCAGATGACAGCTTACCTTTTACCATTTTAATCTCTCTCCTAATTTTTTCACTAATAATGTCATGGAGAAACACAGGACAGAAGAGAAACAGACTGTTTTATTTTCATGTGTGCCACTTCAACTCAAACTGCACGCCTAACAGTAAAATAAATGAGGGGAAGCTAATGATATTCAGTTTTCCACAGCTGTAACAGGTCCTGAAGTCTTATTGCAGCTGATATGCTTCTTTAGGCAAAGTAGTAGCTAGTTCTCAGACTTCTGTAAAACTGACCTGTCTGCAGAGACTTCTAGAGAACTGCCAACTTACACTGATTTAACTGAGTTCAGAATTAGAAACAAAGAAGGGCAGAGTTGTCCTTTCCCATCTCCCACGTTGTGCTGTCATGTCCATTCCACCTTCCTCCCCCTTGCACCCCTACAGTGATAATATTACTTAAATATTAATTATTAATANGGCAAGGGGTCACACCGCGGCAATAAATATTACTTAGTTATTAATACTTGTTAAAAAACAAATTTCTGAAAATTTAGAATCCCTGATTCTCACTTATATGAGAAGTATTTTCCTTATAATGAAATTGAGAAGTTAAGATCAAATCCCCAAAAGCAAATATCTGAATCCATACGACTGAAAGGATTGTGTTTCTCCTTGCCTAGCTTGTGATAAGTTTTGGGCATTGATACTATTCAAAGTTTGGCAATACATGATGCAAGGTCTTGTTCAAACTCTGCTTTGTAGCCAGTTCTTATGTCTCAATAGCAAAGTGTGTCCTGAGAGAAGAGAGATTCATGGCTTATCTTTTATTCCCTAAATCTTAAAGCTTTTGGGAAGTGATTTTCACTTAGTAAGTTACGAAGACATGTTCAGATCTTGTGATCATTGACTCGGTTTTATCACTTAAATAAGGTCTGAATTTGGGCTGTTAAAGAAAGCACATTTTTATACTTAGAGACTCCAGTGATGGAACTACTGGTCTCTTTTCTGTCATAAAAGCCTCTGTGGCAATTCACAGAGAAAACTTCATTAGCCTGAATTGCCAGAGAATGCTTATACCCTAGTTACAGATATCACTTCTTATTCTGGTTGATGCTGAGAGACTGTGATCCTTTTCTTTTTCTCCTCGGAAATCTTCTTTGTAAAGTAAAACTTTAAATTCTCAGCCACCAAAATTTTAAAGTTGAGAGTGACAAAATGGCAGTTCTTTCATCTGTAGAATAAGAAGCTGATGGTTAGAGATAACCAAGAAACAAAAGCACAGCTCACAAACCAGAATCAGAGTGATCTGCCAGCTACCTGAAACACATCTGTCACTGGGCTCCAACAGCAGTGCCAAGGTACAGCTTCACTCCACCCTCCTTCCGCACCACAAAACAGCACAGAAGGGGCTAGAAAAGCTGGGATTCATTAATGAGAAATACTCAAAGTGAAAAGGTTGCATGAGCTCATTATATTTACCTGTAATTTTCCTTCAGTGGTAACTACAGTCAGGATGAAACTTTAGGGGATCCAGCTTAATACCAAAATGTGGCTGGAGCTACCTTCTGTAAGCTACAGTTGCAGACCATTTATCAGAACAGCTCAATAAATCAAGAGCACCTGGTTAGATGGAGTCTTTCCCAGAAATGGGCTACAGAAAATGGAAAATAAAGATAAAAAAAAATTTTGATGTTTTGCCATTAAACCCTTTTTTCACTCTCAAATAGAGGCCTGATACAAAGAAAATGAAAACAAATAACCATAAATTAAATGCTCATTTCCAAGAGATGGAAACTGATGCAAAATAAAAATCAAGTCACTGACTGAAATAATTTGGAGGTACTTACAGGTCATCTAGTGAAGCATTTTTACATTTTTTCATTTACTTTATGGCAACTTGTACATCAGCATTTTTACATCAAATGTCAGCTGCCAGAATTTGATTCTTTCCTCTTCTATTTCATAAGTTCCAAACGAATCAATTTCCTGCACTTGTCTATTGTTCCATATATGAATGACAGTTGCCAAGAATGAGATTACAGGCATTTTGAGCATCTTGAGTGTCATAATCCAGAAAGCCATATCATTACCTAACACACCAACCACACCCTGTTCATCATTTTCTAGTCATTAGAAACAAGGTCCTGCTTAGCTGATGTATTTCTGCACTACCTTCCCACTGCTTACTGAATTTCTAAATGTTTCAGGAGAAGGGGGAGGAGACTAACGCTTTTCAGACTGCAGGTATATTCAGGATCTCGCATAATTCTTGGCTTCAAAGGCTGTAAGTGAAAATTTTTATGCAAACAGCTTCCTTTCACGTGAGGATCAGAGCTGAGCTCTGTCTTGTGAGCTGGCTGACCACAGCTGCCAGGAGTGAGAAGGCCGCTGAAAGTGCCTACGGAAGCAGTGAGAGAATAAATGATCTGGAAACAAATGAAACTTCCTCTGTGGTTGAAAAACAACAGCCTGAGAGGAAGTGCATGAGGGAGCATCACACTTAGAAATGAGGCAATGGTGGTGGAAGCTCTGGTTGAAAACAGCATTTTCTCTATGCTGGGATGTACTAAGTCTCTGGCCAGTATTTCTGTTTTCTGGTGAAGTCCAGCTCTGCATGACTCCTTTGAAAGTGAAAGCCCTGTTCTTAGAACTAAAGCATCAACAGTATCAGGAAATGCACGGAAGTTCCACACCCCCATTAGTTCTTTCATCCGTGTCATGTTCAATTCCTAGTCACACTTCTGAGATGCTTTCTTGGTCTGGGTGGTGGAAGTACATGAGGCAGTGCAGAAGACTTCCCCCTTATATTACTTCTTGCAGCACAACACAGCCGCAATACATACAGCACAGTAGGAAAATTGCAAATACGATTCCCACTGCTACACTGAACTTGGAATGTGTGAAAATCCTTTGGGATAGCTATTAGTGGAAGTAGATACAGTAGGTTTTTTCCTCAATGAGAGGAGTCACTGCAGTATATGTCAGATGATTTTCAACGAAGCTAGAGGAAATGACACAGGGAGGGATAATTTAGAGGAAAAAATTTGGTATTTGCAGCAAATTCCAAAACGTTTATGATTTTAATGACAGAAGTGAGTACAGTTCAGATTTAGACTTTTTTTTTTTTTTACTCTAATGCTTCCATTTTGTTTCCTTTCTTTTTTGATGTCAAAGATGGCTATGTGTTGAGCAGGAGATTGGACTAGACATGCTGATGTTCCTTCCCACCAGGGTTATGCAATGATAAACATGTGTTGACAACTATTTTCTTCCTGAATATGTTGTATTGAGGATGTCAAAAGATCAGCTGACTACCTCCCACACAGAGCAAGTGTTTATCCATTCTGACTGATCCCACTCCCACTGCCCCAATCATCACCACATTAGCCCAGCAAATGACTTCTGTTCCCAATTCTACAGAGCTTTCCTCTTCCTCATGTGGGACAGAGTCCTGACCCTTTTCAGACCAACTCCCTCAACCCAGGTACACCCTTTTCAATAATATTTTATTTTATCACTAGTATTTTTTTCTGCTCAGGGGAAAGTGAAGTTGTGAATACAGAAACAGGAATAATTTCTGAGCCTGATGAAGAGAAAGACAGCATCACTGCTAACCATCAGATTGTGGGAACAGGGCTAGTGCCCTGCTTAGCCAGACATGGTCTGAAGTGTTTATACTGGGGTGGGAAAAGGAAAAAGAAACACTGCAAACTCATCCTATCAGTCCCTGAGTTCTCCTGCAGCATACCGAGTGTTCAGAGTTTCCACACTACCTTAGAAATTTTCTTCAGCTTTTTTCCAAGGCTGCAAAGTCTGTTTCACTTGGCTACATTAAAAGGCCGTCTGGTCTTGACAGTCACTACACCAGAAGGGTTTGTAAGTGATTTGTGCAGCCCACAAAGTCGTTATGGGTGCACCAGGAGGACTGAACCACACAGTGAGCCCAAGCCCCACTTACAGCCCAAAGGCTTATCCTAACAGCCACAGAGCCACCGTGCAGAAAACCCAAGTGATTTTGCTGAAATGAAATAAGGCCCTAGAGCTTGCTAACCCAACTTTAGCCTAGGGTTTAATTCCTTTTTCCAGCTCTGTCACACCAGTAACAACCATTCCCTCTGCCCTCCTCAGCTACAGCAGCAAATGAAAGAGCTGTAAATCAACTTCCCTTCGGATACATTTCTGTCGAAGGGAATTTCCCTCTATTATTATAACACTCCGAGAAAAGGCTGTGCAGCGTGAACTTTTTAATAAATGTGCTTTTTACAAATTACTTAAGACGCCTGCTAAAACAGATGTTAAATTTCAAACATTTTTGAGCACTGTTTCATTTCTGTTGCACTTGTACTCCACTGCACCATTAAGTTACAAAAAGTGAGGAAAGGGAAGCCACCCCACAGGGACTGTGTAGCCCATGGATTGCTCCTGGAAATATTCCTCCTTGCACAAAGCTCAGCAACCACCTCAGCACTGACGCTGAGGAATAGGCTGTCTTTCCAGTAAAGCTCCAAAGTGTTATTTGAATGGAATTAAATTCAATTATTTTATAATTAACTTCCACTCAAGTTAGGAATTCATTAGCTTTAGGAAAAACAAGGACAGTTATGCAACCCATCTAACACAGTTGTTCCACACAGCATCCTATTTAGCACAAAGCACAGGTTAGTTTTCTAGAAATTTCATTGCATGACTTGTAATATTTTCTCTGGTATATGCTCATGTTAATAAGATACTGGAGTGTACAACTTCCAGGTCTTTCTAAAGAGGTATTATTTTTATTGCAGTTTGTATGGTAAAATGAATGAAATTATATCAGCTTCCATAAGCTTATCTAAAAGCACTATTAAAGAAGATTAGTATATTGCAAATGGAGTAAGACAGGAAAGATGAACTGTGAATTTGCCTTCTGTATCAGGCTGAAGGACATCTCTGAATAACATTATAACCCACTGCTCTAGGAGTTGTGACTGTGGCCTTTGAGAGTACTCAAAAACCCAAACAGCAGACCTAATTTTGTCAAATGCTTAGAGATGCACTGTTAAAGCTATCTGATGTTATCTTTCTTTCCTTTTCCTTTTTTTTACTTTATTAGATGGAGGGAGAATATTTGCTGAAAAACTCTTTGCTTTTTTAAAAAAAATATTAAGAGTATATGCTTTTTTAAAAAAATACTACGAGAATATTGCCCTTTATTTAAAACAAGTAAAAACTTGTTTTTCATATTTTACATAGAAAGGTTATTTCTATATTTGATCTATTTGTTCTCATGGTGAGAAAAAGATCACTTAGATAGCAATTTTAATGTAATAATGTAACAGCAATTTCTATGAAAGTGTGAAATATGGAAGTAAATTTTTAAAAAATCGAAACTAACACCTGTAATATTATATGTTTCTATCTGACAAAGTCTCTCCAAAGACATTTTTACTCTAAAAAGAGTACTGAGTCCTTATTGCGGTTTAAGCCTTATATGATGTTAATCTACCTTACCTATGACTGTGTCCATTCATAAATGCCCTGCTTTGCACAAATATAAGGATTTTATTCTCTTTGGTTCAATGGAGATTATGTGTCCTTTTGTCAAGGAGGAGTTTAAAAATCTGTGAAAATGTTCCCCTTCAAGAGTTCTTTAAGTATTAGAATGTTTATTTTCTGGGTTTTTGGTGATATTAACTGCCTCTGCAGATTTCAGAAATACTGCAGATAGTTCAGCTTCTGATAGTTCAGCTGTGGTTTTGGATATTTCATTGTGGATCTGAATTTCTAACAGGTAAGTACTACCTGGGAAATGGGTAACTCAGATAATGCTTTCCTCTCATACCTTCCTGTGAATTTCTATCTGAATGCCATGTGTGAGGGAGTTTGGTAGAATAGAAATGGCTTACATAAAATAAAGGGGAGCATTTAGGGAGTCTGCAGAATGCATCTCACTGATTAAAAGGGTTCTCGGTGATCTGTCTGTAGCTGAGGTTCACAGCCTGCCTCACATGTCATTGCTGGAAACCAGCTTACCCATTCTTGACTCATACACATGCCAGAAAATACCAGTACCAGCTGCTTTCTTTAGATCCGGCCTTTCCGATGGGAGCAAACTCCACTGACAGATCTACTCGATAGAACTCGAGATCTGCCCAGCAGCTACATCCACCTACCGTCCTCTCTGCTGTCAGCAGCAAGGGGACTGTTCCCTCTCTCTGTGAATGCAGTGGAAAAGGGACCACGTTTCCCAAATGAGACTCTGTCTCTGAAAACCACACAGCAAAAAGATAGACACATGAAGCAATCAAAGAAGAAGATTCTGAAAAGCACGTGTTTTAATGCTTTGTGTGGAATAGTAAAAACGGAATAAATCAAGGAGCCGAATGGCATCCCTACGCCAGTGTTGCAGATTTGCAGGAATTTTTAGATGACAATGTGTTCTGCAATTTGACAATCAAAATGCTTATTATTACCTAGAAAACTCCAACAACAATAATAATCTGGGCAGTCTTAATAAATGTTATTTTAATTAAAAGAGATTTCCACTCTTTTCTGTGTGCTAATTAAATTGACAGAGAACTCTGACAATTCCAATTAGCATTTACTACAAAATATATATATGCAAATACAACAGAAGGTAAATACTGATTTGAAAAAAAAATAAATCATACCATAGCAGCACAATTAGGCAGAACATTGTTGCCAAACTTTTCTTACCCAAAATAAGTCATCAGAAATATATAAGATACTGAAAGTATATGTGAAACATCTAGAAATAAAAACAAGCCATCCAAGGATAATACAAACAAAAAATTTGAACCATATTCACAATTATAATGTGGTGCAGGACATTTCAAAAATGTGGATTTCTTTTTGTTCTGGATCTGAAATTACTTTTCAAAGCAACTGATACTTACATTAATTGAATTAATAGAATCATACCTAATATTTGGGAAGAGAATAGTTAACCTTTCATGGGAATGCTCTGGAACTTTAAAATTCTGAAAGTGCATGGGGACACTTCAGGCCCTAAAACAATAAGAGAAACATGTCAATCCTACTGTAAAGAAGCATGTTGAGGAGGATGGACAGCAGGCTGCCTGGCTTATTCTGGACACCAACTTCTGCCCTTGCCTGGCAAGGCCAGCAGTGACAGTACAGCTTGATCACCCCTGGTGGATCTAACAGGAATAGTTTAAGAAGTTAACTAGATGCCATTGATGGTCTGTAGAGAACATCATGCTCCCAGATTGAAAATCTCAGACATCTCACCTTCAACTACCCAGAGAGGAAATCTGGGATAGCTTCACTGCCCTGAATTGGATTGGGAAGCAGTCTTCTATTCTGACCCAGGGATACCCAAAAGAATATATAATCACTGGGAAATAATAGTAGGACAATACAGAAATTCCATCCTAAGTTGTCAGCAGAAATTCCTTTACCATACTGACATTTTTGCTGACAAACTGTAGGGCTTAAGAGGAGTTCCTCATGCTCTCCCCTGGGTGTTGCCTGGAGTAGCATTTGTGTTTTCTTTCTGGGCTCTTCCAATACACTGCAATGCTCACCTCACCTATCATGCTGTGGCCACTGTTAGGGATATGATTTAGATGAGCCTACATTTTATCCCACTTAATAAAGCATGGAAATGTAGGATAAGGAAATGACAGTCAAATTTTTATTTATATCACCTAACCTTTGTTTGTCCTTTAAAAGGGCTCTGCAAAATCACTGGAATAAATTACGTTTATTGTGGTCATGCTGCATGATATTATTATTTTTTCACTGGTAAATAACTTAGACACTGCTACTGAACAGACAGACATACTTTGTGTTAAGTGGAACACCAAGATAGGTAGAAGAAATTTTGAGAAGCTGACACTAATTACTTCTATCATATGTGTTTCTTAATATATTGAATTATTTTTCCATTAACCCCACAGAAATCCTATCTTATGAGTCATCAATGGTCAGGAAATCTCATTTCTAAAGGACTAGAGCTGGTGTTGCTGAAGACATCCAAGAGTGTGTCAGATCCTTTCCTAATGCAGAGCAAATGCTCCCAAAATGAAAAGACAGACAAAAAAGAATTAAGGACAGCATGGTGTGAGGGGAGAAGACAATTCCCTGCTTCCCACTTAGGTAGTACTAAATAGGGTTTGTGTTCCACATTTTGTTTATTTTTGATGTTTCCTTGGTGGCTTGACACTAAGTGGAACTACCTAAGCTTGGTAAACAAGTGAAAATTTAAAGTATGAGCTTTTATTGCAGTTACTTGAAGAATCTCCTTGGTGCTGCTGAGGATATTCCTCACACGGATATTCCTCACACTGTTCTCTGGACCGTGGTCAAACTATGGGTCAGAAAGCCATAACCTTCAGGCCTGGGATTTTCGGTGAGGAGATCATTGCTGATCATTACTCAGATTTCCCACTTGCTTTCTCTTGAGATTTAATTGCATTTTTGTACAAAATCTTTTTAAAATGAGATGTTTGGCTAACTGAGTGGATCTGAAACTTTGGGCTTCAATACCTCCTGTCAGAGACCAATTTTTAAATTCCTCCTTCCTTAAGTTGTCCCCTCTTGGTAATAAAGATGTTTCCTCCTTTCAGAGAAAAAGTAGTAGCTACTTAGATTCACCTTTAAATCCTGGTCACTCTACATGTGCACCAAGGATGGCTAAGACTCGCACAGACATATTTAGTGGGTGATTTGGATCCATGGATCCAGCAACCATCCCCTTGCTCCCTCCTCTCGCTGAAAAATAGGGGGAACCACATGGCATGGGACTGTGCTGTTGTTCAAGAAACAGATGCAAATTTGATGGCTGTTACTAACAGACCATTTGGGGTGGGACTACTTGATCCAACACTTGCATGACCAGGCAGGTTGTCCAACACCTCTTCCACTATTTTTTTAGCACCCTCCCTCTCTCCCTGCTTATAAACAAATGTACATTCCAAGAAGACTCAAAGAGCAGTGGCCTACTGCAGAAAGTGGAAGTTTTCACAAACCCAAAAAAGAGACAGTGATAAGGACATGTTGGCAAAAATACATCCACTGTTATTACTAATAGCTAGTTTTAAAAACACAAGTCTGTTTATTATAATGAATCAATTTTTGTTCTTTGCAAGGACCATAGGTGACAGCTATTGAATCATCATCGGAAAACTAACTAACCTGCTCGTCCACAAAAACCCCTCGCATATTTTTGCACAGCTTTGAGGGAAGGAGAGTAAAACTACAGATAAATTATCAACTTCGTTAAAAGAAGTGTAATTCTTCATTAATGAGCAGAAAACCTCTTTATTTTTTTTTTTATTTGTGCAGCCAAAAAGAGTCTATACTCTCTTTAACCCTCTCATACCACAAGCCTGAGGGATTTCCCAACACAAAAGACACTAATTCCACACCAATGGCAAATGTATCAACTCACTGTATTTAAACTGAATTAAACTGCGGAAAAGAGGATTTAGGTTAAACATGAGAACAAGCTCTCAAACCTACACATGGGAGAGGCTTGCTCAGGAGGCTGTGCCCTTTCTAACATGGGTACTTGCAAAAATAAAGTAGGAAAGTCTGTCAGAAATTACACAGAAACAGTTGTTCCTCCTTCAGCAGGGAGAATTAATTCTCCCATCTCCCTTCCAGATCAATTTTCTAAGATTTTTTTTAATAGTGATACTTTGCTAGGTTACTTACAGTATTGATCTTTGCCATGAGGAAAAAAAAGAGAATTATTCCAAAACTTTTAGGATATTGAAGTAGTTCCTCTAACTGTAAAAAACCCAAAGAAACAACAAACCCCACGCAGTTCTGGAAACTAAAGAAATAACTTAGTCTGGGTTGTGGCTGGATTACAAACTGCAAAGAGAACTCAGAAAAAGGGAGGTAAGTAGTTACTAATTATGTGGGTTATTACCTTCAGCCAACTATTCAATATAGACTTGGTGATCCTTGTGGGTCCCTTCTAGTTTGGGATATTCTATCATAGAAGCATCTGGAAGAAAGAATATATGACTGCCTTTGTGAAGACATTTATGTCTTTAATTCTTTCTTTTGTTTCTACTTTACACTGGACTATGAAACAATCTCAGGCAATTCTAAAAGTCTACCCCTTTCCTTATCAATGTAGACTTGATGAGGAGTTGATTCCTTTTCCTTTTAGTTAGAAACAGTTGAAAAATCTGATAAACAGGGCTGAGAGAAAATTATAAACACCCTAAAATACATGCAGCAAAAGTCATACTTTTCAAAAACTGGAGGTTACATATTAGAGAAAATTTTCTTTCATTTTCAATCTCCCAAATTTACTGATTTTTGAATTTGGCAATAATAGATCCCACTTGAGGGCAAGGAGGTAGACAACTGGTCTTTTCACGTCCCTTCCAGCAGTACTTTTTTAATACTCTGAATTTAACTTGGAACTAGTTACTATTCCCTGTGGAGCAAAGACCCTCATACATTGAATTACACTTTAATCCTGGATGTTAACCAGTTCAAATAAATGAAAAGGTGCTTCCTAAAAAGGTTTGGCCACTACTGCAGGTTTTTCTCTCACTAAAAATAAAAGAAATATATTGCTATACAATCTATGTTGTAAACTAAAGAAATTAGCTACTAAAACTTAGTAACATAATTAAGCATTAGGCCCTGCTGTTGATGTCTTTGCTAGGAAATAACAGATAGCAAGGAGAGTTATACATGCTGAAATATATTTATGGCACATAAAGATGCAATGTCTATTACTGGTTGGTAAAACCTTCAGAGAAATGGATCTATTTTTTCTCTAAGGGCAAGGATTTTTTTTTCCTCATTAATTTAAGGCTTCCAGGTTAAAAAAAATTCCCTGATGCTTCTGTTGCTTAAAGCTTTATGATATCTAAAATCTGGATGCCCTCAGAACATGAAATCAGAGCAGGACAGTACATTCTTTCCAAGTTACTCATGACAATGGATAGGATAGCTATCACAGAATGACTGGAACTGTCAGATGAGGACTCAGTAATGCTTTTCATCAGGCAAACTGATAGGACCCCATCCATTTTATACAATTTCAGTGATTTAGCAACAGCAACCATATTTTCAAAGCAAAATTTGTCATAATGCTTTTGGCTCAAGGAAGTAGAAAAGAAAGATTCACAGATAACTTTTATTTCTTTATTATTACTAGATGATCTTTAAGGTCCCTTCCAACCCAAACCATTCTATGATTGTATGATTCCATGATTTATTTGTGCTATGGAGTATCAAGTTCTCTTGCAAGTCCTGATGCACTGTTTTGTTTTCTAAATAAAATGAAGGCACCAAAAAATTCTGTCTCCTTGGAAATACTGTTGCTTAAAAATATTTTCTGGATTTGGAGTAGCAGTGGTTCCATAAATGTCCTTTGAATACGTGTGCTGGGCAGAAGGAGTACATGTAACTTAGCCTAGAAATAGAGCATTTTGATTAGTCTGCTAATGTTTAAAGAATTAGGGAAGACCTAGTTAAAAAGCAGTGGTCCAGCAGCTAGCTGAAGCCTGCTTAGTTTTGTTCTTTCTGCAGCTGAAGAGGGGGGTCTCTGCTAGGTTTGGGATTTCCTACCATCATCAAGAAAGACTGAGTGCACACGAGCTCTGAGATGAGGCAGCCAGCTCCAGCACTGCAGGTGGACAGACTTCTGGAAGAAGAAAGCCTCTAGTTTCCAGGAGCTCCCCTGCTCACAAAAAGGTTTTTCCCATCTGCAAGACATTTTAACAGAACCACTTCAGCCGTCACATTTTCTTGATTCTGGGCTCTTTCTAACACAGGTGATTTAGAGTGCCAAAAAGGCTTATGATCTAATATGAATGCAATTTTGATTAAACACAGCACAGATCAAATTAGAAGACAGAGCAATCCCTTCAAGCAATACCCATTCTTTATCTTTGTGGTTAAATACATTTACAGAGAGTTTATATCCTTTTTTGCTTTTGAACTAATTAAAAGGAGACTTTACTGGAGAAAGTCTCTGCAATAGTCTTCCAATACATATTCTGCAAAAAAAGCTTTTATTTCATATCCAACAAATGGGATTTTTTGCACAGAAATTTAATGGGTGGTTGTTTGATAATGAGATGGGGAAATGAAGAAAGGCTCTTAGTTTTATCCTTAAAAATTTGATCACCTTGTTCTACCTGGCCCACTGGACTGGGTTACTTGTAGTATACAAGTGGGTGCAATTATCTTATTCTTAAATCAAGCATCCATTTTCTGAAGGACCTAATTTTTTCTCTGCTTTGTGTCCTTTCTTCACCCTTATCTTGAGGTATCATGGGAACAGAAGCCATGGCAGGGGAAGACAGCAGTGCTGATGTCACACTGAAGGTGCAATATGTGAAGCTTTAATGGCTAGGAAAAGACCTTTTTAGGGGGTACCTCAGAAAAATCGAGATGTAATAACATTAACCTTCCCAATATTTGCACTGGCATATGTTAATTTTTACTAAATAACTGATAAAAGAACATAAAAAAATAATTGGAATTACAGATCTTTCGTGCAAAGAAAACGCCCTGAAAAAGAAATAATTCCATAAAATAAAAACTTTTGGTTTTGTGATTCTTTTTTACATTGGCTCTCTATTTCCTCAATAGAAAGACAAAAATAATTAAGGATATGTATTCCAAATCCTCTCATGTTACTCATCTTAATAACAGGAGATACAGTAGCATATCTTGCAATTATTAACTGCCTTATCTTTATAATTTCATTTTCATGCTGAGAAATATTTTGCTGCTTGATTGCTAAAGGCAAAATAGACCAATATTTTTAACAGCATGTACCAACTTAACTTTAATATTTAGCAGCCAAAGGGTCATCCAGAAGAGATGCCTTTGCAAAAATATAAGTTAGCAAGAATTGGTTTATTATAATCATGTCCTTTCTAGGAAAAGAAGAATTTAGCTTTGCATTTTTTAGGTACACAGGCAGAGGAAGATATTGCTGACATCAACTTAATAAGAAGTAACTCCTGTAAAAGTATTTCTACATATTATCAAGGTTTCAGTCTGTTCTTTGGCTCTAATAGGCTGTCCAGATCCAGGCTGTAGCTCAGAAAAAGAATGAGGAAGGTGTGGGAGAAAATAGCAAAGCATATGTGAAGAGAAAAGGTACAAGAAAAGAGAGGTAATCTGAATAATTAAGGATTCTTCTATGATAAGCTGTTACCTAGAAGTTTCATATAGGCCTGAAAAACTGAGCATAGTAAATATATTTATTTCAGTCAACAATTGTCTCAAAATAGCTACAAGTGTTCAGAGCAATTTGAGGTCTTTGCTATGTATACAGAAAGTTGGTAACTACACCTTTGTCCATGCAGGTAGCTTCTTGATCACGAGAAGATGCATCCTCTCCATGCTGAAGAGCCCTTCCTTTAAAATATGGGTATCTCAGGGCTTTTCTGTGGGAAGACTGAACCACACAGGTTGATGCATGCAATGGCCTTGCTTCCAGTGAGTTAAAACACTTTGAGAAGGCAAAGAATTTCTCATTCTAGAGATCACCATACAGACCCCAAGACCAACTCGTAATGCCCAAATAAAAGCTCAGGCATGCTGGCGTGAATGGTACATTTCCAACAATTTCAGAGGATCAGGATCCTCCTTAACCATTTGAACTCAGCAGAAGACAGAGTGGAGCTTATTGCTCAGAGCTGATTCACCTTAACCCTGGTGACTGGGAAGAGACAAAAGAATCTTCTGGACTTGACCTTGCACCCTTCAGTGTTTTTTTTAACTGGAGACGTTGCACTGTGCAGTATAGGGCACAGCCTGCCTGTATCACTATGGCCCTGTAACCTGGAGCCATTGTTTTGCAAATTGCACATTCCAGAACCAGTTTGTGCCCTTAGTTTTAATTAAGATAATTACTTTGATCACATTTTCAGTACTACAGAAATAGGACCTGAAGTGTATGTGAAATGTAGAGAACTAAGGTCTGTCAGTTAAATTATTCCTAGCTTTTCCACAAACTAATTGAAAAAGTAATAAAAAATCACACGATCTAAATGACAACATTCCTGGTATGCACAAGTTCCTACTAAAGGTAGTGTTATTTCAGTGATGGCAACTTCAGATCTTAATTATATTGAAAATCTGAAAAACTGGTGTCAGTTTTCTAAACTTTTCAAGGAGAGCAGCATTGCATATTGATAAGAAAAAAGTATGGGAGAATGAGATAAAATGTAAAGGGATTAAAAAGCTAAATTAATCAAAAATATCCTAGACTGTATTGCCCAGATTGGGGGGATTCTTATTATTTTTGGGTTTTCTTAGTTTTCTAGAAATTGTCATCTTAGATATTATAGATGACTTTTCTTTTGGCATCATTTGCAATTTTAAACCAAACCAAACAAAAATAAACCAGCCTCTACTTTACAGGCAACAACAAAATAATCTTTTCAAGATTGCTTTTATAAAACACCAGAAGATTAAAACTCTTACTTTCATTTTATAATTTTAAATTGATGGTTTTTTTCCCCGAGGTTTTCTGTTTGCAAATATACATATTGTTTATACCCTGCACATTTCTTAATAATGGTGTTTCAAACCTAATGCTTTTTCAAACCCTTTCAAACCTAAAGTATACTAAGAAAATATATTTGTAATGTATCCTCTGAAGGCGCTGATCTCGTTCTGTTCTACTGTATCAGAAAACTGTTTTGTTGGGGTTCCCTTCCTCCAGCTCTGGCTCCTCCACAATGGGATTTCTATTGAATTGCAGATCTGTGTGGGCAGACATACTACCTTTAATCTTCTAAGAAATTCTGCACATACAGAGAAACCCTTTTCTGCCCCACAACCAATAACATAATATTTAGTATGAAACATGTTCTACACAGTGTTGGTTGGTGTTTTAGTCTTAGTTTTGTTTTAATTTTAGGTTTTAGTCTTCAGGTCCAGAGAGCATATAATGTATTTTGCTGAGCCAATGCACCTACATTTCAGTTTAATGCACCATGCAATGTGTATTTTCTTGATGCAAAATAGTCCAAAAATGATCCTGAAATGTTGATATTTTCTGTAGACAGAAAGGAAGTACAAATGGCATGCTTATCAAAATGTTCATAGTGTTATAAGTGAAAAAGCTTGGCTTTGCAGTCTAAATTATGTGCTAGCCTACCACATGTTCATGTTCTTTCTCCATTTGTTTGTTCAATAAAAAATACAACATGTACTGATAGGAACTGGAACATACTTGTCTTCAGCCACATTGGATTGATTAAGTCATTTCAGCATGAACACAGAGATTCGTTATCAAGGAACACCCTAGGGATCTTAATACTCTTTATTTTGTTTGTTTGTTTTACTTTCCTCAGAGACAAAATCAGCCAGAAAGTATTTATTAACTGGAAGCTTAACACAATATTTGAAGTGTTGTGCTGTCCACATACAGTAACACAGATCACCTCTGTTTTTATAGTTCAAATTTGAAAGATGGAAGAAAGTTTTTTTCAACAGTCACAACCCACACTTTCATAACCAGGAACCATTTCTGTGTTTTCTGGTTTGGACTGGGATAGAGTTAATTTTCTTTGTAGCAGCCTGTAGGGTGCTGTGCTTTGGATTTGTGACCAAAACAGTGTTGATAACACACTGATGTTTTAGCTATTGCTGAGTAGTTCTGACAGAGCATCAAGGCCTTTTCTGCTTCTCATCCCACTGTGCCAGCAAGGATGCTGTGGGTGCATAAGAGGTTGGGAGGGGACACAGCCAGGACAGCTGACCCCACCTGACCAGAGAGATGTCTCACATCATATGATGTCACGCTCAGCAATAACAGCTGGGGGGAGATGGAGCAAGGGGGAATATTTGGAGTGATGGTGTTTTTCTATAATTATGATTAGAAGAACTGTTGGTAGGATCTGTTTAATACGAAAAATGAACATTGAAATGAAGTTTTTAAGAAAGAGCTTATAGAATGGTTTGCAAAAAAATGTTCTGTTTATAAGAATATTGGCATTCCTTTCAGGTTAAAAGATCTCGTTTACTTAACTAATGTGCATTCAAAAATATGCTACTTTTGAGTTTTATGAGTTAACACTAGGAAATTTGTCCAGTGCACGATTACTTTGAGTGTGTAATAAAGAACACTGATTCTCACTGTTTTGAAAAGAAAACCACAGAAAAGCCTTTCTCTGAATGCCCATAGGAAATGTCTGTCCTACACCGTCGATTTCATTACAGTGTAAGAAACACTTTTGCCCTAAGTGCTTCTTCCAGCCCTGGTTCTTAATTGTTGTTATTTGGCAGCATGAAATATTGATGACATTGGTCAAAAAGATTGACAGCTGCATGAATTGTTATTAACCAGCCTGTTGGTTGTAGCTTAAAGTTCAATAAATACCAAGTTGCAGTATAAGCCTCAGGGAGTCTCTTTTCTGAACAACTAGAAATTAACTATTTGATGTCTTTATAAGCCATCTTTTTTTTTCCTATCACCCTCTCACCCCACCCAATAATTTTTATGACATTAAAAATAAATGGCTGGTTTGGTAATGCTCTTATAATTGGGGATCATGTCCTCTTCATGATCCTGAAGGAGAAAATGACCAAAAATTATAGGAGATGTGACTACCCAGTCCGTTGTTGCCATGGTTTGACACTGGCTCAACTCCAGGCACCCAGGAGAGCTGCTCGCTCACCCTCCCCTGCCACAGCTGAGCACAGGAGGGAAAAGGAAAAAAAAAATTAATGAACGCTTCATGAGTGAGATAAGGACCGGGAGAAACATTTCAAGGGTGAAACAGGCTCAACTTAAGTTGCAAAATGAATTTATTACCATCAGAATCAGAGGAGGGTAATGAGAAGTAAAATAAACGTTTGGGAACACCTTCCTTCCCCACCAGCCCCTCCCTCCTTCCCACCGACAGCGTGGGGAGACAGGGCATGGGCATTTGGTCAGTCCATCGCTGAGATTTCCTTCTGCTGCTCCGGGAGAGGAGTCTTCCCCTGTGAGGCTGTGGGGTCCCTCCCACGGGAGACAGTTCTCCGTGAACTTCCCGGCGTGGGTCCCCTCTCACGAGCAGCAGCCAAACCGCACCTGCTGCAGCGTGAGTCCCTCCCACGGGCACACAGCCCTCCCAAAACTGCTGCACCGTGGGTCTCTCTTCCCACGAGGTGCAGTCCTCCAAGGCCAGGCTGCTCCAGGCTGGGAGCAGGGTCCTCTCTCTCCACCGGGTCTCCCACTGGATCACAGCCTCCTCCAGGCATCCACCTACTCCGGCATGGGCACCTCCCCCACGGGCTGCGGGTGGATCTCTGCATTCCCCGTGGTTCCCCATGGGCTGCAGGGCCACAGCTGCTTCACCACGGCCTTCACCATGGCCTGCAGAGGAACCTCGGCTCTGGTGCCTGGAGCACCTCCTCCCCCTCCTTCTCCACTGGCCTTGGTGTTGCCGTGTTGTTTTCCTCACATATTCTCACCTCCTCTTCTGCTCTGACTAGAAGCGAAAAACCCCATGACTTTGTTTTGATTTTCTTCTTAAATATGTAATCACAGAGACATCACCAGCCTCTCTCACTGGCCCAGTTCTGGCCAGCAGCATGTCCATCTTCAGAGCCATCAGCCACTGGCTCTGCCGGACATGGTGGGAAGCTCCCAGCAGCTTCTCACAGGAGCCATCTTTGCAGCCCCCCCTGCCAACCAAAACCAGGCAGCGCCAAACCAATACAGTTGTTCTCATTGTCATTCATTACCACAGTAAACAGCAGAAAAACCATTCAGAAATGTCAGGATCTGAAAGAGAACACGGGACAGAACTATTTCTAAAGTGAGTCAGGAATAACTTGTGTAATACTGATACATGAGAATACATTTCATCCTCTGTGCACGAGTACTGTCATACTGTTATGATTTGCAGTTGGACATACATTCAATCACATAATAACTTCCTGGAGAGCTTTAATAATTGTGTATTAGGTTGGAGAGCAAATCTTAACCAACATAAAAATTCTTAACTTTTTTAATGGCGCTGTGTATATTCCCTTTTTAAAATGTGCACATCTGCTATCTCTGTCTTAAATTCCAGTTGATTTTTTTTTTCCCAGAGCAAATATGATACTTTTCTTGCTACAAGCAAACTTAGATTTTAAACACTTGTTTCTCTGCTGGTTCAGAGATCTCTCGTATTAACCTCTTTCTATACTCATTACTTGTCTAGCTCAGTTCCTTGTATGTCTTAGCTATTCAGTATTCTGTGTTATTACTACTTCTGATGTGACATACTGTCATTTTGACTTTGATCAAAATAAGGTAATTGTGGCAACAGGAAGAATCCATTAAAGTTCCTCAATGTCTGATTTAGTCAGGATGAATAGATGGAAAAAATACCTTGCTGAGTCAGTACATGCTAAATTGTACCAATTACGGAAAAACATGAATAGGATATTTATATTTATATCTATGAATATTCCAAAGCTTTATCCTTTCAGATGTACTTGAATCAATCATCACTTTGAATTTGCATGAATGATTCAGATAAACACCACAGTGTCCCATAACTTAATTGCTACCACTGATCAAACAGGCTGGTCTGACCATTATAGTGCAGAGCTATTTACCGGTACTTAACTTGTCATGTGTGGATAATACAACATATGATGCACTGTGCACAGGTTGGACTGAAATTTGGAGGCAGCACCGTAGTGAAGTAGTTTTGACATTTTGAGTCACTGATTTTTTTTTTTTTTATTATTATTTGTTGAGAAGGGAATTCTCAGTGGGAATGGGTTATGAAATCTCCTGGGAGATTTTAATATTAAATGCGTTGCTGTTATGGTTAGGATGGATATTTAATGCATATTAATAATGACAGAAAATTAACTTTTTTAGCAGAGATTTAATTGAACAATCTCTCTTCATGCCATAATCACTTTTACAGTCTGTCTATTAAGCTATACTGAGGCAAGATTTTCATTCAATTTCCTCTGATATCAGTCTCTTACTATCCCATGAATATCTTGAATTCTCTCCTATGTTGCAAAAGTTAGTATTGTGCCCAGCTTTACTGTACTGTACACATTAGCATACGGTAAGAGAATTAATAATATGTCTTGCAAGTTCAAACCTAAATAACTTTATGCACAACTTTCAAAATGTTTTATTATTTGAGTTTCCTTTTGGTAAAACAAGAAAATGTAATTATATGCTAAAAGGAATTGATAAGCAACTTGTTTAACCAATGGTTACAATCTCCTTTGTTCACAGCATCTGCAGCAATAGAACCTACTGCATTTCAATGCTGACATTTAATCAATGCATGTAAATCACCTTGGAGGCCTATTATTCTTGTATTCATTAATACTGTCATGCAGAATACAAGCATGTAGGAGAATTATATACAAAGTTTTCCCAGCTGAGGTCAAAAAGTGGCACACACAACCGTCTGCTCTTGAAGTTCCAAACTGCTTCCAATACATGGCATGGTGTATACCACAATACGTACGAATAAAAGCATAAGATTGCTGAATTAAAATTGTATCAGAGTTTTATTTAAGGGAATTTTTGTGTTCAGAAATTGTCAGCTGGTTGGAAGTCTTTGCTATTGACTGAATAATACATGCCTTCTGTTTGCTAGCCTCTGGGGGCAGGTACAAATGAGAGCAGATACAGGGGTGGCTGCATCTGTACAGAAAGACTAAACTTTTAAAACCAAATGCTGGTGTTATACAATAAAAAACATGATAAAATTATAAATGACAAGAAAGTAACCCAAATAATTTCCAGTCAGACAATGGTATCTCAACATTTTCAAGTCAGTTTGCCATAAAAATTTAGAGTCGTTGGTCTCTGAAAATTTATAACCCACTAGAAGTGAAAAATGAATTTGTGTTCAGGGCAATATTTGGAGGGAGAGTGACTGAAAGCATCAGAGAAAACAGTGTTGAACAGCCAACAACAATGGCACAGCAGATGGATTTGCTTTGGCACCTACATCTCTGCAGGAGTAGGTCTACTCTGTGTTCCACCATCTTGCTATAAACAGTGCTTTACCTGTGAAGCATCAGTGTGTCCAAATAAACCTGCCATGTAGAAACTAAGACAACCAGCTTTGGCCTGTCAGGCAGGTGAGCTGACACCACACTGGGAGCAGAGCCCAGAACCTGAAGGTGGCCTGAAACCAGGAGAGCAGATGCAGCAATACATGAAGGGCAAGTAGAGCAACACTCTACTCACCTGCCTCTCGAGTAACTTCCTCCACTGAATGGCAGCTATGGCAACTCACGGAAGAAATCTGGGAAAATCAAACATGATGGATTTTCTGTCCTTGATCACCATCCAAATGCTGCCATTCTATTTTTTCTTTAATTTCCGTGAGTGAGCCATTCAACCCAAAAGTTCAGATTGAAACATTTTAAATCTATAATGCAAATAATTTCGAAATATCCCCTTTCATCTTTCCCTTTACATGTAAAGACATTTAATTATTGCTGAAAAAATAGTTTGGAAGTCATTCTGTTATTTTCTGAATTCTAACAGAAACTCAGTAACTATAATTTGCTTTTCTTTGTCATTATGTGAACCTAATCTTTTTCTTTGACAATTTCCACTTTAAGAACATTTTTGTCATAAGGAACATTCACCAACTTTCATTTGGCAAACATTTTTCTCACACAAAATTTTAAGGGTTTTTTTTTCAGAAATTTTATATATATACACACATACATATAAATAATGATATCATGCTGTAATTTTTCACAGTGGGCTCAGGATACAGTTAGTATCCATGAAGTCTTCTGTTTATCTGGTCTATAAACCATGAGAAATCAGCTACAGAGGGATAGTCATTCCTGGTTTTTTAACCAGGAGTGATTAAAAGGCACCAGGCTGTATACATCATGCAGCAACAAAGCATGGAGTTTTAAATTAGTCCAAATTTTGGATGTGGGTGCAGGGGTCACTGGTTTGCATTTTACTGGGTGCAGACATGATAGCTCTTTCACCAGAAGAGTAAATGTAATGCAGTATTGTTACTGATTCCACAATATAAAATATTGGTTTGCCACCCACCAAGGAACACCATGTCACTTCTTGGGCTTTTTTGCCCTGTCTTTATCATGAGTAAATCATAACACTGCTCTTGTGCTAATCCTTTTGTTCTGCTTATGGCAATTCATTGAGAAAATACAGGCTTCAAGTCAGATATAGGGGAGCCCTTCAGTCACAGGATCAATTTATATAACCCTCTTTCAGCCCACTGCCCCCACATATGCCAGTTAAATGTATGGAGGAGAGGGGGAAATGCCCTGAGTTCTGGTGTGCTTTCTTTCTCAGCCGTAGACCCCAGAGGCAGAGATCCCCAGCACCAAGAAATCAGCTCGGAGGTTGACCCAGTGGCACTGGGACCTGTTCTGCGCTGAGCACTGAAGAAAGAGTAGGTTTAGACTATAAAAAAACTGCAGCTTTCTCACTGGGGATATATCTGAGGTTATCTAAGCCCAGGCTGTGATTCACTGTTGGGAAAATATTGTGAAGCAGTGAGAAGAAAGGCTAAAGAAGACAAAATAAATAAGAGAGCAAAATGGAAAGGCATTATACAGTTTGGCAATGAGGTCTTTGTTATTATAGAGCCTCTGTGACCTTTAAGAGAGTCTGACTTGACTGGTTGCCTGAACAAGTTTCCACCCTGCAGTCCTGAGTCCAGTTACATGCCTACTAGCTCATTTTAAAACAAACCTGCCATGCCACCAATTTCGGAAGCTGCAATGCATGCTGGCTTAACAGACCATGCCTTGGAGGCACCCTTGACAGTGACCTCCTTTTCAAGCAGGTCAGAATAGTTACCTGTCCAAGAGGCACTGTCTTATTGATTCATCTGCCTCCAAACAGATGTACCACGTATCTGTTTGAGATGCACCTGCTTCTCAGGGACTGGAAATTGAACACATATTTATTATACCTGGGAAGTATTCAGCCATGGATGATGACTGTAGCTTCCAGCAGGTATGAACATGTGAATCTCTCTAAGGGGCAACATATACAAAGAATATGCCCCTTATGGGGGGTTAAAGCAATTATTTCAGATATTTTTAACTGTGTCCTCCAGGTACACCAGGCACCTGCCAACATATGTCTGATTTACCTGTTGTGTTCCTAAACACATAATTATTTTATGCATAAATTTTTATGCCTATTAAAATAGTACTAGTGAACATATGCAGACATTAATTTTCAAATCTAAACCTCCATATAACTACTTTTATTTGCTGATGTTTTGCCCTTTGAACTTCAAAGACTGAATGATGGTACTAGTGAAAGATTTACCAGCTTCAAAGCTGGAACAAAGATGCACATGAATCTTCAGAAGGATCTGGATTCTGATCAGTAGATAAAATTCTGAAAAAAAAAAAACCCGAACAAACATTGAATTACAGCGTACAAATTCTATTACCTATAGTAAAATTTATTCTGAGTCACAGCCTGAGCTTTGCTTTGGGAATCCTAAAAACAGATAGCAGAAATCTAAGAGTCTGTGACTGCCATGACATGAAGGATAAAGTCAGAGGATCAACTATTGAAAGTGGACATGGCAGAAAACCCATGCATTCTCTAACAAAAGAGGTTGAGATTCTGATTTTTGAGCTACTTTCTTTTAGGAGATAATTTATTTCACGTGAACAAAAATTGGTTGTACCTGCTATTTACTGAAGAGAAAATGAAGAGTCTTAGTGACTTGAGAATTCCTTTATTGAAGTTAAGAAGTTTTGATGATCTGCAGCTGAGGGATTCAGTGCATTATCATTTTATTTCATGAAAGAAAATAAATGACAGGGAAAGTAAAGCCAGACTTCTGTTCTGTTTTTCTGATAGTCCACTAAAGTGTAGTCAGCTCGTGTTCTGCATAGGGCTGCCCTTGGAACAAGCAAGCCACAACCAGATGTGCCACCCTCTTTTCTACAGCCCTGAGCACAGAAAGGACAACCTGATCCTAAACCATTTACAAACTGCTAAAAATAGCTGGCGGTCTGATCCTTTTTACCCTTGGCTTTTATTTTCTCCTATTACATTGGGTAAACATGAGGAAGATAAAGCCTCACAAATTTATATGTGGGCTGTATGTAAAGTGAGTATGTGACATCTGTGAACATAAGGTCCTTTTGCCAAAGGGAGACTTCTCACTCTTTCTTCTTTGCACAAACAAGCATGTGCAACATGATTTAAAAAGAGGAATTGTTGAAAAGTACAAATCCTGTGTAGTAGAGGTTAAAACATTAGGTAGATTGAATGAAGTAGAAGCTTGTCACTTATAATCAGTTTTAATCACATTCAATACTCTAAACCAGATTGAAATTGAACATTAGTGGTTTAGGATAAAACCACGCTTTGCTCCACCCTACATTAACATGTTTTAAATGTTAGTGTTTTGCTTTCACAGCTGTGTGCTCTATAAGAAGGGAGATGTTTCTGATGAAAAGAAGGTCATTCATTAATACCAGTGATTGCAAGGGACAGGATCAGCATTTTTGGTTGTTGGAAAGAACAGAGACAAAGACAAAATGCAGTGTCTGTGTTTCAGAATGTAAAAAGAATATGCCCAACCAACAAATGCCTCAGTAACTCCACCCATAGCTGTTTCCTTGGGACAAGTCTACATAGCCTGGAACAAAGAAATAAAACATTTTGAGTAGAAAAATATGCAATAAATTTTGTTCCTCTAGAAACAGAAAATACAGTTGTGTCTACTCGACAGGTTATATCAATAATGTATCTGTATCTCTGATCTTCTTTTTCAGCCCATTTATCTATGGTGGACTTTAAGATTTCTTTCTGCAAGTTTGATGGGAACTTTTGAATGAAAGATAAGGGGCAAAAATGCATGGAAATTAATAAAAAAAGATCCTAATTTTTAAAAGGTCTTTATAACAGTAAATGCAAACTATTGTGATGAAAAATGAGGGTTATAGTCACCATTACTTTAGGTGCTCATGTATCTGACAGATCAAAAGGAACAGCAGGAAAAAGTTTAAATGCAGAATGTGAAAGGGAGAGCTTATATATATACAAAGTCAATCTGGATTTTCTTTTACCTCACTGTCTTTGAATATTTCCTTTTGAAGCTTTTAAAACTAGTAAATATTTCTCCAGTGTTCTGACTGTAGCATTCTTCTATCTTCCATATTTAATAATTTTTGATTTATCTCTATCAACATGCTCTGATTGGTTAGAGGATATTTTAAACTTTACAATTCAGATCCCTTTTTAAAAGCATTTCAATTTCTGTTGCAATAAGTACAACAGTGAATGTAATCTGCATCATTTTTCCACTATTAAGATTTTAAAACACTGCAGATACAATTTAGATGAAAAAAAATCATTACTCCAACAAGTTAAAAATTAAGTATTATTCACAACATTTCAAAACGTGTTATGAAATTTCAAGCTGGTTTCAAATCAGTGCTAAACTAATAACAGCTATTGCACAATTCTCTTCTTAATATCAATGACTGTGAGTTAGTGACACAAATCTTTGTTTTTACTAAATTACAAATGAAATTATTTGATAAATTGGTTGTTTAATAAGATTATGTGAAAGGAAGTGCAATTGATTAAAATAACAATGATTTTCCCCCTTTAGTATTAGATGTCATAATTGCCACCCACCAAAATCGGAACTTAATAATTCCCTTTAATACATCAGCTCATTTATGATGGACAACTTGCCTCTGCATATACAAAATTAAGATGACAACTCTTCTTCCTTCCACTTTGTCTGCTCAATAGAAAGGAAGAATTTAGTCCTTTTTGCTTTCACCAGGACTCAAGATGCAACAAGCACACCTGAGGACAAGCATGTCATGCATGCATTCACTGAACAGTGAGATCCAGATATCAACAGGACTTTAGCACCACACCTCTTCTGTATATCAAACCTTAATCTACAAGACATTGGGTGCATCTCCAAAGGGTCACATAATGCTGCTAAAAGATATAAATATTTCTGAGGATTGAAATTCGTGCTATAAAATTAATTTTAATTTTAGCTGGAAGTCATGAAAATAGTTAATGATTCTCCTTTCCACTTTCACAAAACTTTTCTTTCCATTCTTTCAAGTAATCTTCAAGAATTTTGCCGTAAGTATCTCTTGAAGAAATAAGAATGACTAAATGTGCATAATTATTTTATTAGGATAATTTCATTAAAGTAATAAAAAAAATCAATCTAGAATCTTCAATTCAAAAGTTTTTACATTTTTACAAGTACCATCTTTATATATTCTGCCTTGCTGTCTAGAACAATACATACCTTTGTGGGAATTATGCACTGGTTTGTATCTACATGTGAGAGCACTTGTTTTTCTGATCAATGTTGAAGTAATGAAAACATAACAGGATCAATGGCTTGTCCTTCCTAAAGGGCTCTCTTAGGAGCTTTTAGGCATATTTGTTCTTCCTTATTTGGAAGTCTATTGCAAAAATCAGAAAAAAACATTGAAAATAATTTATTACCATTAACTAAATCAAAGCAATAACAGGCAGAAGTATCAATGGAAGCTCCTCTCCTCTCCTCTCCTCTCCTCTCCTCTCCTC
>VZRQ01009491.1:184514-310834 GCA_013397975.1 Machaerirhynchus nigripectus | reverse complement strand
CTCTCCCTCTCCTCTCCATTAATGTTGGGGTTTTTTCTCAGCTCACAGGTTGTTGTCTAGGAGCACCTGCTGGTTATTGTTCTGAACACGCCACAATGGACCTGCATTAACTTTGCCCTGAGCAGGACAAGGCTTGCTATAATAGGGCATCAAATTTATGCCACTTTGGACAAATACTGTCAAAAAAGACCAGCTCAGTTATGAGAAATATTCACAGGACATGAGACCTGTCACATTCTTAACAACATCTCAAAACACGGAGTTATTCTGGAGACATTGTAAACATTAATCTTTTCTACGTTCTGTGTTTTGCCTTTGCTATAGGAAGAAAATCTTCGAAGCCCTGAACAAAACAGAGTCCTAAGCAACACTTTTTCCCCCACCTTGTTTCTTTTTAACACGTTTTATACTTATGTTTACCAGTGAGATAAGAAGCTACTGTACTTTTAGTCTCTTATAACTCAATATTGTAACATACCATAAAGAAATGGGTGAGGAAGCAAACAAAAAGGGGCAAGCAGAAGGAATTGTGAGGCTTTTGCCTGCATCAAAAGCCAAAATGCAGGCAGGCTGGAAGGACAAATGGAAGGGGTGGTTGGCTTTTGGTAAACCTTCCTGTTTGGGCATAGGGGTGCCATATTTCAGCTTCTGGTCCCTTATTTCTAGAAGGACATGACAGGTTTCCAGTAGAACTATATCTCCCTAAGAGTTTAAATCTATGCTCCATTTAAAATGCAACTTATGCATTATATTAGCTTGTGTAATGCATTTTTTATTCTCATGCTTCCTTTTTTCATTTTTTTATTTGTGGGTATTTTGGTTTCTTTATTCTGGATATTAGTTATTTCACATATGCAGTAAAAGAACTTGTTTGCTGTTTATTTCATTGGTGACACACTATAAAATGTGTGTTCTTTAGAAAAAGGAATGGTAGCAGCACAAGTCTGGGGACAACATATCCAGTGGCACCAAAACTGAATCTGACCCTTGAGTCTGGTTAAATGATTGTCCTGGTGATTTGCTGCTTTTGAATACGTTATTTTGCTACATTTTTGCTTTATTATGAATAGTTAGTGCCTCTTGTGGTTTGGATATCAGGAGTGGATGCAAGAAAGGCTGAAATGAAAAAAGTAAACATTCTTCATCAGAGGCAAGAACAAAGGAAAAATTACACAAAATACAAAATATAACGTATGTTTTCCAGTACTTAAGAACAATGGAACCTAGATATTTGTCACTATTAGCAAGACCATAAATCAGTGACCTAATTCCTTTAATGAGCTATTTTCACCTTTAAAAATCTCCTCTGAAATTTTTTATCAGCATATCAAATATTGATCACTTTATGCTTGTCCATGTACAAATTTTATAGCTATATATAAAATGGATATTAATATACCTTTTAAGTTGTTCACTGTGGAATGGCTTAACTTGCACCTTTCAGCAGTATTTGCAAATATGAACGTGGCAATTTCAGCTTTAAAATGTTTTCAGTTAGATCATTTAATGTCAGGTTGAAACCCTTACAGATATTGCCTCTGATATTAAGCACATTTTCTGACCTCATACTTTATGCATCTCTGCCTTTTTACAAACCAGAGTGCATTCTAAAATATTTTACAATTACAATTATAATTACAATTAAAATATTTTCCAATAAAAAATACTGTTCCCATTTGATCAAAAATAGAGGAAACTGCCTGTTTTGGAATGTGATCCAAGCTGATGCAATCAAATTGGTTTTTACACAGGAATCTCTGGTAAAATATATTTCCTAATGTGTTGCTATACATGTGATTTCATTGTGCACCAGTGCATTCATTTAACTTTAATTTATATTTTACTTCAGAATTTAGTAAATGGTACTGTGTTTCACAAAAATTCTGTTAGACTTCTTGCTGTAAGCTTAATCCAAACTAAGAACTGCTACAGAAGCTTAGTATTTGCTTTTGATCAGTTAGAGCTCATTGGAGAGTACCTTATGTGCTTCTACTAAAGCCAGAAAGCTGGGACACAAACCTCTGGTGAATTTCAGGATGCAATAAAATATATTAATAGCATATAGAAATAGCTGAAGCCTTCAGTGTGTATAGATTGGATGGGAAATCAGATGACCTGAGCTCCATTATTTACCGCGATTATTATTGTGAACAAATCAGTACTCTGTTTTATTTCACAGCATCGGAGTAGTAATGCTTATCTAATATAATAAAATATTTTTGCATTGTGGATGAGAAGCGTTGTATAAGTGTTAAGTACAAATAAATAGTTACTCCTTGTCTGCAGTGATTCAGTTTTTTAGTCTCTGAAACACTGCTTCCTATTATAGAGAGGAAAGATAAAATTATATTATGGATCAGGAAGACAAGTTTTATAGGAGAGGGAGACACTGGCACCTCTGCTTATTTAAATCATGCTTATGGTGGGTCTTTCTCTTTTCAAATGTGCAGGTCCCTCCCTCAGCTAATTGCAAATTTAAACCACCTGACACTGGTTTTCTTTCTGCTCAAATCCTGAAAGTTGCAGAAAAGATGATTTGAACTTTAAACTGTGTTTTGTAGGAGCAGTAACTTTCTCTGCAAGTAACACATTACACTCTGTGATCTCTTTTGTATTTTCTTACTGAGTCATGATATGAAATCTCACTCGGTTGAAACCTTAAGTTAATGGCCTGTGAAAGGAAAAAAATAGTACAGGAGGCATCATGGGATGCGTGCTTTCCTTTTCTCATAAAATGCTGGGTTCAACAAAATTCTAAGAAAGTTCACTGTAGCCTAGGTCAAGCATATTTTTATTCATTGACTGCAGATCTTCAAACTGATGGTCCTTCTTGGATTTGCCTGTAATGGGCAATGACAGCAATTGTCTTCACCTGTCCATTCTGTACTTAGACCAGAGGTTGCCAACCCCTCACAGAAGCATCACAAATGGCAGTTTGTCCATTCCTTAGCCATCATAAGTGGCAATCTGTCACATTAAATTAAAATGCCACTGATTTCAGTTTGCATTAACACAGCAGGATATGTTGTGTGGAACCCAGAGTCCTAAGATGATGAAGCTCCTGTAAGTCCAAGCTAGCAGAGATCCTATTTTATACAGCTTGGAACTCAATTCTTAAAATGTTAAATTTGGCCATTTCTACATCAGTTTTACTGAGTAGCTTAATTAGAAAAAGCATGAAATCTCTCTTCCATGGAGCATGTTTTCTTTACATTCATTTAATATTCTCCCTTCTGCACAGAAGTAAACTTATCTGCACTCTGCACCCAGCAGTGTTTATGAATGGCAGAAAGCGAAGGGCTGACATCAGGCACAAGAATTCTATACTGTCAGGAATGCCAGAGTTCATCAAAACTACACTATTTCCCTGCTAACTCCCTGCAATATTCCTACTTGCTTTCTTATCATCATCTGTCCCCCTCAGATGTTCTCCAGTAAGATACTGAGGTGTTTAAACGAACTGCATGCACACAAGATATTTTATAGAGAAATAGGAAATTCTGCTTACAAAGAGCTTCTTGCTTGTGCTGGAGCCATAGAAAAGTCTTTCCTCTTTCCCTTGTGAATATTCTGCTATTTCAAGTGAAGAAATTGTGTTATTTTCATTCCACTTAGTGCCTAGAAAACTGTTTTGAAAGTAGCTTGCCTGGATGTACAGCAGTGACTTGGTTATATTCCTGAATATAACCATATATTTTCTGGAACGTACAAATACAAAATTCATCAGAAGCATTTAATGAAGCTTTACTTACCTTACCTCTGACTGATGACATGAAAACCTTGCACTTTAACACGGTGTGTTAAGCTTCGATGCAGAGATACAGGAGAGAGAAGAATGTATTACAAAGTATTTTAGTTGTTTATTGTAATATTAGATTTTTAAGGTTTAACCTTCAGATGACCCTAAAGTTGACTCATTATAGAAAACAGATCAGTAAAATGTGAAATGGGCAGCAAAGACTAAGCATCTGAAATTAGGAAAGAACAATGTTCTGTTGAACTCTTCAGCATGGCTTTCCCCTTAAATCCAAGCTAACATACTCCTCAGAGTATTTATAAACTCTATCTAGTAATAAGTTAGCTTGCAATTGCAAAAAATGTATTTATTCATTTAAATAGCATATTCATTTTAGCATATTTGTATGACTTGCTATACACCAAGGTGTAATCATAGCTCTATATGCATAATAAACCAATAAAAATATACAGTTCATCATTCCACTATGATAATCATTGCCCAAGGATAATATTCATTGACTATCTTAAACACCTGTCTTGCAACACGTCCATTGTTTGTATATTGGTCCCCTGAAGGTCACTTGATTATAAAACTAAGACCTTGTGCAGTACAGAGGCATTTTACAACGTGTTCAATACAATACATAATGACAGGAAAATCGCATTTTTATTGTGAATGTAGTTTTCAGAAAACTTACCCAAGATATGCCCCATGAATAAAAATGAAAAAACCTGGCACTTGAGACAAAAGCATTGTCCTAAAGGTCTTTTAAATATTGTACTAAAGGTCTGAAACCAAATCAAACTTGTTTATTGATTCCCTATTCATCATACCTCTGCCACTAGGAATGCTAAACTGAGGGGGTGGTATTAGCGTTTTTAAACTATGCAATCAAACAGAACTCCTGAGAAACTTTGTACACTTAGGACACAAACATGAGATATTTTTCTACTGTAGACCACTTAGAAATACAAAATTCATCACTATATGCATTACAGTAGTCAAGAGTAAGATGGTGGCAAATATAAAATGTGATTGAACAAAAAATGGAACCTGCCTGCTGTCCACCTTTGGAAAGACTGATACTCTGGTCCTCTCTTCTCTCTTCTTATCAAAAGTCATTTTAATAGCTGCAGAAGTAAATGACACTCATGTCTTTGGGATCTACAGCTGCCTCATTTCAAATTCTCCAGCAAAGAAATTCTGAACCATTCTCTTCCAGCTGCTTTTATTCTGCTTTGTTATGTTAATGCTCCATGAAAAGATGTCATGGAGGATCAAAGAACTCTGTGCATACAATTTATACTAAAAATAATTTTGATTTAAACTTGAAGATTAAAGTAACTTTCCATTTTCAATAATGTACAAAATTAAGAGTGAGATCATCTGTGTGGCTGTATGTGGAAGTGTGAGTGGATCCAATAAAGAACAAAACCAAAGAGCACCAGAGAGATGCTTCTTGTTCCAAATGTGGCAGAACCTTTCATTTGAAAAAAAGCAAAATAATTTATTTTAATATTGGAATCTTTTCCTTAAACCATTAAAAGCTCTTTTATGAGAGTATAAATTCAGAGATACCAGTCCAAGGTGGGAAGGGTTTGTGGTGCAGTAGGGCCTGTTTATGAAATAAATCTGTTATCCAGGAACAAAGATTGTGAAAGCTAATAGGATAAATTAAAATAAGTCTCTTTTTCTTGACTTATAGAAGCCAGAATTTTCCTTTCCATATTTTAAAACATTTTATGGAAGAATCTAGCCACACTGAAATAAAGAAATCACTAAAGATTATTTTGATTCTAGATTACTGCCACTGAATATCATGGAGACGGTTTGATAATTGAAAACTGAGTCTCATATGCCATTGTTGCATGGAATGTAGTATTTCTATTTTTTTTTCCTTTCTTCTTGAAAACTGGTTGTGAATTCGAACTCTTCCAAACAGAAGGAGAAGAGATGATGAGGAAGGTGACTTGGTGAGGCGCAATCTCAATCCTAGCAGTGGTCAGAATTTTTGTCTTCTGAATGTTAAAGGAGGAAGGAGGGAGATGAAGGAGGTGGACAATGACTGCTAACATATATTGAAATGAATTGTGGTAATAAAATATCTGCTGAGCAAGTCAGTGGTGAGGATCAGCTTCAGCATTTCTGCTGAGAGGGAAAGTGCAATGTCCAAGTAGCTATGGCACTTGAATGCTGGCCACTTGAGAGCTTCTGTAAAGATTAGATGAGTTTCACTGGAAGTTCCCTTTGTCAACAGTACTCTAAAACAGCCACATTTCACTGTCTGAAAGCTGTTAAAAGCAGAACTTGGTCATTGTAACAGTAATGTGAAGGCTTGATCCTCCCATAAATATCACATTAAACCCTCAATGTAAAGTCATGAGTCAAATTTGATAATGCCAGCTTTGAAATCTTGCCCATGAGAAAAGATATTCCATATGGTTTAAGGTGATGGGGTCAATAAAAAAACTTTAATAAACCTCTGATGGTTACATTATTTTTACATCATAAGCATGGGACTATCAAAATCGCCTGAAGCCATGGGACCACCTAGCTTCAGATGTAGAAAAATTTCTGTCTTAATACTGGGTAAGCTAATAAAAAAGTAATATATGTACAATTTAATCAGAGTGGTAACCAGGGGAACAGCAGTCTATTATTTGCATCTCTGTAAATATCAGAAGACTGTAGTTTAAACTAACCTACGATTCAGATCAGTGATAGCCCTTCATGAGAATAAAATTAATCAAAAAATTGTCATATTTTTTCTTTGAAAGCATCATACATGTCCACATAATCTTCTGCCTTTCCTGATAATATGAACTCAAAAATTCCCAGATCTTATGAGGAGCATAATAAAAATTTTGGACTACATTGTTCTTAACAACTACTCCTCATGTATGATCATAGCATAAAATGAAACGTGGGACTTTCTCTAATGGTCTTTTCCTAATAGTTTAATGTCATAACACATCTATCCACTCTACAATGTAAAGATTCTAGAAAATTCACCATTAGATGGCAGGGACTCTACATTTGAAGTGATTATTTAAGATCTTCAGTATTTACTACAGGAAGGAAAGTGTTCATAAAATAAGGATTAGAAAGAGTCCATTTTGTCCCAAACTTCATATTCCTATGAAGCTTTTATTGTGTCTAAAAAATGGCTGTAAGTGAAACTGAATATGATTTTTGTGGGATGCATGTGTATGTTCAAAGGATCAAGCGAAGTACTCACCTTATTTTGTGTAGTTTGTGGGGAGGAGTGAAGGGAAAGGAGAAATGAAATGAAAGTTAATACAGATATAAAGAATTTAGCAAAAATTTAATAAGACTTACTTTTTATTAAGATAGTACCAAACATACTTTTCTTGTGAGGTGCCCAGTTCAAATAGATCTAACAGGTTCCATCTAGCATCTCCAATGTAACAAGATCCCTTGAGATCTAGCAAGTTATGCTTAGCATAGACTTGGCCAAACCAGATCTGCAAATCATTTGTTTCACCCCCCCAGTTCTATTCTGATAAATTATCTGTTAAACATGACATGAAATAAACTTTTGATGAGAGCCTGTTACTTGTGAAGATTTGGTAGACATTCAGTTTGATCCAGACACTGACAGAAAAAAAAAGGAATAAACTCAATCTGGCATCCATTATTGCAGATTATGAAGTTCAAGTTTTTTGTGTCTATTCTAGAAACTTAGTTTTTCATGCATCTTAATTACTCTGATTCTTCTATTCATTTTAAAATTGTTGCTACTAGATGCTAGATCATCTAGAAAACTATGAATTCTAAATGCATAGGGAATTTGATAATAATTACTTTCACAGCTGTGAGTTGAATGAATTAAGGAAGATAGGCTGTTATTTTAACACTAATTTTTACATGTCTCCGTTTTGTTAATCTGTGTCTATATAACTGCTGGCATAAATTTCGGTTAGTAAATAACTTTGTTTCTTTCCAATCTACTTGGTGCAGAAAAATTTAGGGTTTCCATGACTCTTCTAAATAGAAAGAGGACTGACTGCAAATACTTTGGATTTATGATTTATGTTGTAGCCCAATAGTTGGATTTCAATCCCATTGCAACAGATTACTATTCAAGCAAGTGTTATTCTTGGCATAAAAATGAGCCCCAGGACATGGTACTCTCATATGTGCTCTGCTGTTCAGCAGCAGTTCAGGAGATTGTAGAAGGTATTACCTGCCCCACACTTCTCCACGAAGTTGTTTCATGGTGGTGTCAGCAGAAGGGAATGTCATTTGCCCTTCAGGTGCCCATTTCAAATCAATCCACTGGTGACTTTTGATCACTAACTGAACTGGGGAGGAAGGAGAAGCCATTTCCTTGTGCTGACTGTAGAGGGAGGAGGGCACAGCAAGATGAGGAGTCAGCCTCTCACAGTGGAACGAAACAAGCAGATGAAAATAGGTACAACCTAAAGATTATTGTAGGCATGATAATGGTATTTTATGATTTTTAATTTCTCCAGAACAGAAATGGCGTAGAAAGCACATGATTGTGAATAAGCCTTTGGGTTTAGAGTTCTATTGTTCATTGCTATGATGTAGCAAAATATTGAGATAATCTAGTTAGTCTGCTGAACACAAATTTTCAATTCACCCACTTTGAGATAGGAAAATAATTGCCACATTACATCCATAGCTTCACGTTTTTGCTAGTAACACTTGTTAACTCATGGGAACTGAATGCAAACAGCAGCTGAAACTAAGAAATAAAAATCTATAAATTAGCCATCACTAAGAAGGGGAGTCAGCTCTTCTGGTATTGTCTTCATTAAACCAAAGGGACTGATTACACCTGACAGTAAAACATCCTTTAAAGAATTAATTGCCCATATGTTGGGTTGCATGGAACTAACACAGGTCTCTGCAACAGCACCACCTACTGATAGATATTTTATCACTGAAAAACTAAATAAATCAAAAGTTAATTTCAGCAACACTGCATACATATTCACAGTAACCCTCACAACACTGCATGACACGTTTCAAAAAAACCCCAGACATTTATAAATTAGACTATCATGCACAGTTCCACTGACTAGGATAACAATTACAGGGACAAGTAATGCTCATGCTTTGTAGCGTTAGTTGAGCAACAGACAGAATCAAAAAGCAATTTCCTTCCATGGTTAAATTCTGTGTGCATGCCAAGGCCTCATGCTTTCCTCTGAAGCATGCAACCATTGCCTCAGGCAGGATGCTGGACTGGATGGACCATTGCTTCTGTCCTGTTATGGCAATTCTATTGTTCTTAGCTGCAGTGCCAACGACATATCAAAACACACCATCTAAATTGTATTTTATATATATACTGTGTCACACTCCAACTCAGTGAAGCAACAGGGACAGTGTGATTCATGTGGAGAATGTGCTTGAGTTGCTTTAGACATGAGGAAAACAATATCAGAGCTAGGTCTACAACCTAGTGCACACAGCAGGATCTGGAAATCTGTGATGTGTTTTGGCCATATGGAAGTGAAAAAGTATTCAAGTGCTATCCATAAAAACAACAGAATGTGTCTGTTTCTGAGCAGCACACATCACCAAACTGCACTTCCTGGGAGCAAATGAAAACACAGAAGCTGATACTCCCAGTAGAAAAGACAGTCACAGACATCTTTGTCACTACTCACTGATTAAAAAATGCTCGAGCTTCTCCAAAGCAAAATTTCCTTGCTGTTTCATTAAATGTCTTGTTCTCAAGAAGCTTTGTAAAGATGCCGAAGGGAAAAAGAAGCAAAAAAAAAAATAATCTTAGGAATTTCTTATTCTTTGTAATAGAAAAACAATAAACAAATGAAAAATCTCTCCATTATAACTTCTGAAACATATATTTTAAAAATTTTGGAATACATAGAACTTACTAGAGCTTTTTACATTAAAAAATAAGAGACTGCAAATACTTAAAAAGATGAATTATAGAATAGAATAGAATAGGCCTGATTTAAATATTTGTAACAATATTTAAAGTGATATAATATAAAGCATTGCTAGAATTGCCCTTCAACCTGTGTGTACAGAACTTTAGACATGGTTGCAACACTAGACTTTGAAGCTTATGATTCACTAGTCTAGCTGCCACATGGCATCAAAATTACAGAGAGGCCATCTCAAATAATAAAGTGTGTTTGTCTTTGCTGGTGGTCTTAATGGTTGAAGTTAAAGAGGATGACTCCTTTTATAAGAGACACGGTTGGTTTATTTCCAGCGGTGTGTTTCATATAGGCCGGATTTCATTCAAGTGATCACCATGATCAGCAGCTACGTGGCGAGTGGTGAGGCACATGAACGGGTTTCCCAGAGAATTTGTGGATACCCCATCCCTGCAAGTGTTTAAGGCCAGGCTGGATGGGGCTTTCAGTAACTTGGTCTAGTGGAAGTGGTTGGTTGGAGGTAGATGATCTTTAAAGTCCCTTCCAACCCAAACCATTCTGTGAATCTTTTGACAAACTTCTTGTAGCTGATCAGGGAGAAATTTTTAAAATCTGTTCAGAGAATAAGAGAGGTAACTTTTGTCATAAGAAAGAAATCCATCAAAATTTTCCTGGAGACAAAATCACTTGAAAGCAGACATCAAGAAAGCAAATTTCTAGTAGAAGATCAAGTTTGTGGGAATAATTTCTTTATTCCCATTCAAAATATCATATCTGCTTAAGAAGGTATAATTAAACCAGAAATTCCCATTGACTATCTCCCTATAAAACTTCAGACAGCAGTTCCTGTTATGAACAGTTCCTGTTATGAAAAAACCTAATCTTTTATTCTGAGATCAAAAGTAGTGGATGCCATATCATAGCACTTGCTGGTCCTGGCTTAGAAGCCAGCAGTCACCTGTGTTCAATATCGTGCAGTGCAAAATTACAGATTTCCATGGTGGTGAACCATCCACAGAAGGAAAAACACTGCTCTCAGGCAGTATGGAAAACACAACTTGACTCAGACGTTTCTAAGTTTTGGGGTTTTTTAAAATATTTAATTATTTAGTGAACTTCTATTCAGTAATTGGTAGATGAATGCTTTTATTAACTGCTTCTTGCAGTCTGGCTCTTCATTTTCAAGGAATTTAGTACAGTTCCCTTTTCAAATTTAGTCTCAGCTACAGGAAAACCTTTTCTATTGAAAGTGAACTATTATTCAGTTGAAAGTTCCTGAGATTAGAGGAGGTGCTATTAATTAGGAAAGATAGGAGAAATGCTCCGGATTTAAGAAAAGCTGTGTTTATTTTTTAGGTGTTCTTTAATAGGGTGTCACCTAACCCTCCAAAACTGTCCCACACATGTAGCCTAAAGCAGTATCTTCATAGTTAGAGCTGTGGAAATAGATTTCTAATTAATCATCTATTTCTATGAAATAAGCCTGAAGTCTAAGAACGTATGATTTCAGATTCACTACAATGTTTCCTGATTCTCTTCCTTTAGAGCAAAATTTGAATCAACCACTCAGCAGTTCCCAGAGTAACAAATTATAATTGTTTGCTCTTTCTTTGCTTGTCCTTTGCTCACTTATATAGCAGTATTCACCTGTTTAATTTTCTAATAGAATTCGGTATTAAAATTTAATCCTAGTGTTGCCTAGAATCAAAAGACAAAACTTTCTAAACAATATTAAGAGTGGCAAGATAAAAAGCAATTCTTTAATGAAAGATTTCAGGTGCAAAAATATGGCTATATGTGCACACATGATAAAGGATTTCTACAGTTTTTATAAGGTTAATTAATTAGTTTATCTAGCTGGTACATCCAATAGGAGATCAGTTGCCCCAGTAACCCATCCTTGGGTCAACCTTTGGAGTTGGTCCAGGGGCTTCCTTGCCCTATTTTTTGTTATGTCTCTTCAGTTCTGGTGGAAAACAATATGTCCTTGTTAGAGATTCTCTTCTTAAGAATAAGATAAAACAGAATTTCAAGAACGTGTTAGAAAGGGTTACCTTGTTATTCTAAAATGTGAGAAAAGGCAGGAAAAGTACTAGAAATGATACAACTATAAATTAAAAATCTACAAAGCTAAAAATGTATGAAGAGACTAAAAATGTTTAGGCATCACTAGGAATAAAATCTGCTACATACTTTGGCTCTGTGTTTTCATGCCCCTAAGGAATGCAGCATCAGAATATGACATCATGAACATCAAAGTCACAAATTTTGTCTGTGCAAAAATGCTACAAAGCAAGCAAAACCTGCTCCCATATAACAGGGAACAGAGGAAAAAAATTCAAATACATTTTCCTGCAGATATGTTTGCCTGCAGATGCATAGCAATTGAGATCTGCAATGAAACCCAGTCTTACTCTCAACAGCACATTTTCCCTATCTATCTGTACCATCAGAGACAGCTCAGACTTTGAACAGTGAGGAAACCTTAATCATGCCTTTCAAGTAGATGCCTTCCTTCTGTTCACTGCAAAGAGGTTTTGCTCATGGTTAAAAATTCTCCAAAAGGTAGGATAACCCTAGAATGGCATGTTAATTACTAATTTCAAGTGAAAATTCAGGATAAGAGTTGTTCACTTGGCATCTCTGAAAGTAAAACATAGGTTACTGCAACACTGGGGGTCCTCATCTTCAGGCAAGAGCTACATGGGCTCTTTGACTGTTCCCATTTTCTAAAGTTCAGTAGAGCAGCTTCAGAGCGAGCAAGGAAATAATCTTGTAAGCAAGAGTCCAAAACAAAAATATTTCTGAGAAAAATATCATTATAACAGTATCTTCTCTTTAATAATCTAAAAATAAAATTACAACTCTTGTCAAGGAGCAAAATATCTACATCCTTCCCCATTTCATATTGGTGATGGGTGTTTGATAGCTTCAGGCACTGGAGATGGAAAGAAGCTGTGTCGAGGTATCTTATCTTGGGGAGCTGTTAGTTTCCAATTTGAGATATTCTGCAAGGAAAAGAAAGAAAAGAAACAGAAGAAAATAGTAAGCACTGACATTGGAACAATATATCACCTACTGTTATGAAGAATAAAAGGATCTTCTTTGAAGATAGTCCATTATCTATTTCTAGCTGGCTTCCTCCTGTCATATTTTCTTGCAGAAATAATAAATTTAGGAAGATCACGTTGTGAGAATAAGTACAGCTATATATCTAAGTATATACATTGTTCTTTTATTTACAGTCACTTTTGCCCATTTTCTAGAAGAAAATACAGGTTTTACATTTGTTATTTGTGGTTTCCTCACACCTATTATTTTTTCCTCTCAGGCACAGAAAGGAGAGGTGGTAGTGAAGGAAGCCTGGAATAATACAAAAGAAAATGCATGCAATACATTATTTTCTTACTAGGCAAACTCCAGCTGAAGCAATATCACTTTCTGTTCTGTAATGGTAGGAAAGGATTTCCATTAGGAAATGTATATTTACATAGAATACATATTTCCCACATAATGTGTGTGTCTATGTGTATATATCTACATACAGGGATATGCATTTATGTGCATATATACACAGATGTGTGCATATGCATGTACATACACTCATATATGTATATGGATTTGTGGATGTTGTTGGTATAGATCTACCTCCTTTAAAAATATTTCATCAGTTTTTTCCAAGTTTACTTATGTTTCAGTATTAAAACCATAATTATCAATATTTCATGATAATGTTATATCCTAACTACTTACTAACAGTGTTCAAAAAATAATTTTGCTGATCCTGTGATTCGGACAGGGTAGCAGTAACAAGGTTGCCAGTGTGATGAGGCCTTTCTGTCCCAGAGTGTTTCTTCATCTGCTTTTGCACATCACTCCTCACAGTTCCACTTTTCAGATGCCATCAACTGCTTGGATATTAAAATTGATCGTTTACTAAACAAAAAAAAGTTGCAGATACTTACTTTTAGATAAAAAAAAACTAAAACTGAGAGTAATTTACACACACGTAACTCATTTTGTTCAGGAAACAAAATAAAGATCAAGTGAGGATTTGCAAATACAATGTCCTACAGAAGGATTAGTTTATCTTTCCTTTAAGTCAGAGTATGAAATCAATGTGTTAATCTACTTTAAAAGGAGGATTTGCTTTAGCTTGGCATCTTTTAAGATATGAAATTAAACCTATATTTGTGTTTATAATTTTTATTCCTAAGGGTATCTTGGGCAGGAATCTTTTTTCCTAAGATAAAAAATTTAAAAGAGCAAAGTGAGTAAAGGGCATAAGTCCCATTGAATTTTCCATCACAATTTATTGGGTTTAAGGGCATATCTGCAGCACTCTTCTGGCCTCCTTTTTAAATTCTCTCCCATATCTAATTTTTTCCAGCTTTTAGACAATTTTTTTCTGTGTTCCTTCAGGTAATGCATGCCAGCACCATGCACAGACTTCCTGCCTTTCTCTCACACACAAACATCCTGCCTTCATCACCACCAAAAACTCCAGCCATAGCCCAGAGTACGACTGAACAGTGGCCTTGGCAGTGGTTTGTCTTTTATAAGGGCTAAGGTGTTGTAACCTGTGTGTCAACAAGGTTCTTGGTAAAAGATCAATCTTCTCTCTAATACAGAGACTTTGTGGTTTATTGAAGTAGTTTTTAGAGATCAGAATGAGGTAGTTCTGGGATATTCAGTTTCTTCTAGGCAGAATAAAAAACTCTGCACTTACAACCTTGCATGGATGACATCTCATCCTGCCCACCTATGTCCTGATAAAAGCACCCATCTCCTCACCTCCTGTCCTGACACAATCTTAAAAATGCATGGATGTATTTAAAAATTTAAATTGATTTTCCTCACTTCCATGTGGATCTCAAGATAATGCAAAGAACACAGTTGTTTTATTGAAAGTATGCTTCCTAAATTTGATTTTTAATATTAGGAAAATATCAGGCATATTAGGAAAACATAACCAAGTTGCAGTCTAAGTTTGTTGAAGTAGCCTCTGTGGCTGTGCTGAGAGTTCTGTGAGCAAACTGGGGAGCAACAGGAAAAAAAAATCACAGACCTGAGGAGATGAAGAGGGGGGTTAGGTGTATCTCAGGTGGTTTCTCAGCAGACATTGCTCTGTGGCTGTTCACAGTTGTCCCAGGGAGGAGCTGGATCACTCTGCCACACTAAGATATCTCAGTGATATCTTTCTCAATTGCTTTAAATGCATAATTTGCTGTTGTCAGTAAAGATCACTTGTAAATTTAGCACTACAGGAACACTAGAATTTTCTTTCTTTTACCAAAAATAGGTTATTTCCTTTATTTCCTTTATTTCCCTTATTTCCCTTATTAGGAATAGTATTAAATTGTATCACACATTTCCACCCATTAAAAATTCATGGTACTTACAGCACAAAAGAACACTTTGTTAAAGGAGTCATATTTTGTTACCTGATTTTTGTTTTAACCAATAAAAATTACTGATGTAGCATAAATAATTTCCTTGCTCTGGCTGAGTGCCTTTAGGACCGGACATGAAAGTCCAGATTTCCTCATCTTTACTAAGCCATGACTGTATTTGTACACTATTCATTCCTGAGAGTGTGACAAAAATTCTATAAAATTGGAAAAAAAACTGTCAAGAATTTTCATTTCTGGTATATAGTGTATTCTCAGCCCATCTAAATCAGTACTAAATGAGATATAAACATTTCCCCAGTAAGATTGGAGTTAGCTACTAGAAGCTTTACAGCCAGTGACTATTTGACATAAAGAAAACAGTGTTTCTGCCCAAAACTGACAGTATTTTCTGTCTGAACACCATTTTCTCCAATTTGATGATTAAAGCAATGAGTAGGTTGTCTGATATTTTACAGGTTACTAGTTTAATCTGCGTGCAACACTTAAGACAAACACGTTATTGTAATATGAATGCCTGCTAGGAGTTTTTCTATTGATGTTATTGTGAAATCTTGGCATTTGCTTGGTTTAGAATGTGAAAGCACTTAAATGACACATCTCATCTTTCCTTCTGTCATTACCTCATTTGAAATTAGAATAGTAGATTAATTGCCCCTTTAATGACAAGCGCTTGCCTAGAGAAAGCTAAGATCAGGGTTAGCAGTGTGCCAGGCAATTTAGGTAGTCAGCAAACCATGAATTTCACACTGACAATGCTAGAGGCGTTAATCACATCTATTTTTCCTTTTCTTTCCTGTAGTCAAATAAATGATTATTTGAGTTACTTCAGGACTTTATTTTCCCAAGAATGTGAGGGGTTTTTAGTTTTACATTCTGTGCTCTGGAACATGCTTGGCTTTGGCTTTCCTTTTTTTTCCCCTCGGGGACTATGCCAGTTCCTATTTTGCTTTTTTTTTTCCTGTCCCTGTTATTCAGTTCAGCATGATGTAGGGTGTTGTAAACACCACAGGGATCTATGTGACTCGAGTGCCTTTGGCAAAGAGGTGCTTTAGATGTAAGGCCAGGAAATAAAGCCAAGCACCAATGCTTGAGCTGCTCTGTGACAATACAAGAGGCAGTAACACATGCTACATGTTTGCTGTTGTATCAATTTTACCTTTGCTAGTTCAAAATTATCCTCATTACAGTCAACAGAACTCAGTACCAGGTGGATAATTAAGAGAAAAAATTGAGAGATGCCGGTGCTTGGTTTCAGGGTCAGATGGCTGATTGAGAAATGAATAGGAAATTCTTTGCATGTTCCCAACAAAGAATTTTCATGGAATTAGGCTATGAAGAAAACAAGATTTTATCCTCAACAAAAACTCTGCCAAATACAATATCCTTCCAAAGTCTTTCTCCCTCACGTACCTGCACTTTGTTCTTCAGCAGCAGCATGGTCTGGCCTGCTGTGCCTGCCTGTGAAAATGACTGTGATGGTGGTCACTGGGTGTCATTGGGAATGGCAATGTTACCCTTGTTTTCCTTAGAAACATGAGGTATTTAATTTAGGTGCCCCTGCTAGCTCCCAAACACAGGAGCTGCAGTCCATCTCTTATTTTGTTATTCTTATTTATGTTTGAAAGGCAGAACAGGCATCTCTTTCCTGAGGGACTCTCTTTCCTCTCTCAGAATAAGGGCAGAGAAGAGTCAAGAAGAATAAATCACCCCTCAGCTCTTAGGAAAGGTGATGTTTGATCTTCCCAGCCAAAATATATGTCATGAGTAAACTTGGAGGCCACTCCATTACGTGTGTTCCTTGAGCAGCGCTGCTGAGGGCACAGGGTGTGTATCCAGAGCATGTGCAGCTTTGAGAAGCAGCAGTAGTACATTTCATAGAGGGGAAGATGCTCTAAACTGATCAACTGGTTAAATAAAATTCTCTGTCTCTATAGGTAAGGAAATCTGGATCACGAGCCCTGATGGAGAACTTCAAATTTTGTTTGAACTGTTTTCCAAAACCTCTGCAAAGTGTGCTTATTGCATCTGTAGATTGTATATATATATATAAATAAAATGCCTGAAGAATGGACTTGGACATATGCAAGCACTTTATCACAGTGTTCATCTTCAGTTCTACCTACCATTCTTTCATCACTAAAAGTACAACAGTTCTCATATTTGCAAGAAACTGATGGCTGGCAACATCCTCTTGGCTTTTATGTATGCTTTTGCATTTTTATTCTTTTAACAATACATTTTAATAATACCTTGCCTGTAAAAGAGTGCTTGCAGATCTAATTCTAGGTTTTCCTGTATAAGTCTTAAGTATATCTTCCTAAGAAAAAAAGTAAATTATATTGGGTGTTTGGATACAAGAATTCTCAAAATTCAGTCCTATTAATTTCTTTCATGACTTTATTGTACCTAGGCATCATTGGCATCAATTTCCATGGAAAGCGAAGGGTGCATAAGTCTTTTGTACCTTCTGAATGGCTATAACCTCATGGATGCCTCTAGAGATACGAGATTTTACAGTGCTTCAAACTTTCAGAGTGAAAATTCAGATAAGAACCATAGAAATTAATAAGCCAGATTCACCACTGGGGTTTCTATTGGCTTTGAGGGAAAGATACCAGGGGCAACTTTGGCCCATCCTATTAAAATAGTAGCCCAGCTGTTCCTGGTGAGTAATTCAGGAACCTTTTTTTAAAGTGCAAAGAACTAATAACTTCAGGATCTTTAATATGAATTCTGAAACAATTACTATTTAATCCCTTTTAATGCATTTCAGTTTCATTAATTTAAAAGCCCTGATGGTATCAGGAGCCTACCTACTCTTGGTCCCTGAAGTAGTTTCCTTAGCTGAGGATGCCGTGTCAGTATCTGATACCTCCTCATTCACCAGCTCTATTGTTCTGCTTCAGCTTAAGCTTTCTCACTTAATATCAGCATAATTGTGCCATAGGTGACAAATACATTATTCCTTCTTGTTATAGTGAACTTCCTGTCTTAATTATCAAACTCATTTTTTCCTCCACATCCCACTTGCTCGTTACTCATTTTCAATTATGATACAGATTTCCCTTAGACTTTAATTACTTCTTGTGCTTAAAAGGATAAATTAATTTTCTTATTAACCCTTTGACATCTCATTAAGATCACTGAATAGGACAATTCTGTTTTCTCATGGCAGGCCATCCACATTATGTCAGTTTGCAAAAATACTTGAAGGCTTCAAAGGAATTTGCTAAAAACAATAATAGTTCTTCATAGTGTGGCATCAGCATCTGTGTAATTTGAAATTTTTGCTTGCACAGAGCCACCATTTAAACTGGAACTCTGTTTATCCCTGTGTGACATAGAGGAAACATTGGCTTCTAACATTAGTGCTGCTGTGTTTACTTTGCTCTTTGAGTTAAATTTGCACTTTGACTTTCGAAAATGTTTATAGGGTGAGGGAGAGCACAAAGGATCCCCTTTGAGCTTGGACAGGTCTCTGATAGCATGGGTATCAGATTGAGAATTCAAGGTTTCCCTCCCTTCTGCATACAGGAGCTTGTACCACTTCCTTGTTTATGGATGATGAAAATAATATCCCTTCAAAGGTCTTAAAAGGAATCCCATGTTCCAATTCCTCCTTATCTTTTGGTACACAAATCTCTAACATGGTGTTAGACCATTTTATCACCATAAATTTGATATTACAATTTGTAAACCACTAAATTTTTCTCACTGAAACAGACCAGAATTGCTCAATGAGTGGTGCCTTCTGCAATATTCCCAGTGCTGCTGTCTCCTTGCTCCTTTGGCCCTTTTGGATTCCCCACTGCTCACGGCTTTGTCCACAGGCTGCAACCTCCCTGTGGGTTATGTGCCCCAGCTTCCCTCTTCTGTTTTCTTGCTTTCCTGACACCTCTGGGCCAGGCAGCTCCTCATGATCCCTGTTGATTCACCGAATGTGTGACTGTGAGTCACTGACACAGAACTGTCAGTGCAGCTGAGAAAACATTAATTCCTGATGCAAAAGAGAATCGTGAAATGAAAACCTTGCAACAATTAAAACAGTTACTTTATTAAGACATCATAAACTGGAAACAGTAAATATTTCATGTATCTAGCTGGTTTCAGTGCCTAGGGCTAGCTGCATGTTTTTCTGCCTATCAGATCTCCACTCACTGAGGACTCTCACATCTATTTTTTAAGAATGAGCTGTCCCACATACAAGTCACATATTGGGTTTGTTGAATGATATTAAGCATCATACAGATGAACACTGATTAAAATGAGCAGATTTGGGGCTAGAATGGGATGAAATATGCATGGACAAATTGTTTTATAGATTAAAAATTTATTTTTTAAGTGGCTTACAGAAACATCTGGCCTCAATTGGGAAAAAATATTATTTTGATATTTCTTTGTGGAACAAACAGCTGTCATCTCAGAAGAAAAGTTCATTTCCCTTTAACAAAGATAGCAATGGAAATCCTAGGCAGGACTTGAAATAATTATGACATTTGAAATAGGCCAATGCAGAAGCATGTTTACAGAGCTCAGCTCTCTGAATAAAATATTGAGGTGATTTAGTGATATTAAGCTTACAGAAATACTCAGGATATCTGTTATTTGATTTTGGATGGTTGGCACAAAAATGCTGGTGTACTGGAGGCACAGTCAATTATTCCCTATCAAACGCAGAAACATATAAAGTGAAAATTATTTCCAAATAACACAATATATACATGGAAAAATCTAACTGAAACATTTGTATTACAAAACGCAGGACCCAGTCACTGATTTTGCCTTTGGAACAAACACTGAGGGAAAGGTTGATAAAGACATGCCTGTAGACAAAAAATGGGATTAAAGTGTGAGAGTTTTACCACAGATAATTTGTGCCATACTATTCTGTTATCTTAAATACATTAGTGACTAAATAAAAGTGATCTAAAATAGGCAAACTTCAAAAAAACAACCCTCCCCCCAACCAAAAACAAAAGCCTGAAACAAAACACCAAAACATTTAGTGGATATGTGTCACAGGAAAATTTGCTAGTTAAGCAGTTTTGTTCAGCAGAACACTGTTATCATGAGTAAAATCTGGGGGAGGTAAAGTTGGCAAAGGACTGTATTAAATAATAAAAAGTTTCTCTAGGAGAAGAAAGTTTGAATTCCTTTTTCCAGTGATGAACCTGGTAAAAGCATAAAAAAGGATCAAGGGATACCACCAGTGTTTTCAGATTATGTGGGCAGTGCCAGAGAAAAAGAGAATCAGAATATTACACAGAAGGAGATGAGCTGGAGGGCTGGAGTCAAAGGAATGAAATTACCCATGGTAGAACAAAGTGCACTTGAGGACCAATGAAAACAAAACAAGATGACTGTGCCAAAATTCCTGCTGCTGGCACATTGCCATCTAGATAACAATATCTATGTTGTTAAAACAATGTTTATGTTCATATCTATTGCTATGTTTTGAATGATAAAAAACTGTAAACTCTTTATTCCCTAGACTACCTTTTTCCTTGCAGGTTTGAGGCTTGAACCCCAGTGTGAAGTTTGTAAAAACTATTCATACTACTTAATATTTAACAATAATATTATAATCCTTTTAAGAACAAATAATGAGACTGATTACTGTGGCTTGAATTTTGCATCCATTTTACAATTGCCTTACGGAACTGGCAAAAAAACCGTTTGTAAATCAATGAAATTTGTTTTCCCACTGCTTCAAAACCATAGTCTAATCTAGAGGTCTAAAACTATAATCAAGCTTTTATATATTGCAATTATAGTTTTATCATAGAGATCTTGAATTTCTCTCTTAAAAAAAACTACATTCCATTGGCATCCTAAATACAGTGTAAAGGTACATATAGTGATAATGCCAAATAAAATTTCCAAAAACACATTTCCCAAACCCTGCATCCCCAGGTTCTTAGAAATGACATTCTGTAATGAACTGTAGGTACTTTTTTATTAGCACTGGGATGAACAGATTCTTCTGTTTATCGTTTTTCTTGCACCAATGCGACACCTCTGCTGATTACTCATATTATGGTTAATTTGCAACTGATAATCAGTCCTAGTTTCTTAATAAACTTCTCATTAAGAGACTGGAGCTGTCACTTTACCTCCATGTTACTCTTCCTAAGTATAATCTGTGACCATTATGCAAAAGAAAGGACTGCTGGACGTCACACATGTCATTTGCAATCATGTACAAAAGCTTCAAAAGGAGCTCGTTAAGTAAATGCCCTTCATAAATCATTACTGTAAGATGGAAAGCTATAACTAATCACCATATTGCTTCCCTGTTCCTGTATTTGGCTTTTTTGAGGAGGAGGAGGCATGCTCAGCCAGGAGGCATTTTAAAAGATCTTTACAAAATGCTTTCAGGGATCTCCCTGAACTTCTCGTGCTTTGCTTATACCACAGCAAAACCAGCAGTTCAGAAGTAGAGAGGCTCAAGCTGAGTCACCTGGAAGATGCTTTAAGATTCATTCTGAAACTGTTGCCTTCAGGAAAAAGTGATATGATTAAGTTTTGATGCCCAGGAACTTATCTTGCACCAACTTGTCCAAAGTAAATTTTCAAATTAACATTCTGAGCCCAGAGTAAGAATTAAGTAATTCAACGTCATCTGCCTAGAAATAAATTGCAGCTATTTGTATTAGTTCATACTATAAAGGAATAAATATATGCTTATGGATAACTGTCACACTTCAGGGGATGTGCAGTTGCAGTAGCAGTTAGGTTGAACGAGTCTGTCAATATTACTTGCATTGCCAGTGTAAAAAACAGTCTTTGGTATAGTTTTCCTGAATAAAATTCTTTAGTTCAGTCTTCTGAGCAACTATGTGACTCTGAAATCACACCCCAGGTTCTACCAGTCATGTGTTTTGACAATTCTTCATGAAGAAGGAAAAATTAAACCATGAGAGCTGGAGAGAGATTTGAAGTTAAGCCACAGTACTTTGAAGGATTTCGTTTTGGAGATTTTATTTTTTTTCCTGCTGAGTAGATTTCATCTTGACAGGGACAGCATAAGTAATAATAGATGCAGGGTAGGGCTTTGAAAGAGAATTAAAGATAAAATCAAGAAGACAAGCCAGCCATAAATAATCAAAAAAACCCTTCCTCTTCTGCAAAGGATGCCTGCCTCTGTGCTTCATATGCATACATTCTATATGTTCAGAAACCCTCAGTAATAGCATGTCACTATCATTTTCTCGCAGGGAAATATTTTTGGCAGAGTTGTTTCTAAAACATGCATTCATTATGTTTACTCATTGTCTTGCTTCCAATCATGATTTTTAAGCTGGTTAAGTAAAAATAAAAAAATAAATCTCCTATTCAAGAGGGTTGTTTATTCCACAAGGTCGTATGGTGCTGCAGCAGCAAGTTGCAGTGCCTGTATCTGAGCTATGACCAGACAAATGGTATCTTTAAGACCTACTTATCCTTCAGCTTATGTGAATCTTCCTTTCTTAAATTATCTAGAGAAGCTCATTTCCAGTGTGCTCACATAAATTAAATGCTGCATCTCTGTACCTAACCTAAATTTGTTCTCCTTTTAATGTCTTGCCACTGCTTTCTGAGATAGAGATTGTTTGCCTCTGAGAAGTTTCTCCATTTATTCCTTCTGTATCTTCCTGAAAATGGTAATAATTAACAAACAAAAAACAAAAAGAAAAGAGAAAAAACACAAGACAATAAAGTATTCAGGATTTGTAGATTGTAGTAAACTAATTCAAAGATTTCCCTCTTTGTGTTTATGATGACTTTGGGGAAATTGTCACAACTGATACAGCTTTATACATTAGGACATAATGTGTAAGGTGATAACATTCCATGTTTTTCAGGAACTACAAAAGATTCAACACAGAAGTGTATTTCAATATCTCTTATTTACTCTCAGGGATTTTCAGGTGATAGGACACCAACATTCATTTTTAATGTAGTGTCTTAGGAACAGAAGAGCTTTCTTTTAGAATTGTTCTCAGTAGTCATTCCATGTTCTGGCCATTCCATGTTCTTTATTTTACGTTATTTAATTCCCTTTTTCTGTACTTTTAGCAAATATCTTTTAGGATTGTATCAAAACATCCACTCACAAAATGAAAGCTGATAAGAAATGATTGTAAAATACTACAATACACTATTTCTCTTTACACTGTAAATTAAAATGTTTAACTTGGGAACAAGACTCTTGTCTAGTTCCATATGTTCTTTGATTGTGGCTATAAAATAAGCTAATTATTTCCAGAAACCAATTGCTTTTCATTAAGAAACAATTGCAAAGATTCGATTGTCTATGAGAGTGTTGCAAAGACATTTTGACTGGATTAAATTTTTAGTTACACACCATCATCAAGTTCCTGTCACATTTCAGTGTTATTGATTTGAAACAGAAGTGGAATTTTGATATCATTTATTCTGCACTGCATATTGTGTAATTATTCAGATGCTTCATTTTCATTTGTGCTTTCCTACTTGTTTTAAATGTTATTACTTGCTTCAATGCTTTTTCATTTTAGTGAACACACTGATAAATATTTCTATCAATTGCAGATGTGATTTTTGCATAAGTAACTGAAATCCTGCTACCATGGTTTAATACAATATTAGACAGCAGAGGAACTTGTAGAAGCAATTAGAAAGTCTGTGCATGCGTTTGTTTATTGAGTTACTTTAAAAATGCTCTAAAGGGATTGCTTGAGCAGAAAAAAGGACATTAAAGCTGTTAGTTTCACTGGCAGATTTTTAGATGTCCTCACTGTGGGCAAAGTGCTATCACAGTCACTCCAGTTTGCCTGTAAACTGCAGTTTCCTTTTTACTCTCCCAAGGAAAGGATGAGAATTTCTGTGTGCGGTGGGACTGACAAGGCAACTCCCCCGGCTGCAGAGGAAGGGCTGTGCTCCAGGTTACCCTGAAATATGAATCTCCAAACTACAAATGCCTCTTGGATGTCTTCATGCATTTTGTGCTTTTTTCCTGATTGAGATTGGGATTTAATATGGGAAATACAACATTGTTCCATAATCAGCCATTCTAAAATCTGTGGGAGTATTCAGTAAGAAACTAAGAGACTCAAACTTCCAGCTCAGGCCTCACCCTCCTTTCCAAATTCAGTCACAGAGAGGAGTTGTCTGAATAACTGTAAGGTGACCCTTATTATTACTATGATTGGTTTTTTCCTCTCCATTTTTCAGACTAATAAAACAACACAGTGGAAAATTTAAAATGTCCACTGTATTCCCAACTTCTGCCTCTCTTATGGGGCACTTGCATGGTTGGTGGGAAAAGCAGTGGGGAAAATAGATAACCTTGAAATTGATAAATATTACCGAAGAATTAATTTGTTTGAATGAAAATACAGAATTGGATAACACTTATTTCAGTTTTCCATTGTGATATTTACTTAGGAACAGAAAATGCTTTCAAAATAACTCTAGGTGGAGGTGCTTGTGGAAGTAACATAAGGGCCACCTTGTGTCCCATCATACACAGAACTTATGCATATTAGAAACCCACTCAGGGGCTGGTGCAGTCGGTAGAGAGGCAAGTGCACCTTTTGATGGCCACAAGACAGGAACAGAAAGATCCTTCTTGTTACTCAGTTGTCCACAGCTAAATACTGTTCAAGGAGGGCTGTGAGACTGATGACACAGAACTCTCTGCTGGGAATGACCCAGGTACTGACTGACCCTCACCAATGGCACAGCAGAGCGTTTGTGCCAAAGTTTGGTGTATGTGATTTTCAGAAACATTGCAGGAGCAGAAGACTGATGCATGGATCTTCTGATTCCCTTCTGGATCTCACCTTTTTAATATCATACTTTAGCATATTATAGAGCTCATGTCTATTATGTATCTATTCATTATATAACATATATTAGTCCAGAAACAAAGAATTACAGGCTTAATACTTATTATCCATGTAGATAGATTATTTTTAACTCAATTGTTGGCATTATAGTATAATCATTAATTTCCTTTGCTTTTCTCTTCGCAAAAGGAAGTCTTCACAGCTAGCAAGGAAAAACTGTTTTCAGAGCATCACTTGGTAATACTTTTAATTTCCTTTGCATATTTTAATGCAATCAGAACAGCTTACATCTGTATAGCAATCAAATTACAGAGTCAACATAATCCAATGAAATGCTGAAGAGCCAAATAATCAAATTCAGATTAATATTAATTGCTGTAGTTTCTGCACCTGGATTTAAAAAACAAAAACAAGAAAACCACCACATAGAACTTCCTCTATTTAACTGCAATGTTTTAAGTAAAAGAATCCCAAACAACAAAACCAAACCAGAAAAAAGCCCATGACCCCTCTCCCCACAGGATCTAAACCCTAATATTCATATGATCTATTTTTCCTTCTATTAGGGGCAGGTCTTGTCAATATACAGATTTAGACACATATTCCTCAGACACCCCAGTGAACCTATTTATAATTTTTCCTTTCCCTAGCAACTTTTATTAACTAATTACCCATCTTTAAGATGGAAATATTATCCTTATTTGACACAGCCATGGATTCCTACTGAACACTTGCAGTTCTAGTTATGGAACTAAATTAGGACTAGCATATCCATTCTGAAGCAGGCCCCAATGTCAACAGGGTTGTTATTTTCACTTTTTCACACCACCAACAGTGAATGCAGAAAGCCCAGCAAACAAAAAATAAATTGCCATTTCCAGTTCTCCTCCCCAGAGATGCCTTTACCCTTCCATTAGAAAGCCGCTGCACATACAATTAATTTAACATTGATCCTTGTGGGTCCCTTCCAACTCAGAATATTCTGTGATTTTGTGAAGTAACTGCAAGGGGTGGGCTCTCCAGCACAGAAAGAAATGAGCTCTTGGGGATGGGGGCAGAGGCCTAGTGATGCAAATTTAGTAGCTACAAATGGAGAAAATCACTACTCTGGTAGCAACTAATGCATTTTGGTTTTCTGCTCTCATTCATGCATCCTCTTTGGTTGCATCAGAAGCCTGATGAGGTGTGTGTGCTGTTACACACAAAGTTTTCCAGTGGGAGTTTCACAGGAAAAAGGTGCAAATGGGAAGCTGAAGAAATGTCACTTTTCTGAAAATAATAGTTAAAATAAAAAAGTATTATTGTTTGTTTGGACTAAAACCATTGGGCTAGTTCTTCAGGTCTTGTGGCCTCAGCACAAGCTGGACTCATTCTCCCATTCTGACTTTCCTGTCCTTCACCCAAAGCGCATAACCAAGCATCTCATTGTTTTGTACATTCTACCAAAAGTTTACTACCTAAGGCAAATGGAACTTCAATATTGTGCCAAGATTTAACAGTGGACTAAGCTGACAAAGAGTGTAGTTTTCCCTGTTACGTAAGTTCCTAACAGAGGTAGGAGACAGCCACTGCAATTAAAGCATAATTGGATAGAAAATGCTTCTTATGCAGACAGAATGTGAGAAGTAGGAACAGGACTTTGCTTCTTTAACAAGAGCTTCCACTAGTCTTTTAGGGCTCCCTTTGAACTAAAGGAATTCGCTGCAGGTATTATTACATCCTCTTTCATTTAATTGCCATTTGAATTCAGACAAGATGATAGCAAGTAATTGAGAAGTTATCAATTACTACATTAACACACTTGTGACCACTGAGATCTCACAGATGAATCTAAATTTAGAGAGTTTAGGTTTCAGCAGTTATTCAGTCATAAAGTAGTATTAAAAATTGCTGAAATATGTACTTCTAGTACCAGTGAGCTTCATAAAAAGAACCTGAGAATGTTAAAGTGCAAAGTTAATTTGGATATCGAATTTCAAAATCAGGCAGAACTGTCAATGGTCAAGTGGTAAAACAGATGTATTTGCTCTCTTGTCATTACAGGTTAACCTTCTCAATTACATACAGAGCACACAAAGCAAGAGAACTGCAAGTATTGCAGTGGTCCTTTCTTTCAAAGGAATGACTTTAAAAGTGAGGAGAAAGTTTCATGATCAAAGCAGAGGGATTTGATTTTGTGTTTACAATGCTAAGACTTGCCTCTTGACATTGCCACTTATTTTGAATACAAGCATATTCAGCGTAAGAGAGAAACAAGAGTTTGTGACCCTGAAAACTTGAAACAAACAGAACCCAAATGTGCAGGGCAAATTCAAACTTACTTTCAATTGGAAGCACTGTGAGTGCCAGCCAGTGCAACACTTCCTAGGACACAGGTCCTTCCTCTTTGTGCTTGAGGACCTTCCAGGTGACCTTTTTCCTTTCCATGATAGGCTGCAAGTGAGAAGAGACTATGGGAGTTTCAAAGCTTTCCTGATGAGATTGTTTCATTTCTGTAATAATTTTCACCTGGACAGAACACAGAAGTGTAAGGAATGGGAATGCCAGGTCCTGACCTATGCAAACAAATTCATAAATGCATCTTATATGTATTAGTAATGTTAAGAAAGACTTTATATAATAACAGAAGGTCTTTGAAAACAGCATAAAAAATTAAAATTTCTTATCACGAGGTGTGTGTCAAATGTCAAATTATTAATGGGCATGCATGAAAAACATCTCTTAACAGCTGTGTAACCTGAAGGTGGAAACAGCTTCCTTGAAAGGTTATCAGTTTTGGGATTCAGTCAGAGTTCAGTCCAGTTTCTCAGCATCATCTCTATTTATTTAAGCACCAAAGACATCCCTAAGATGTCAGCATTCTGTAGACCACTTCACCATGAGAAGTCTCTCAGTTTCTGCATTTACAGTACAAGACAGAAGGCCAGTAGCACCATTACTCACACGTGTACTGTAGTGCCTGTGGGACTGCGGACAGCTGTTAGTAAGGCCTTGTGAAAAATTGTAATATCACAATTTTATTCTTATTATTTACTATCATTGTTATTGGAAATTATTATTACAAAAAATACTGGTTGCCAAAGGACTGAGGCCCTGGGAATTTGGTAAAACCAGCACTAACAATAACAGCAATTATCCAACCTATCTGAAACACGTGTTATACTGTAAATTCAGATGTGACTGCAGGCCACTGACAAAAGCACACAAGGCAAAGAGATTGCCTTGCACTTTGCTGATCTGACCCTTGCTTTTTCTGACTCTCCCTTATCACTGTGGGCTAGGTAGTGATCAGCACTACTCTGTGGGTCTAGTCAGGGCTCCTGGATGTGCTCTGCTCCTCTGGTCTGGGTACTGTGTGAGAGCATCCCTGCTGTCACCTCCATCCCAGCTCATCTTCCTTTCTGGAGCAGTCTAGTCTTGCTGCTCCCTGACAAAAAAAGACATCAAACACCGGCTCTTGCTGCCTGTGGATGTGTAAATCAATTTGTACAAATGCAATTGTGCCTCCATAAGCAGTTGGCACTTTCTTCTGGGCATATGAAACTCAAAGGAACCACATGTAAGAGCAGAATCCTTTGCACTGTGATATCCTCCCTTGTTAGACGGCTGATCAAATTAATTTTTAAATAATTTTTCTGACTGGCCTGAAGTGTTAAAGTATAAGGACAATAATTCCTATTCCCTACATAATGATTTTCATTTTTCAAGCTATGTAATAATTGTAACAACTGAAACTACTCCTTCAGGTACCCTTGTAACAATTAGTCCTTTATACTTCAATTGTGTCTGACACCTGATGTTCTCAAAGTATTTTATGTATTTAATGCATAAAGCCTCATGCAGTTTCTGTGTATGAAGCCTTACAGGGCCAGCTGGGTTTTAGAGAACGAACAACTTTAGAAAAAATCAGCAGGGTCTGCCTTGCATAGCAAAGGGAAATAAGGGTGATCTTCATGAACCTTTATTGAGATATCAACTTTCAGGAGTCAAATCTTGTGCCCTTTTTTTTTGCAAGAGGACAAGCTGAAGCACAGAATGATGAAACAAATAGCTAATATCTGAAAACAGGCTTCTCATTGACCCATACAGCCTTGCCTGTGAGGCACAAATTTGTTCTCTAATGTGGGAAAAATTGGGAAGTTTGTTTAGCTCCTGCAATTTTCCCCAAAATTATAAATAATGTAATGAATGTAGAGTTCTGGCACATGCTGAAACACCTTTGGTCAACACCAGTTTAAGAAAAGTTTAAATTAAATATGTTGTATTACATACACTTCCAGATTCAAAATGGCAAAATATAACTGGTGAAAAATTTGCAAGGAATATGGTGCTACTTAGAAGCAAACAGAGACCACACAGGAAATCTCTGAAGCTGAAGACACAGCTGGCAGTGTGAAAACTGGAACAGTGCCAGAAGTCCACCCTTCTGTAAAACAGTAACACACTTGTCTTGGTGTGAGACATAATTGACCAAGCCCCAAACTACTGACTCTTCTAGGAGATTCTGTGCACCATGGTGATGCATCAGAGCCCCTGCTGATAACGTGGCAAGCCACACAGATTCTTTTGCTTGTGCAACCCAGTTCTAAACCCTAACAACAAACGAAGGCTATAAAACCCTTTTCCATGCAGTTAAATTTTTTAGAGCACTTCCCAGTCTTGATGCATCGCTGAGATGGTACAACATGCCTCATTACACTGTGACACTGTGTCAGCAGCACAGACTGCCACTAGCTTTCTCCCTCACTTCCCAAGTACAGGACTGCAGCTCAGTGGCACTGTTTTCTTTCAGGAAATTGAAAAAGAAAAGAAAAGGAACGCAAAATCACCAGGTGCACTGGAAGGGATGGTTTGTTTCCTCTCTAGGATGCAACATTTCATTTTTTGAGCAGATATCTCCAAGTTGCATGTTCCTCTCAACGTCCCTGCTATCAGAAACAAGTATGCAACACAACTGCTGCTTCACCTTTCACACAGGTCACAAAAGTAGGACAGGAGCAGTGCAAGGTATTCGGTGCATTGATAGGAGGAGAGGAATCAGGCCCATACTTCACTTATACCCAGTTACATTCATCAGCCTAAAGTCAGACTCTCCCGGGTCCACTATAAATTTGCAAGTGAGAAAGGACACAGACAACATTTAGACCTCAAACTTTGGCTCATAACTTTGGGTTTTGTGATATTCTTGCATAAGCCTACCTACCTGGGAGCCTGCTGAGCAGTAATCATTTGACAGGGGCTGGGAAGCAGTTAGAAGTTTATCTCTTACTGCTCTATCTTGTTTTGAGAACAGCCTGGCAGCAGAGGGGACATCAAGAGTGGCACCAGGAAGACTTGTGAAATGCTGCAAGACTTGTGGGAGCAGGGCCCTCCCTCCTGCTTACGTCTGAGCACAGGGAGATGTGGCATTTTTGGGAGCACTGATTAAGGAAGGGAGTCATTACAAGCATGCGAATAATCAGTGTAACTGCATTTTAAATAAGGCACAGGAAAAAATGAAATTATAATTGCACTAGCAAGAGCCATCACTTGATAGCACTACCAGAAGCCCTTGTTCTTTGAGAACCCAGTTGTCAAAGCTTGAGTGAGGGTGAGTTTTAATGATTTTAACTTTCCCATCTTAAATAGTGGCACCAGTCAGACACTTGAAGCTCAGAAGGTGCTCAAGCATCCTGCTGAGTAAGGCTTTGAATCACCACTTCCTCTGGTTATCTAACTGGGATGTGATCTAGCCACAGCAATATGACAACATTTTGATGGCTTAATGTCTGAGAAATTAATTCCTCTGATGTTCAGCCTCACAACTGGCCATGCCTGCTTGCTGTGCACAAAAACACCCCTCCAGTATTGGCAGAGGGAGGCCTCCCGGAGTACCTAACAGAGAAGGCAAGCAGGTGCACAGTTTGTTGGAGATTCAGTGATCAAAGTGTATTCATGTTAGCAAGAACAGGTATGGATAATACTGGTACACGTATATACCAAGAATATTTTGACAGTTCTGAGCGCCCTTTCACCCAAAGCCAGGGCAGTCTCAAGGAATTCAAATGTCTTATTCACATTTGGCTTTTTCTATGTTCTGAATTCCTCATATGCTACAGTGAAATTATATTCCCTTCTGGTTTTGCTCTCTGCCAAATATATGTTTCTTTCCATTGCCAAATTTTCCAGTGTTTTTGTAAGCCTGAGTGAGCTACTCCTTCTTTCTACCTGCCAAGATCAAGCATTAACACCTGTCTTTTTTCTTCACTTAGAAGTTTTTTCCTTTTACACAGCCAAAATTAAACATATATTTACTGTTACTATTAGCATGCCTGATATATCTGAGCAAAAAGCTGAAAATATGCACCTAAGGACTGAGAATTCTCTACCAATTTCATTTTGGTGTAATTAGTTTTTGAATAGTATAGATTAATTTGTTTTATTCTATGAGATTCCTTGTCACATAAAGGAAATTCTCAGTGCCTTAGACAGACTTAGAAATCTGTTCTTAATGATGGTGGAAACATTGCAAATGCCTGAATTAGGAAATAGCTTTGTACTTTAAAGAAAGCATTTGATATTATTAGCCTGGGGCATTAGAAGACATAAAAGATGTAGTGAAGTTATTCCCCTGCCTCCTTTTTTGTCATGAGGAACTGAAATGTAACATATATACTTCTAACATGCATTTATCTCTTCTTCCTGACAAGCCTTTAAAGAAATGCTTGACCTAAATGTCAAAAACTTGGCTATAATTTTTAACTGAAAGACAAAAGAGGAGATATGTTCCTAAGATGGTGTATCTTAATATTTCAAGAAGGAAAAAGACAAAATCAACATGTATTAAAAACAGTTGCAAGAAAATTCAGATGAGAAAGTGGAGGTCAGAAAATCTAATTAGGTTACATGGGTACAGATGTACTGCTGCACTGGAGTGCACTGAGCACCGCAGAGAAGAGTTCAGAGCATGAGCTGGCTGCGTGTTACTGACCAGTGTGTATCATTGCAGATAAATTTTGCATGTGTTATGTGTACTCATGCTAAATTCTGGATCCGGGGTGCATCTTTACTGAAGACACTCTTGGAACTGGAGATAGAGTGCAAATTTGTGTTGGGAATAATGTTCCAGATGCCCATGCTCATACCTCTAACAACCCTGACGTGTTGGAAATTCAGTGATCAAAGTCTATTCCTGTTAGCAAGAACAGGTATGGATAATACTGGTACACGTAGATACCAAGAATATTTTGAACCCGTAGACATGGTGCCAAAGGCTAGTTGCAGATTCAACAACCCCATTACTACACACCTTGTTGAGGAGGTTTTCCCATAGTTGATATCTACTCACTGTTATGTTTTCCCATTTCCTCAACAGGCACATTTTGATGGATCTATTTAGGTCATTTCTGTTTCGCAAGCTGAGATGTCTTAGAATTTATTGTCCCGTGGCTTTGCTGCTAGAGGTGGGGTTCATCCCTTGACACATCACTTGCACTGAGCTATTTTCAGTTCCACCCTCCTTCTCCTCCCTATGACATTTGGCTTTTTATACTCCAAAAATTGCTACATCTTTGGAGCTCATTTTGAAATTTAAGTATATGATGTGTCCATTCTGATTTGGTAATCTCTTATGGCAGCAATAAGTGCATTCAGTTAGATTGCTGGCACATTTACAAGTTTTTCATGACTTCAGGATATTCCCTGGGAGTCGCAGATCCAAGAAGTTGTTTCATTCAACCTCTCACACCAAACCAGTGAAAAAGAAGCTTAGCTAATTATTTTGCCCCAGTAATTTGTGACAGCTAAAACCAGGTAAGGTAGACAGGTCTGATGAGTGAAGCATGTTGAAAGTCAAAAAGCCACTTAACCTCAGAACACTATTCCCTTTGTTATATCATCTAAACTTTTTTTTTCCCTTAAATAACAAAATATAGATGGGTCACCATAAACAGCAATCTACTTTAAAACTTTATTTATGATCAGTATATACATATATTTGTATACAACACTTATTATTATTTTAATTATAGATGAATATGCATTTATTTTTTTATTAATACATAAAGAATTTTATATGAACACATTAAATTAACTTAGATGTGATGGTCTGTCTCTAGATTCAATATTTATCACATTTCTGAAGTGTGCCCTAAACTAAAATACACACAAAGAACATTATTTTAACTTCTGCATTTGTCATTGAAAGGGTATCTTCTATATGGCCATCAAAAAAATTGCATAGGATTGATCATTAAATCATTCTCCAGTGTCAGATTCATGTACTATACATGAACATCTTAATATAAGCTAATTATTACAAAAAAGGTTCTTTAACCTTAACAACCTAAAATATTTAGGGTTCATTTCACTTCAGAATTGATTGCTTGCCTTGGGTTTTTTAAAAATATTTTGTGGGGCTTTGGGGAGGAAGGGGATATTTGGTGGTTTTTGGGTGGGGTGGTGTTTTCCCCTAGAAAAAGTGACCAATAAAGTTAAATTTAGTATGTCTGTAGCAATCAAAATGTGAAGTGTAATATCTGCAATCTGCTGTGCACCACTAAGCAAAACCCTTTTTAAATTTCTTATGCTTTGCCCCAACATGTTTTAGGTAAGTTATTTACATTTATGACCAAAGACTAAGTCATTGAGCATTTTATACTTTCATGAATTGTTTGCATGCCAAATTTCAGCTCATAAAGAAGGAGGCTGTTCTAATTTTAAAACTGGCATTTAAAGTCTTAAGAATGCTTAAAAGAATTTCAGCAAACTATCAAATAAAGAAATATAACTTCACATTGCCATCTTTATCAATTCAGTAGAAATTTTAAAAAATAAGATTGATAAGGCCTTTCATGCTGTACAAAAAGTAATTCTAATATCTAGAAAGCTTTTTAAGATACTTTCAACTTCATGGTTTAAAGATAAACATCCTTTGGGAACACAGCCATATTTCTCTGTGTTCAGAGTTTGCAAAATGAAGCATGTCCTGCAGTTCCGAAGCTCTTTGAGGAAAGGTAATTGAAGGCTTTTGAGACTCAGTCTAAAAAATCAGATGAAAACCTATGTATCACTCATTTTGCAATATTATGAGAAAATAAGGTGGAAAAATAGCTGGAAGCAAATTTGTGCACTTTTTTATACAGACTAAATTGTATCCTACCTTAGATTTACAAATGATGAGACATTTTTAAAATTCAGAGAAATCTATTTCAAACACTTTTTTATTTTTCAAATATTCCTAATGCAATTTCCCTTTTGTCTAAAATATTAAAGGAGAAAACAATAAGTTGTTTTTATTTCAGCAGTGCAGAAAATGACAACTATGTAGATTATTTATTGCTGTATGAAATGAGATGCTGGCAACTGTAGGAAAAAGTTTTTTTTTCAGAAAGGATTTCAATTTCATTTTAATCAATGGCTAGATTGCTAAATTTTGCTCTGGAGAGATTTGACTGGCTCAATCTTTCTTTTATACAAGATGGAAATAAGAAAGATAATGTTCCACATTGGACAGGAAACGTCCACAAAAATAACAAGCCAAGATCCTTTCAATAAAAGACAAGGGGTTACCCTTTAATTTACAAGTGATCAGAGAATCTGAGAGCTGAAAGAATGTGTCTGTCCTGTGATAAATTTATTTGGACAGAAAGTGTCATCTCCTTTTGTACATAGGTGATTGTCCACAACAGAGATCCAGATAGAGAAGAAAAGATTTTCCATTCCAAGATGATTTAAAATATCCGTATGTTTCCATAATGGCTGATGCTATCAAAATGCATTGTTTGCCTCCTTTACTGAAGATCAGCATCCAAATAATATAGATAAAATAGACATACAAACAATATTCTGGGAAATACTCGCAGTAGCTACTCTTTCAGATCAGATTTAAGCATTCTACCTTGGCATGAGGTATCAAATATCATGGGTAAAGACTTTAGTAGGTGAAAATGGTGGAAATGAGAAGCAAACAATTGGATTTAATATAAGCCTGTAAGGTCAGATATCTTTTTGGTATACTATTGTTTAGGACATAATACTAGATCAAAGTATTTCAGCATTCAATAATTTCATAGTAGCAAAAAGTTAGATGAAAGGAAATACACAAAAAAGTATATTTTCACAAGATGCTGTATAATATCCCCAATATTTTCCAGCTATCATTGCAAAATATCATATCATAGTTAAAAGAAACTAGTGAAGACAAGATTAAGGACAAACACAAGGAGAAGAGAAGGGAGAAAGAGATTCTGGTCAAACCAACATGAAATAAAATGTATATCTTTTATATATTGCAAAAAAATGTATTTAAAATTTTTGATTTTAAAATCACAGATAAAATTCTGTGAACACACATGAAAAATTCCCCCAAATGAAAAAAAAACCCAAAAACATTCACACCAAATATAGTCTCTTTTAGAGTAGAAAATGTTGGGAAAATTACATTTTCTATTAATTTCCATTTTACTATGCAATTTCAGTGATTTTTATTTCCCATATAGCACTTTCCTGACCTTGAGGTCAGGGATCCACCTAACTTGCAATGGTTCTGATGTAAATAATCTCCCTAATCTAAACATTAGTTGATATTTTGTATGCAAAGAAGATAAATTTTCAGGATTTGGTCATCTGTTTTAATATGAGGTGAATTTTTCTGGTTTTTCTCCATGGAATAAAAGCAGACTAGATAAATGGAGCTCTACTCCCTCATGTGTGTCTCCTGTTTGCACGAAACATCTCAGGACGTTACAATACTCACTGGGACAAAGCAGAGGTGTGTCTATGTGTATGTGAAGTGAAGCACTAGAATAATCTGGTCAAAGCAGCGGTATTGTAAAATCTAACTTTGACTTTAAGACCATAATCTGAGGAATAGAAGGGACTATAAGGAAAGGACAGCACCATTACTGACTACTGATAATGCTGAACTGAGGTGGTAAGCCCCTTTTGGTTGCTTCAGATCCGAACATGTGTCCAGCCGAGCTTGTCTGTATCAAAGCACAGCCTGGATAGCACAGGCATAGTGTGATGGTCCCCAGCCCATAGCATCACTCAGGCAAGCCAGACACAAGCAGCTGGGAGCTAGGTGTGTTTTGTTTTTAAATCCAAGGAGGTACATAACTCCAACCTAAGGTGGTGAACTAGTAGGGTCTGCAGTAGCTGACCAATTAACATAATTTTTCCTTAAGGTTACTTACTACTTATTTCAGTATATAAACCGTCTGAAATACATGCAAATATAGCTGAGAGTCACTAGGGACTGCTTTGTTATAAGTGATAGTCAACCTGAGCATTACAAACATGCTGCAGAGGCAAGCAGTTGGCCTATAGCACTACAAGAGGCATTTTGCTTTGAAAATCCTCATAAACATCGCCAATACATCTATGTCACAGACACGAAGCAGAATAAGGGTATAATCAAGCCAAGCTAAGCATGAAAAGAATCATATGGGAGATGGGAATAGCAACCACTTATGTATAGTGAACTTCTGTGTTCAAGCCAGATGTTTTACTGACAACACTTTCAGATGTTGCATGAATATTTCAGAGCAAAATGAGCCCAAGCTAGGAATTAATGAATTCTTTTTTCAAAGCCACTTAGATATGCTAGTACAGCTAACAACCTTCTCCCTTTCAGACATAGCTATTTTATTTGGATGAAATAGAATGCCTTATTCAGCCCAGGAAAAAATCTTTCTTAAAAATGTATTGGAATGCAAAGAAATTTGTGTAAGCATTTGTAACAAAAGACCCCTAAAAGTATAGAGACTCTCAGATGAAAATACCATGGCTTAACAAATACAGGACAAGTTAATGATGTCCACAGAGCAGTATGGTCTGAAGTTGCAAGCCTTTTCTTGTCTAAGTAGTTTCCTCATACCATATCAATAGTCTATTGAATACCTTTTGTCCCCATAAGAAAACAAACAAAAAAAGCCTCTGCCTCTTTAATACATGAGGTTGAATGTTTCAGCTGAAAGTCTGGATCTAAAATTTTGAGCTAAGATAAGAGTTACCCCTCCTAAGGCAGATGTTAAGACAGTAGATTTCTGCTTTTTTAGTGTATATTGCAACAGTTGTGTGTATTTCGAGAACACAAGCAGTAATCTTGGGCTGCTGCATTCACAGATATTTTTGTCTTGGACGTGACAGATGCAATATTTTACACAAGATTAAATTTTAACACTTTTATGGTAGAATCCATTTTAAAGAATATCGTGTCATATGATTATCCGGTTCAAACAGATGTGTAAATAAAGGAATTTGGTCCTGATTAAGAAATACAGTAACCATCTGTCCATCAACCTTTCTGCATTACATCCTACATGCAATTTATTTGTATTATGTATTTGATAAAAGCTTTTAGATACCTTAAATATTTGCCCTGACTTACATTTTATGAACTATACATTCATTAGTAGACTGCACCTTGAAGATGTTTTCTATAAATTAAGGAGTTTGTCTATGCATCTTAATGGAATGTATCAGCCAAATTAGAAAGTGAAGCAGTCTCTAAGTCCATAATGTGTCTTTTTCTCTATTACTGCTTTCATTTATAAAGTCTTTTGAAGGAAACACAAATTTCATTGCCTTGAAAACATGAGATTTTATCAGTGAGCGAAAGGAAATCAAGTTGCTGTGATGTGATCTCCGAGAAACGCATGTAATAAAAAGATTCTTTTTTACACTAAGCCTAAACCACTAGTGCTGATTTACCTTCTTTTCCTCATGTAAAATACCAAAAATGTGATTCAATCCCTGCCAGACCCAACAGTAACCGTTGAGGCTTTACCTGTGCAGGTCTGATGGCAACTTGTTTTCCGTTGTTATTATTGGTGCTGTTGTCATTACGGATAAACTTGGGAGAGGTGACTTGGAACAAAATTCTCAATGGAGGCAATCACAGATCCAGAAATATGGATGATTGGAGGTTGTCCAAGTCCAGTACACAGTGTAATGTTACAATGTGGCTTCTCCCCGCTGAACCTTCCAACTTTGTCTTTGCTTTTCAAATCCTGGCTAATTAGGGGATTTCTCTTCTTTGTGACACCGGACTCGCATGTCACACTTTAATTACAAGGACTAGGTAGTGTTCTATTAGCTGTGGATTTTTGCTTCTTAGATTTGTGTGGTAATTGGTGATATCAGCATTCAATTTTTCTTTTCTTCCAGGAATGTTCTTCATTATAGAAATTAACCACATATCCAGGACAGCCAAAATTAACCATTTATGAACTTATTTCTTCAGCCAACATCGGTGAAGACCTTGTATTTCCATTCCTGCTTGTGCTGTGAAAATGAAGAATAAAAAAATACGTGCCACGAAAATAATTTATCTTTTGCGAGAAAACATCTTCTGATATACTCATGCATCTTTTGCTTTTAAATTACTCAGATCAATTATGTGTTTGGTTTTGTTTTGGTTTGGGGAAATCAAAAGTTGTCAAAAAAGCAAGAAAAAGCAACACAATACTGAATAAACACATACATAATTTCTTTTCCTCAGTATTGATATTATTTTGAATTGGGAAGCTTTTCTTGTAGTCTGAATGGTTTGCAGTCTCTGTTGAATGCCTTTTGCTTTCTTCCTGCCACAGACCCTATCTTAGAAATAAGGTAATTTTCCTTAATTGTATCTATCATGCCTGTTTCATGGAAATTCTTTGGGGCAGGATATGCTTTTCCTGTGCTTGTAAATGCTTTTCCATAGTGTCTAGTATAAAGTAGCCTAGTATAATGCAGTACAATGCCACTCTCTAGGTGGTCTCATCACTTGTAATGAGCTTGAAATTCACCTTTCATTAACTGCTCCTTCAAGTTTAAGAAGCTGGCCACTTGTGTTAACAACAGAAAACATAAGGAATGATATAGCATGATGGACAATGTGTGTCTAGATATTTTTTGTGGGACAAATTGCTCATTCGGAGCAAAATGATTTGAAAAATTGACATTGGTAACTAGGAAGTCCTTTACAAGGCTATTGTTGTTGTTGTTGTTTTAAGAGGCACACTTAGTCCTCTGGCTGGAGAGAGCTGGGTTTGTAATTCACCTGGTGAGAGGTCAGATGTTGCACACATAGCTCAAAACATGACTGCAAGATGCTCAGAAATTAAAATAATACACTTGGAATAGAGTAAAGCAGAACTTGGAAAATATATGCTATAGATACTGTCTGGATTTTCAGTGGAATTCAAATTGTTGATTTACTTTACTTCAATGGAGAAGAATAAATTTTTTGAGAAGAAACATAACTGCTGGCTAGTTCTTTCTTTGTAATATATAGCAAAATGTAACATAATCTCAGTGAAAACTCAGTTTTCTGCACCTTTCAATGTGACTAATTTATTTGTTTTGGTTTTTTGTTTTTTTTTTTTTTTTTTAATCTAAAAAGCAGTCTTTCTAATATATTCATATTACAAAAAAAAAGAAAGAATTTCCTAGGCACCCAAAATATTCTTACAAGGCTTTCCATGAGCACTGCTTTTCTCCCAACTCCCAAACAACCTTTAATCACACAGTGTATTACTCTGAGTTATTAAGAAGAAACTTTACTGCCAAAAAGTGAAGACAATCGACTTTTTAGACTAGAGTTTCTCTCTGGCATACAAAACTGCAAGAACCTTTGGGCAAGCTATCCATGCTTCTGATTATCTAAGTGGAATAGTCAAAGGATCATGATTTGGTGATGATATACTATAAAACACAAAATAATTTTAAATTTTGTAATATCAGCTTCAGATCCATGGCTCCAATGATACCTGCAAAGAATGGAGAAATATAAACAGGACAGAGAAAAATAACAAGGGAACTCAGTGCTGCCTGGCAGAAAGGATAAAGGGTAATGGAGATGCAAAGCCCATATGCTAAAGGCCATGAAACCAAGAAATATGGCATATTTAATATATTTACTATTGTCCTGGAAAGAGGAAGGCTGTATCTGCTTTTCCACAAGCTGCGCAATATGAAGTATCAAACTACATTTTCTTTATATGCTTATTTTACTTTTGCCCTTGAATTGGATATAGTGTGGATGTGATTATCATGCACCCAGTTTGCGTTCCTTTAATTGAATACAAATTAACATCCTCAACCATGAAAAGATTTGCTTCTCTGGAGTAACAGTGAGGCTAGAAGTAGGTAAAACCAAGCAGTATGACTAATATATATTATATGTGTGTGTGTGTGTGTGTGCATGTGTACATATATATTCAAATCAGCATTCCAAGGGCAGCCGTTGCTATTAAGGACATTTCATTTACAAGCACAGTATTAAATTAGATTAGCTCACAGAACCCATAAACATGTTATGTCGGTGTGTTATAACAAAGATAATAGAAGCAATAACAAATAGAATTTAGAATCACATTTTAATTAGTCATATGAACAGTTTAACACAAAAATACTTACAAAGCAGAAGTAGCAGCATAATGAAGCTGCTTAAAGGTGTAGATAGGAGCCATCCTTGCAATATAAATGCAGTATTTAATAAGAATTCTTACTTAAAATAATGATTTTACTAAATCACTGTAACTAAAAAAAGGCCAAATGAGAAGTATGCCCTGTTTGACTTTACCTAGGGGAACAAAGACCTTTTTTTCCTTACTGTGAGACTTCTTACAAAAAAAAAATGCAATTCATGCATAAAATTGCTCATGTATTTGTTAGAATATCTGATTTGTACTTCAGATGAAGAGAAGTAGTTGAGAGGTGTTATGTTTGTCTCCTCTGGATAATTTCTTTATTTTTGAATTTGAATGGTATTAATGATTATTCCGTGTAACCATTTCAATGCTTTCAGAAGTGGTCATCTGTTAACTATATTTTTCTGTCAAAATTGTTATTATATAGTCAATGTCCAGACAAAATTCAGCAAATAATTCATTGACACATTCAGTTCTTATCACTAAACAAAGTAATAAACGGGAAGGACTCAACATTTTGTAAAACAGTAATTGTGATGCACCCACATATATGCTGTCCAAATGATCCAATTAGATGAAATGTAAATTAATTTATTGATATTCTAAATGTTTCCCAAAACAGCGATATTTCTGCACCACACCGGATGATGTGGTACATAGCCATAAATGTATGAAACACAAGGAAATTAACACATAAATGAAATAATGGAACACAAGGAAGCTTTTTCATTAATTAATGTAGCTGAGTTTTACGTAATAGCGATTAAAATATGGCTAAATCCAATATCTTCACTAAGGGAATCATATTAAAAAAACCCTGCTGTAAATAAAAATTTGAGGATTAAAATAGGAAAAGAAACAGGAATCTAAGCAAAGCAATAACTTATAAAAAGTAAGGACACTATTTTTTAATACACCTAGAGGGAACCCCAGCTACCACACCGGGCATTGCCAAATGCATTTTAGGATAGAAAATGTTACTATTCCCTTTGTACCAATGAGTCACTGGGGCAGAACTACTCAGTGATTTGCTCAGGATTATATAAGAAGAATTTGCACAATATATAAGCAGAATAAGCAAGGAAACACTGCTCAAGCTAATACTTTAACCTCTAAACCTGCTTTTCCTTTAACAACCGCTAATAATAAATTTTTCAAAAAATGAGGAAATGCATATCTAAATGGACAGCACTCAAGAGGTTAGCTGAACATGACTTTCAAAGAAGTGTGTGTTTCTTTTTAAGTAAATTCTGCAGTAAAAAAATGGCAGGTGAAATGTACTTTGAAAACGTGGGCTAAGAGGGATTTTAAATAGTCAAAGGCTCAATAATATGTTATTAGAACCCATTGTCACAATACAGCATTCAGACCAAGAGCTTAGCAGGAATTAAAATAGGATTAAACCTTTATAAGGATAATGAGAACATCCATAGTTACTTTAGATAGGATATAAAATAATATTTGTAGAAAAAGAAATACAGGCATTCCTTTAGGCATAAGTGAACCATCGGCTTAGGAAGGTAGGTAAAAAACATCATCAATGACAAAATTATTGTGTAGATTGCAACCTCCTTTGAGGAAACTTTGAAGAGCATTAGGTATACAAAAAACATTGCAGGAGAGAAGAAAGAAGTAAAACCTTCCGAATCACCCATGTTACATCCATACTGAAAAATTCATCCGTCTCAGCTTGGACAGAACAGCTGGTACTCCCTCTTCATCCACACACACTCACCTTCCTTAGGTAGGTAGGCAAAACCACAGAATATTTAGCTCTGGATGTCATTTAGGCCCCATTGCCTCTGCAATCCTAAGGAAAAATTACTTTGTGTGTTTATGGGTAATTTTTTTTCATTTTTAAGCACCTGAAACATTTAAGTATTTGGGATAGCGTTGGGCTGCATTGGAGAAGGATGAATACAGTCAAATGAGATAGAGTCCTCCATACTACCTCATATGAGCAGTTTCTGTTGTAAACTGCATCCAAACTAGCAGGTTCTTCCCATAAAAAGGGCTGAGAATCAAACAACATTTTGTGCTCAGTGCACCCAGTAGGGAACTAGACCTGACAAGGAGCTGAGGAGCCATTATTCACCAATGCAGTTGTACACACAAAGAGTATTTTCTTTCTCTTTCCCATTCACAGGAAAACCACAGAGCCTTCTGACATTCCAAGTTATTCAGAGACTCAGAACAAAAATACCCTACTCAGCAAACTCTGAGCTATAAACATCCTGCCATGCCTACCTCAAGTAAGGTTTTGTGCTCTAAATGATGGCAAAACACCCAAGAGAATACCAGTCTGTGAATCATGGTGTCTTCTCTGTATTCAAAGAAATCAGCATTGTGACCAGAAAATTTTGAAATTTTTTTTACAGGAAAATCAGTTCCTGGGGTGGTGAGAGCTTTTGAGTTTTGGTTTCAGGAAGAGTGCATTGACCTACCACTGGAAATGACCCTTTAGCTGGAAGACAGGGTCTCCTTCAGTTCTGTTTCTTCAGGAACCACTATATGCATCATCAAAAACTTCCAGTCTGTAAATACAGGTTCTTTGGGTTTTTTAACACTGATCATGGCAAACAAAGGCATGATTTGTATCTTGCTGTTATGACCTTTGTAATGGTAGTGCACCTGAACAAGCACTTTGCGTTCATGGAAAAGTGGTAGAGTTAAAAGCACTTTTCTTCTGCATACTACAATTCACCAAATATTTGAAATGTATATTAGTTTTCAGAATAGTTTTACACATTATAAATTAGAGGGAAATATAATTTAAAAAATTGTATAACAAGTTCTGCTTTAGATATGTGCCTAAAATTTTTTAAAGTTAGTAAGTATTTAGACAAGATGTGAATATAAATGAGCTAGCCAGCAGATGAAAAGGCTAATAAGATTTTGATCTTTCTTCTTTAATGGAAATTAGATTTTTTTTTTTCATCTGGTCTGAACATACACTTCTTTTTACTCCTATTTGTTTTCAGGAAATTCTGTGAGATCTTGATTATACCAGTAGAAAAAAGTTGAACGTGTATGCCAATGTCCAAACTGCTATAGGAAAAGGTACTTAACACATATAGTTTGAGAATAGAGTTTGTCAAAATGGATTTGATCAATGAGACACTTTGGATGCAACATCAGGTTGCCAGAGTAGGAGGTAAACAGCTGTTATCCCTTTTCCCATTTTTTCCCAGTGTGTCCTGTACCTACCCCTACAGTAAGGAGAGTTGGATCACACACTCTACAGCTGTTCTTACACTCTTATGAAGACTGCAACAAATCATACCATGAAGTTGTCATAATAAACCAATCAGTTCTCCTTTTTTTTTCTCTAACACCTAGTATTCCAGGCACAAATGATTTTATTGAAGTTATTTACATTTAGAATAGCATGCAGTTCTTTGCAAGAGGACACTATTTCACTGACACATAAATCAAGTGAAAAATTTAAGAATCTGCATTGTGTAATGATGTTTGTAATAATAAGACTTTGACTGGTCAAATTTGTTGTTTTTAACATCAGAAGCTGTTGATGCAGGGATTTTTGATGTTTGTTTTGGTTTCTTTTTAATGGCAACTACTATTTTGGTTTAGATTTACTAGCTTAAAAATCACAAATCCATTTTCGCAGCTCATATAAAGCTCACTGTACAATTTCTAGCACAGCAAGGAGAAACTCAGAAGATAAGTAGAGAAAATGATTTTGAAACTAAGTCAGCATTTTTCAGGAATTCGATTTATAAAATGCAATTTTTTGCCTTCAGCAAATCCTTGAAAGTCATTATGGCTTTTTTTTTTTCTAGTTAACTTTCTCCGGCATGCCTGGTGACGGAAATAGCTATTTACAATATTTAAAGTAGTTTTACAAATGTTATATGAAAACCATAGTTACCTTTATTTCTTTGGTACTATTTTCATTAACATTTTGGGACACAAGAAAATGTATTTTCACAAAAGCAAAACAGAATTATAGGAGCTAAGGCAAATCAAATTAAAATCAGGGACGTAAATATGAATGAAACAAGAGTTCTGTTATGAATGTACTACAGTGTAACTACCATTTTATCTTAGAAAAAGCTAGAATAAAATTTCTACAGGTTGCTGTGGTCTAGAGAAGTTTAAAAAAAAAGTGTCTTTAATGTAATTTGATGTTCTTTTTTATCCTAATTTTGGGGGCATGGTTTCTGAACATATTCTGGAGCTGCTCTGAATGACATAAGCCTGTACCATGTCCAGGAGATGCCAGGCCTGCCTGGATGTGCCTGCAGGGTGGTGACACCCTCACAGCAGTCCACACCATAAATATTCCCCCCTAGAATGTGTAAATTGAAAAAAAAAGAGTTGGTACAAGAAATTTCTGATGTGATTTTTCTGGTAAATTTGGGCTTAGCATCCTCTCCTATAACGGACTGTGGCTGGATATGGGGTTTGACAGGCCTTTGCTGGATGAAGGTCTCTATGACTGGATGCATACATCCTCCTGATGGCTTGAGGGACTGTGGTTTTCCCTGAATAACGGAAAGAGCACAAAGCCAGAGAGGACTAGTGATGTTAGCACTGTGGGAGATGAATAGGCTGTATGTACTATTGTTGCTGCTGCTTTTACTAATTTATTTAGCATTCAGACTAGAATGTAGTGAGGAGTCTTTTGTCACATCATTTTTTAGAGCCAGACACCAGAGAGATGGAAGTTAAACAAATTAAAAACCTGTTCATTGCCCCAGGCGTGTTTTACTTTGTCATTTGGTTCAGTTCATTTCAGCATTACACTTTTAATGGCTCACTTAGTTAAACTTGAACTTATGATTACTGTTACTACTTCTAATAAAGGCCTGTTTTGTGAGGGCTTCATTGCTGTTGCCTCAGGATAACAGCTGCTAATTTGTTTTATTACTATAATATATTTTATTTAGATTTTTCTCTTAAAAACTGCTGGCTGTGCTGCTTACAGTCATTGTTTCCTACTCTAACAGCCAGTTTGCAGAGCTGGCATAGCCTACAGTATATGGCGGGACTGTGGACTGATGAGTCAGATATACAAACACGTTCAATTTACACCACAGGCTTGCTTCTCGACTTTGACAAAACAATTTTTGCCCCTCCTGTAAAACACAGAAACCAATATCTGTATTCCTTTTTAGGGCTAGAGATGCCTGCTGATGAACACTGCCAGGTAAGAGCAGCATATTTTCTAGCAGAGGTTGTACACTGTTTTTTTATACCACTTGTTTGCTTGAGCCAACTCAGTGTCCTCAGTCCAGTTATTAAGGATTTTCTTTGGTGAACTCTAGTGTTAGAGGTTTATGGGACAAATTCAGTTCTTATTTGGATTGGTGTAATAATTAAAAATATTGCAGCTATCATGCAGCAGTTAGTGGGTTATCTCGGAAATGGTTAATTGATAGATGAACGCAAATTGATAACCCAAGCGCAGAAGGCAGCCTGGGTTCTGAACTAGTTGTTCTGGCACTTGTGATTTTCTCTCTTGTGTTATTATTTCCTGTTAGACTTGTGAAGCTTGGCTGCTCTATCTTGCTTAGCAAGCATAAAAGATCTACATTGTTCAAAGGGGTCCTGAGGCAGCGTAACAGAACAGAAAGTGCCCCACAGCAATCCCTTCCAGAACAGCTGTGTACTTCTCTGCATGGAGCCGGGCCTCCAGCCCACCATCATTTCTCAAGGCTGCAAGGAAAAATTGACTTGCATTTTCTGATCCCTTGCTCAGAGGAAAGAGATGATCTCAACTGTGTTTCCTATACTTATGTCCGTGCTTTATCTTAGGATCGGGCTATAAACTGCAGTTCTTTAATTTTTTGGATGTATTATGCAGGTAGTTGCCTATTTTATCTAAAGCTGTACACTGAAGACTTCACAGTAATTGAGAATGAAAACGGATTCAAAAGCCAAGAGCAGAGGAGCAAGACTTTGAAACATTCAACTTTGGACCTGTACTTTAGGCTACAAGGGCTTGGGCTTCCTAAAATCACTTTCTATTAATTGGACAGATGTCAGTCTCTCCAAAACACCTGGATGAAGCACCTGACAACTATTCTGCCCAGCACTCATGTCCTTTTGCAGAAAGAAGTGATCCAGTGGACATTATTCCCCAACACACCATCAGGAACAAAACTAAATCTAATCTATGAAAAAGCCAAACTCGCATTCACAGAGAAGAGATGGAATATAAAAACCTCATAATACAAATTAATGTTCCACACAGTAGAATCTTGCAAATTTATAAACACAGAGAAAGTGAATAGTAAGTATCTTGTCCAGTGAGAGGCAGGAAACTTGGGTACATGCCTTAGGAACAGAACATGCAAGAAATTTCCGCTATTTATTGGTAACTAAACCTTCCCAAATCTTTTTATTAAAGAGGACTGATTGTATCAGTAAAGCTGGTGTGATGAATTTGTGGCTATTCATCTCTGACAACTCATAGACAAGTGATTATGAGCCTTAGGCCACCTGGTTTAGATAACCAGTTTTGAGAAACTTGGTCTCAGTGCTTTTTTGGGACAGCTAAAATCATAATAAACTGCACCACTGACCTCTGCTGAAGATAATCAGAACTGCTCAGAACCATTTTTTTAATGGTTCTCCTTATCAGTAAGAGCTACAAGGGATTCTCCCTTCAGGTTAAAGTGGAACAGCTGGAGGCTGAAGCTAAGACTGTTCGGCCTTTCATTCAAGGAAGAAAAAGAACAAAGATGGGAGAGAACTACGTGAGCAAAGGGAAAACATCGGATAAACCCACTAAAGAACACATTTGTCATGGAAACATTTATGCCACAAGTGGAAAGAAATGGCCCTCCGTGCAGCCAAAAATGTCAAACTGGATAGTGCTGAAGTTTGTGAAAAGAACTGTATTTCATACAGATATGACAGAGGCATAGCTTGAAGCTTTGGTAAAGCCTTTCCAGTCTTAAGTTCTTGTCACAGTTTCCAGTGAGTATCACAGTGCTCCCTTCGAGTTTAGCTGCAATGCTAAGTCACTGAAGACCTCTCATTCTGTTCTAAAGTGACTTGTAGTCACCAAACATCACTGACACAAATCAAACTTCTTTGTTCACAGGTGACTATGTAAGGAATCATATATCACACAGTGCCTACTTTGAGTTCAAATAAAAACTTCATTTTCTGATCTGTCATTACAACCTCAAGTTTTCCTTTCAGATAGCCAGCATTTAACAAACCAAGACAGCCAAATTTTGCAGTGTCACTACACAGATTATTCCAAAGCTGGAACGCCATTATGATTCATGGAAAATTCAATTGGATGTTCCTACTGCAAAAAAAGGAGGGCAAAAACATAACGTAACACCATGATCATCTAGCAGGTTGCACAGGTTTTCTTGATTAAATCCAGGACACAGAGAGCCAAAAGCATTCAGGAAGCAAACAAATGTAAATGAAAGATTGGGATAAAATTTTGTAACAGTTTTAAGAACAGGCAGAATGAAGAAGGTGGCATACACTATGAAGGAAGAAATAGTTAAGGAGGAAGAACTGAAGTTTCCTTCTGAGGGTTCATCCTCTCACTGCATGTTTCCATCTTTCTTTTCAACTTCTTTCTTAACCAATTTCCTTAAAAAAATAGCAGTGAAACACTGCATCAGCAATATGTATACTATGCAGCCATGTGTTACATAATTTTTTTCTTTATTTTATGCCCCTGACATTTCTCAAAGAATTCTGAGTAAGACTCATTGTTGAATCCACAATAAACAATTTTCATTATGGAAAACAATATTGAAATAAGACTGTCATAATATCTGCATTTTGGTCAGTTGGTGTGTAAATTTTTGGAAAAGCAGTAGTAATCTTCATGTTTTAGTGAAAGAGGATGAAACAACTCTCTTCCTTGTTCCTCCAGGGAGCTAAAAGAATTTGTCACTGATAAGGAAGTCATTTAGAAGGCATTTCTAGGATATCAGTCAGGCTTATAAGCAGCACAGCAGGAACCATATCAAGGAGACCAAAGCAATTAGCAAGAAAAAGTCAATTCCCTGGTGAGACTGAGAGATGTCTGAATTCTACTACTAGCTGGTTTAATCTGAAGTTTTGACTCAGTCTTGCCTGAGTTTATTCCTGATTAGAAAGGCCATCAAATGTTGTCCTTTTGGAAAGTGGTAGAAATACAAAGCATATTTGACAGTCATAGGCAATATATTTTAAATGATTAAGCAGTGCAGCTCTGCCAACCCCTCAGGGAATTTAGGACCTGTATTTTGGAGAGTTTAGTCTCCAAAACCTATTAATTCAATAGCTGAATTAACTATAATGTTTTGAATAATCCTTAATAGCCTACATCTCCAGGAAATAGTAAGAATACTATTCTTACTTATTCTTATAGTAAGAATGTGGGGTGCTAAATAGCTTTTGTTCTTCTTCATCCTAATATAATTCTCTGCAAAATCTTCATTCAAGATCCACTTCCCCAATCAGTGCAGAATTTTTTATGCATAAGTCAGAAGCTTCTCCTAAAGTATGTCACTTTACTCCCAAATATGTCCTAATATTACTGTTTATTACCAACACCTGAAATATTTGTCATACTGTTGAGGATGTTCCTGCACTTGTGATAAATTTTCATTTACAACAGTTGCTGAAATGAAAATAATTTTTGGGCAATCAAAGGATTCATTACCACATGCAGTCAAAGAAATTTTGTAATTTAATTACAGGGAGCTTTGGCTGCTCGAACTTTATGTGTAGACCTGAGCAGAATCCTAGCTCATCTTCCTAATTAGAGATAATATATCCTCTCAGTATCTTCCCTTTTCTGCATAGGTCATTCTGGATGTGGACAGAGATGGAGGGGAAATGTTGGACTGTAGTTAAAATAGAAAACAAACAAAAAGGTGAGAGAAAAAGCAGAAGAAGGAGAGCAGATATATGAAAGAGGGAACCACATTTTGCACGTGCTAGGTTTCCTTACTGCTTTGGTCATAACACTGAGAAATTCCCATCTGTACTATTATTTGCCCAGATCTCCTCAATGAAGCTCACCAGTGAAGCTGAGAGTCCTGAAATGGAATAAACCATTGTGAGGCCTTTACAAACATGCTACAGAAAAATCTGCAAGAGAGTCACCATTTGGCTTGTCTGGTCATTATTTATTCTAAAGTATCTAATCTAGAATTTATACCTCTTTGTTATTTTGACTCCCAGATTAATGTTCACTCTAGTTTATCAGATATAATCTTGGCGTAGTTATGCCATTATATAATTGAATATTTTTTCATGAATTGCAGACTGGTGTGAGTTGAAACGGTCCTTAAAGATCACCTCGTTTGAATCCCTCTCCCTGCTGATCATGTTTCTTCTAATGCTGCCCAGGTCACGTTTGGCTTTCTGGTCTGTGAGTGCATTTTGCCAGGTCAAATTGAGCTCCTTGACAACCAACACCCCAGATTCTTCTGCTCAAGGCTGCTCTTAATCCATTCTCTGTCCAGCCTGCATCTGTGTTTTGGATTGCCCTGACCCAGGTTAAGGACCTTCCAGTTGAACAACTGGACCTTCAGGAGGTTCCCATGGGCCCACCTCTCCAGCCTCACACAGTTCCTCTGGATGGCATCCCTGCCCTCCAGGGTGTCTATACTACACAGCTTGGTGGTGTCAGAAAATTGCTGAAAGTGTGCTGGATCCCACTGTCCATGTCACTGACAAAATGTTAAACAGTGCCCGCCCCAAAATTGATACCTGAGGGATTGAGATTTTTATTTATTTTGAGCTATTTTAATCTTCAAGGACAATTTTTTTAATTTTTTTTTTTTAAGTTCATGTCTTGATTCCATTTGCTAGTCATTGCAACCACTAATGTCTGAGATACTCTCAGGACTCCTGTCAAATTTTCTACTGCTGGATTACTCACAAATCCAGTGACATAATATCATCCTGATAAGGACTCCTTGAACAGCCCTAGACACCAGTATTTAGGTGACTGAATTATGTTCACATCCAGTTTTCACAGACAAACAGTATTTCCACAGGCATTTGGACAAGATTATTTGTTCTACCTACCTTAAATGTCATATTTTGGTCTCTCAGGCCGAGGCCTTGTAATTGTATTCAGGACACATCTTAACAAACTATATATAATAAATTGTTTATTTCCAGGTGTTGCTTAACAGTCATGGAATATACATGACAATGTCATGAATTGTGGCATAAACTACTTCAAAACTTTCAGAGAGTCTCTTACTAGGCTATTAAAGCATAGGAAATGTTACTGATGTCTTCCAGCTGCTTCATATTGAATAACTTTTAAAAAGTCAAATTGTAGTTTTACTATACGGAGATGAATTTTTTTCTTATCATGGATATGGTAATCCATTAATTGCTGTAGTCACTTGACCATTCCATATGTCAGTCTTAGGACATGAGGATGTCAAACAGAAATACATGATTTTTCTAAATCAACTACTAGAAATGGAGGGGGAAGAAAAAAAAAAGCAAACAGCAATTCTAGGAAGAATTTCCTTTCCTGAGTCGTATCTGTACTGCAGTAGTTTCAGTTGAGTGCAGGGATGACCTACTTAGCTTTGTGGCAGAAGGCTAAATGGTAATCCAGCACATGGAAAAATTTGGTATAAACCCGATATCTTGACAAGAAGCAAAGCAAATTAGCCTTATTCCTAGCTTGATGTTGCACAGAAAGGCAATTTCTGGTATCCAAGCTAGTTTGCTTACTATAAATGTTAGAATCTTTCCACAGCAGTCATTCAGGTCGATTGTTTAATTCTAGCTGTAAGAGTTATTTCCCCAGTGAGTCCTGATATTGTTTTCTAACTAAACAAGACACTTACGATGTCTGCCTAAATCAATCTATCTGTATGTATTGGTTAGTATCCGACATTTGCAGGCAGTAGAAATAGAAGTTTTTGAACCAGAGATGAAAAGATTACAGCTACCCCAATGGACCTGTTCCATCTGGCATCACCTGTATTGCCATGGGCTACATGAGAAGTGCCTTGATGCATTTATTAGATGTTTGTGTTTAGAATATATCTCTTGATACTGGATATAAAAGGTTATTCTGCATCATGTTAATGTGCAAATCTAAAATAATTTTTAAACACCTCAGTCAGGCTGACAAATAGGGTTGTTGACAGTGCTGCCGCTGGGGAAGGAAAAACACTGGGTATATGGGAGGAATTCCTCCCACAGAAAACAATATGGCACCAAAAACCTTGAATCACCTGAGAGATGTGAAAATGCCTCCAAAATGCACTGCCGAGTGCTGAATTTTGTGAAATTATGTCTGTAGATGTCTGAAGAAATGCTGCGTAGTGACTGGATTAAACTCACCACCACAGACATGCTGGGGGCTTTTTTCGTCATTACCTCACAATATACCTCAGTTTTGAAATGAAATGTGTTTTCAGATATGCACCTGAGAATGTCTAACATGGATAAATAAAGGCAAAGAAGAGAGTATGTCACTGACACTAAAAGGGTGATGCAGAGTTTAAAATGAAGCTGCTTACACATAGTTTGCCAGTAACACATTTCAGTTGCATTATGTTCATAAAGAGCCCAGGGCAAAATTTCCCGTGTAGGTACAAGTTCTGCTCTGCGTGTAGCCAGTAGGATCAGCTACAGGGACACCTTGACTCTGCCATTTCTGTGATCCAAAAGAAAACAAATGCACATACATGTAAAAAAAAGACTATACGCTTTTCTCCACTGGTGAAAATTCCTTATAGTCTGACTCCAAGCAGAAAGTAAAATTGGACAATTAGACACAATATTAAAAATATTTATGGATATCAGTGTAGAATTAATATACTGCATATAACTATGTATCTTGTTGTGTTAATATGTAATCAATACGTCATTATGACTATCAGCAGTATTACCGAACTAATTTCCTCTTCCCAGGTATTTTGTTTGCATTAATTCACTGACACAAGGTAATGACATGTCATGCAATGCAATTATTCAAATCAATAACCTTCCATTTAATAAAGACAAAGTATAACATTAGCATTGGATACTAGATCCTAGTTCCTCCTGTTCTTTAACCATCTGTGAGAAGGCAAAGTTTCCAGATTCTAATATGGAATAAATTACAAATACTTTAACAATATAGGGTTTCTATTCTCCACTGATGATTCTCTCCTTCACATATCCATGGCCTAGATCCAGAAGGGACACAAGTATTACGGTACTAGGTACCACTGCCAGAGTGGAGTATGCAATCCTCAGTCAGATTTCTCACTTTTCATAAAGGAGGTAAAAAATCATTCATCAGTTTAAGAAGTTAATCCAATAGATCAGAGCATGTGTCAACCTAATTATACTATGTGACCGACTCAATTCATTTGCCCAAGGGTAGGAACCAAGTGCGATCTAGGATGTCCTAAGGTGTGTCCTAAGGATGCCCAGCATTCAGGTCCAGAGAGACGCAAATCTCCCTTGTGGTTTTTTCTTAAATGTCCCATAGAATCCCAAATGGCAATCCTAGTATATCACTTTTCCACATTTCCCAAAGGATTGCCCTTAAAAATGTGGCAGTAGAAAAGAGCTGTTTAGGTTCAGTACATCAAAGAAATGCAGAGGACAACCTTCTATTTATTATCTGCAGCCATAAGCATTAAAAGGTGTATCTGCTTCCTTTAAAGTGAAGATGAAAGTTGCGAGACTTGCGTTATCTTGTGAATCTGAAAGTATATCCTTAAGAAGTCATCAAAATGACTGCAAGGCAAGCAGTAAAGTGTCATTAGCAGAAGGAGTCTTCTTAAATCATTTATACAGTAAAGGTTCTGAGATACCTGTCTTAGAATCAAAACAGCTAAAATTCTGTGTGAATGAATGTCTTCATCCATCCATCATCTATCCATCCATCCATCCATCCATCCATCCATCCATCCATCCATCCATTACTTGAAGCTCTTTCCAAAATTCTTAGTACTTTTGGCCTTTTATTCACCCCACCCCACTTTTTTGGCCCACAGATTAATTATTATAAGAGAACATAGAAACATAATTATGGTAATATCATTTTGATTCACTCCTGAATTAAAAAACATCCTAATCCATATCCCCTTATCTAGAACCCTCCCTTAGAAGTGCATTAATCCCTTTGTAGGAAAAGGATTTCATTGGACAGATCTTTCCTATTTGATCCCATGATTTGATCTTTTCAGTCTTAAATTATTCTGAACAGGGACATCACACCCAAATACCTGGAATGACCTGTGCCTAGTAATTTAGGTCACTGGCCTAACTCTGTTTTGCATATGTTCAATTTCTTTCAGGCATTTTGGACTTGCTACAAAAGGTCAATCTGTCTGACAACGGTTACACTGGTGTTACACTTACCATGCACATATAAAACGTGTGTTTTTCAACACTACATATGTTGTCCATAATCACTTATTTGCACAGGACTTGCATGAGCATCACAGAAACAATCATCAAGGAAAAAGTAAAAAGAAAGTCCAAAGAGTGTTTTGATAAAAGCCACTATTAAGACGTTAAATTCCTGAAAGATTTCTCAGTCAGGTATTCGGAATTAAAAAACCACAAATTAATTTTCTGCTTACTAAGGAAAAAATAAAGGAAAATAAAGAGAAAGAAAAAGTAATCCTTTCCCCCAGTTCTCTAAATGCTGTATATTATTGCAAATAAGTGTAATTTGTGGAAGACAATAAAGCAGCCAAAAAGGATGCACAGTGGTTCACTAAATTATTCATTCAAGCATTATTGATCTCAGATGAATTAGCAAATGGCATGCTCTAGCTGAGCACAAAGTTATTCATCTTTGATTTTAATCTTAGAGAAAGCTGAGCTACATTGTATTAGAGAAAACCACAACAAAACGCAATAGGCAATTTCCTCACAAAAAGTTTAACAACATAAATTAAGAAACTGGTTATATTCCTATAGTTCAATAGCAAAAATCAGAACTGTGACATTTATGCTCCAATCTAATCAAAAGTGGTTAGGAAAATGACAAGGTGGCAAAAATATTTTAAAGAGAAGGTGCAGCCTTATGGTTGTAACTTTACCAGGAGTCTGGAGGGTTCAGTCACTATTCTAAATTAGCCATCAGAGCCATAGAACTTAGACCTTCATAGTTTTGTCTAAAAGGAGACAATGTAATTTCACTTCCAGCACAATGAGGTTTTTTTTTTTTTGATCCAATGATACCTGAGTCACAGGTAAAAATTGCCTTGTCAGAACTTTGTGTTAGAAGATTTACATTTTGAGTGCCTCTGAGTGTTTGACTGAGAAGATATTTGAGAGAATATAGGTGGTAGAAGCAGGGGAAAAAACCCCAGACAAACTGTAACAAACAAGCAGATAAGAAGACTTGTTGGATGTTAGATGTACTGGCAAATTCAGAACAAGGCAAAGCCATGTCTGTGAGTCATGTAGACTTATGCCTTGCACAGGATGTGTATAGGATGAAACACTTTGCAACAGATTATGTGGAGGAGTCAATAACGAAGGTGAATGTTTTTATTTTAAAACTATTTGGCCCACAGATAAGGTAGGATTCAATTGCCTAAAACTATTGAATAGCACAGTGTCATGCCTGACTTCCAGGTGCTAACCCAGTGAGCTACATGTCTCCAGTACAGACTGTGTGATATTAATTCATCTTTTCAGAGGGTGTTCAGGTACCCTGAAGTACCACCGAAAAGAATTAACTTTGTGCATAGAAAATTCAAACCCACTCTCCGGGTTCATTTGCTCTTAAGCTTGAGAAATTCAAAATACAAACAGCCATTTGGCCAAAAATATTCTGGTCACTTGGCTACAGCCAAGAACACTCTTCACCCAATCTTTTAAAGGTGTACTGTTCTGCAGTACAAGATTTATATAGTGATGGAAACAAAAGAGAATGAGACTTCTGGAGGAGTTTTTGTATGGTATTTAGGTAATTCTGCTAATATAGAGAAATCTTTGGATATGATCTTTATAGGAAGACAGTTCTGATTTCTACATTAAATAATCTTAAACCTTATGAGAAGAACCATGTTTCAAAAGTATTTTCTCTTAGATGAATCCCCTAACCCCTATGCTGCAAAATCTGTCTCACTCTTTCACTGGACAGAAAAGGAATTTGTCCTTCCTTTTCCACATTGTGGTAAAGATACAAGTAGCAAAAAGCAGCCCTCTTTTTACATCATAGCTGCTGTTTTACCCCTAGATTAGGCCTTAATTGTCTTCTGACTCACCTAGATCTACTAGGTTAGTGCTGTACTCTTCTTGTCATTGTATAGAAGGTATAAAACTCTTTAACTCTTTCATGAAACCCAGGGTTCATAGTGGACTCCCAAGGGTCATTAAAATGAGACATCTGGTGGTCTCAGTGTCCAGAATGGGTAGCTGCAGAGGTGACACCGACCCAGTCTAGCTCACCGTGAAGGAAAACCAGGCTGAGGAGAGCTGCTGTGCATGTCAGCAGTCTGCTGGCCGGTGGGGAGGGAAGAACCAGCCAGACCAAAGGGGCACCGTGCTCCTCGCTGCCATCTGATTCCTGGGGAGAACATCACAGCAAACAAGGAGGGCTCCCTGGATTAACACTGGAAAGAAAACCAATTTCCCCTATGATAATGACAAAAGAAGCTTTTTCAGTTCATCATGTAGACAGACTACCACTGTCTCAATGATTTTTGTTTTTAATATGTGAAACACAGATACAGTTGAGTACATGAAGTCAGATTTAGACACGTATGCTCAAGGAAGTTCAAATGAGAAAATTTTCATAGAAAGACAAGCACAAAACCCATATGAGTAATCCAACACTCACAACTCTAGTACAGCTGTGCAGGAAAAGCTGTAAGAGTTCTCAATTCACTTACAAAGAAACTGTAAAAGGCTCATTAAAAGAGATCTCAGGGGATATTAGAGAACCTGTGCCCCCTTGGCTGTTCTGTCAGCTCATCTACTGCATCTGCCAAAGGAGTGTCTGTAGTCTGTTTTGTTGAAGGGTGTACTGTGAGAGAGTCTATTTACACGACCTATAAACTTTTGGCTAAGAAAAAGCTTATAACTCAGAAATTTAACCCAAATCTGGTTGCACATACACTTAATAGGAAGGACAACAGAAGTTTACTTGAAAAACTAGACTAGAGGCAGAGCAGTCATGGGGTGACTTCTGCTCTTCTGTCACGAGACCTGGGTGGACTTTGTCATCAGATGTGACATACAACATTCAGTTGATATATTAAAGCAGTGAAAATCTCTACCTTGCCTCACAAATCTATTATTATTTCAGAATAATTCATTTTTAATCCATAAATCACAGGAATTTTGATTCAAGCAAGCCATTAAGAGTTTTTCTAGTGAAAGATATTTTCTAGACATTATTTACCAGAAATACAATTAAATTGTCCTTTATTTTATTAGTTTCTTAAACTTTAACATCAAGACACTAAAATGTGTAAGACTTTAGCCCAAACTGTAGCTAATTTGCTTCACTTACTATAAGTTTTACACGTCCTAGAGTGGGTAAAATAATACTACATGGATGTCTGGTTTTTTGCCTTTTGCCATAGCACAGAGCTGATATAAGAGATGGTATAAGGTTTGCTGTAGATTTGCATCCAATAATAAGAACCTAACACAGAAAATAGCAGTGGGAGAAAAAATAGATGAAATTTTTGAGAAAGTGCTCTAACACAAATTCAATATCACAACTCTTGCTCTAAGACTTGAGACATGCAGTGAAAGTAAAAAATCAATAAGGAAGGCACTAGGAAACTGTTTAATAAGACTTTCACAGCTTCTTTACATGTGAAATCAAAATTCTTGTTACTTCAGTGGCTGTAATATATTGTGATAGTATTATATTGGGTTATATATACTACAGAATGGATTTTGTGGAGCTCATGTTTTTGTGCAAGCCTTCATACTGTTGGGACATCTCGCATATTTGGAATTTGTTTGTAAACTGATGTGCAGAATTAACTCAGAGCAGTTACAGAAAAACACTAGCTGGAGGAATCAGTTGCCTACTGCTGGCAGTGGCTGTTGGATTAACAGAAGAAAATGACTCAGTGGGAAAACCAATTGAAAATTTGAAGAATTTAAATGAAAATGATTTCTTTTTTATTAGTGGGTTGTTATTTCCTCACATAATAGATACACACTTATCCCAGTACTAAGTGAAATTTAATGCATTAATAATATTTGCTCTCTTCAGTGATGGACTGCTAGGCCAGAGCACCAGTGACTTGAACCATTCGCTGGCCTTTCCTGCAGTTCACTGCTATGGTTAGATTGACTGGTCCATGTGGCTTAACAAAACTCTTCCTGCTGAATGGGAAACCTTCGAGCGGTTATGAAGCATGGCTGGAAAATAAATGTGAACAAAACTCAGTCTTATCACCTGATAAGAAGAATGCTGGAGAAGTCCACAAGGATAAATTCAATTTGAAAAATAACTGCACTGTAAATGCATATTATTATTTTTATGACTCAAAATAAATGTCAGAGGTGACTCAGTCACTCCATATCTCCCTATCTCTGCTGCTGCAGCTACACAGTTTGAGAGAGACTGGATGCTGAAATGTCAGGGGGAATATCAGGTAAGAAGTGTGTGCCTTCTGTTTTGTTCAGCAGTTATCCTGCCTTTTTATTTCTAAGTTTCTAGTAAAGCACGTTCCGTTAGGATTAATGGACTTTTAAGTACTAATATATGGAATCCAAGATAAGCTGCATAAGGCCAGAGAAAGGTCTTTACCTCTAAAACTCAAAGGTCTGTTGAACACTGGCTGTTCCCTTTGCTGCTGATCAGAGGAAAATGAAATTTGCCTTAAATGAGAAAAGCCTTTTTTTTTCACTTCTGTATCAGCCTGTGCCTGTGGTAAGAGTTAGGGTGAGCTGACACTGCTGCGCACCAGAAGTGTAACAGCTATTTTGTCACCTGTCAAGGACACTAGGAGACACTGATGTCTGGGCAGCTGTTCCTGAAATGGTTCTCTAATAATCTGCATGAGTGAATGATCCATCCCCTGGAAGGGCCATGTTCTGTTCAGTCACAATTATTCCCACACATTGGCACATAAATAGTGCTCTGAGATTTTCATCCAGGTTCAGTATTTCTCTTCCCAACAGCTAGAAATTGATTAACATTGAAAGATATGCAAGCGCATTACTTTAGGAAACTTTGTAAGAATATTTCATTACTGGTGTTAACATTCTATTCTGGAAAAAATTCTAATCTCTTTTTCCAACTTTGGTAAAACTGGGTGTCTTTCATAGCATGCATCAAATACTACAAAAGCCAATGCTGAAAAATATTTCTCTGATAATACTTCACAGTCCCATTGTCAGTTCACTGACAATGTTCAATACATTGTAGAATAACTCTCTGAGAGGAAAACGGTTGTGACTAAAGCTTGTGACTAAAGCAGTTGTCACTTGATTTTGCTACGTTTCAGGATATTGTCCTTTTTCTGGACCTTATAGATAAAATAAAAAGAAAAAAAAGCCTTTTTTTTCTTTAAAAAAAAGTTCAGATAATGCAACTCTACAGGGTTTGTTTCCAAGAACATCAGCAGTTCCCATTAATTTCAGTAGGCATCAATAACTCTCAGGTCCTCAGTCTTTTTGAGAGGGCAGATTTCCAAAATGATATCAGTTGGGTTTTTCCAGCAAAATCAATGAATGGATTCTATCTACATTGGTCAGTGCAAAATATTTCAGATATGCATTAACTTTTAGAAGAGATACACTTCACCGTAGACCAATTATATTGTCTATACAACCACGCATTGCCACATACTAGTTTTGTCTTACAAAGACTATACACATGCAAGAAAAACTAGCTTAACACCTTTGATTTTTAGGCAATCTATACCCATGCCTGTATTGACTCTGCAACCCACAGTCCTGAAGAACTGCAGAATGATCCTGTGCATGAGAGTGCTTTACCTCTGAGCATTTAGCTTCCCCCACTCCCATCACACACCCATGAACTAGAGCTTGTACAAGCTGTTGCCACCATAACCTGAACTGAAAACTAACCTAAACAAGACAATGACAAATAAATGACCCAGCAGAGAAAGCTCATGGCTACAACAAAGTCAAGCCAAAATATGTGTTTAATAATGCTCATAACAAGGAGATCAGATGCAGCAGCCATAAGTGTGGCATTTGTTAGTTATGACAGAAAGATGTTTTCTGCAGAGTGCAGGCACATAAATGCAAACCAGAGTGATGAGTGGAACTAAATTCCATTGAGCTTTATGCATAAAAAGTGGTCTGAGACAATAAACATCACATGTGTGCCTGTATTCTCTGCCTGTGTTCATCTGCTCCTGGGAATTCCCTAGAGGAATACTATGGCTACATCCAAGTAGGTAAAGTGGGTATAAACACTATGTCAGTTGACTTTTTGGCAGAAGACTTCTCTCCGTCCTGTGGAATATTTTGACAGTGTTTCATGCAAGGAGGTCAGAAGAAAGGGTCAGAGGAAAAAAAAGAAACAAACTCGGCCACTTAAGAAATGGGGTCCAAAATCAAGATAATTAACAGAGAAAATACAAGGAGTTTTTCACTAGGAAGGAAAAACAAAACATACAAACACAAAAGAGAAAAGACTATAAAACAGAGAAAAGAAGGGATCTGGACCTTGAAGCAGATGGGTAGCAAAATAGCAGTTAATGTTATAATGCTCTTGCCAAAAGGAAAAGCCTCACTCTAGGTGAATAAAAATCTGATATTGGGGAGATTGTGAAAAAGAGAACATATAGATTCTTTAGAAGGAGATTAGACAACTGTTATAGAAAGTGTCTAATTCTAGCAACTTTAAAAAATACGTAAATTGATGATGCATCCTAGACTAAAGAAATACATAAAAGTTATGGAAAAGATTTATTTCTAGAAAAATATAAAGACTTGAAAAGAAATAACATTAAAAGACTAAAAATAATATAAAGACTAAAAAAGAAAAAGTTGGAAGAAGGGATAACAACCTAGTGTATAAAAATCAGGTGTCAGTCATTCTTTAAATATTCTAGGGTAGAAATCTATCTAAGTTCAATAAAGAATTAGGAAAACTTTTGATTAAGACCCTGGATCAAGTGACCTGGAGTTACCTTCCCTGGACCATTTAAATATCAGTATTTGTCCTGGAAAGATATATACAAATATATACATACATTCTTAGCAGGCTTGTAGCAGGTTATTTTCTCATATGCATAGCAACCTAATTTATCAGGTGTATTTTAGCTCTTTTTTAGCCATACAAGACAAATGAATTAATGTGTACATTTTTATGGAGTCAAAAGCCTAATTGTTAATTTAAAGTACATACACTTCTTTACTAAAAGAAAGATAAAAAACATACCAGGAGCATAAAACTGGAAGAGCAGTCAAATGTGTGTGAATTAAGTAATTACCTCCTTTGTCTCTTATGGACTGCATCAAGCATAAATCCACTGTAGTTTAGAGGCTCTAGATCCAAATGAATGACTGGCAAACTTTAAAACTTCACTGAAGTGGGTTTGGTGACAAGAAAACAGTTAGGTCAAAACACAGGACTTTAACTTTACTTCCATTCTGTAGTTGTTTCCTTATTTCTAGTTCTGAGTGCCTATTATGGGATGTGCATGTACAACAACAGCATGTTGGGATGAGAGATAAAATGACACCAGCAACAAAGGCTTTGCAAAATAAAATGTTCTGCCTTTGCTGCTGCTACTGCTGTGTAGTGTCTGAATTGTATGATTCAAAATCAGAACCATTATCAGATGCAAATAGGAGGCATAATTTCAGTCAGTAAGACAGTGAAATAATGTCTTTGAGATGACTGAACATTGCAATTATGGAAGTCATACAGAGGGTAGAATTCTCAGAGCATAAGATAAAGAGAGCGGCAGAGCTGTTCAAAAGGTGATAGTTTTGCATCTCAAGATCTGATCCTTTCTTTTATGGCATTTTGGTTTTGGGGTAGTTTAACCTGCTAAACTTCAAGTAAAGAATGTAGCCAGACAATTTCACAAAAACCCAAACCAAACCCAAATCCAAAAAATCCCAGACAGAACCCAAACCACCCCACAAAAACAAGACTATGAAACTGAAACTGTTCCTGTTGCTTATACTTGATCTCTATTCCACACCAATGGAATCCACTGGTTTGGGGTTTTTTCTGCAGCTGAGTGCAAGTAAACTTTAAAAAGGATCCTTAACCAAAATAATGACAACATATGTATTCAGCTGTGCCAGTGTCAAAACTAGATGTAACACTACTTCAGATTCTCTTCCAAATTTTGTTGTGAATCCAGTCTACATTTCTCAGCATGATGGGTTTTCACTCCTGCTCTCTCTGCCGAATGGGAGAGCATTACTGACATGAGCAAAGGTGAACTTTTCTGGGCCCCTTTATCATCCATCAAGACTGAAAACATTTTTCAGAATATGATTGAAAGGCTTGTTGATCCTGCACAGTTCTTCATGTTGAACCCTTGTCATGGGTGTGATGAACTAATTCAAATCCTGTATGGATTTGAATAGTGGGATTTACTTAAAACCTTTCAAGCTTATAGATTTTACCCTTTTTGATTATTTCAAACACTCACAGACTTTCCAAAGCCACATTCCCTCAAGTCTTCACTTTCCATTGCTGGGAAAGCTGGGCAGAGTCATGTCAGCTGTGTGCCACGAAGCTGCCCATGGCTATGGGTCTCAGGCACACAGTGTTTGGGTGTATTACTGGGCTCTTCAGCTGTGCTGGAATCTTCTCCCCATTTTACAGCTTTTTTTTCTCCATTTGAACACTCTGTTTGCAGAGGTACAACATATCCAAACAGGTGGTCCTGCCTCGTGTCCTGTACTAACCACATGATTCAGCTTTTGTCACTTCTTTTAGTTCCAGGTTTTGTCAAAATTCACAACCAGTCTGTACCTGTTGCAGGTAGCAGGCAGTAGGATTATGCTTGGGAGTTCAAATGTTCAGTTTCAGTCATTCACACATACACACAATTATCTGCCACCAGTCAGCATTCATAATCTGAAGTATTTCTCACTTATTCCAAACCTCCTGATCCCCTTCTCCTTTTGGGTGTTTGGGACCTTTCAACGTCTTAAGTTGTGTCTACTTCTCAGGGAAATCCAGGAGTAGAGTGGGTGCCTGGTCTCATTCCAGAACAGAGGCTGGGGGTAGTCACCACATCCCTTATTACAGGCACATTGCTTGTTCCTAATAACTGTCCAGAGGGTTTTCTTTCCCATGGACTATGTAGGGTGACTGGGGAAATGAGCTTTTCTAGGCTGAACTTACCTTTTGTGAATACTCTTTCCTATGTCACTTACACTAAAGACCTCAGTGGAATGGTCCTGACAAAACTTCATTTATGATTCTTTAGGCATCTATGCATTTTTTTCTGAATTTGAGCTTAAGTCTGTTTCCAAACCAAGAGTCCTGTACCGTGTAAGCACTTTTGAAAATGTTATAAGTCAAAACAATTTGTAAAGAACTGCACAGAAACAGGCCCATTTAAATATGTCCAGGCAAATTAGGGCTTACAAAATCCAAATATTAAACACTTGAAAAAATAGCTTTAACTATTGCATGGTCCTACTTCTTCCCCTTATAAGTGGCATTTCATTTTATACTTGTATGTTCCACCCGCAAGCAGAAATACTAAGAAATTCTTGATGTGTACTTCCAGGCTATCTTATCTTATACGATTTACTATTCATCCCTGAAATGAATATATTTTTACTCTACAAACCTACTGGCAGGTGTGCATGAAGTTGAATTTATGCAAGACCATTTGCCTGAAGAGGACATTAGAGGTAAATTCCGGGTGTGATCTGTCTGGGATTTTCTCGTGTTTTAATGTGCCTTGACCTGCTCATCTCTTTTAATGTCTGCAGGCACCCCTGGGAAACTGCAAAAAACTCTGACAGGCTGCTCTTCTCTGATAAAAGGCAGCAAGACAACACTCAGTTTCAAAGGTTTGTTTCTAAGAGTCCTTATTGCAAGGTGGCTACAATAAAAAATAAAACTATTTTTGCTGGACCAGATTTTGCTGTCAGTTAAGAGTCCCACAATTTCAGGAACAGCTGAGATTTGCACCTCTGCAACTGATAGGAAACCAGCTTTTTATGTATTAAGGCAGAAGAAGCAATTTCCATGACACATATTTTTCCTCTGTATTTTTTTCCCTTTTCCAACTCTTTTCCTTCAGTTTCTTGGAAGAACTTGAAGCTGTTACTTTTCAAGCTGAAAGTTCCACACTTCAGAGACCAGGGTGCCCAATATTGTGCCTCTTGAGCCTGCATTATCTCTGTGTATCAGAGTGCATCAAGTGTTTATCTCTGCTGTTCTGGTTTGAGAAGATTGATGCTTCCCTGTTCCTTCATAAATTGTTTCTCAAGTATGAGAAAAAGTGAGAGTCTCTCCAAAGTGGATTTCAAGGAATTAATTCATTTTTGTAGAAAGCTAAGAAAAATATTTGGGAACAACTGCAACATTTCTATTAAGTTAAATTTTAGATAACATTTTAAGCACTTTAACCATTCAGCAGCTGCTAATGCCCACTACACTGTATGTTGCTTTTACAAGTATCAAACAGCTTAAAAGCCATAGAAATCACTGATATGAAAATTATGCTTCTTGAAAGTAATGGCTGTGTTGCTAGTGTGCTGTCACTGCACCTGATGACACAGGGCAGTCAATCCAGTATCCAGAGCTGTTCCTCTCTGCTTCTTGTATTGACACGTTCTCTTTTGTCTTGGACCTCTTTGGGGAGCAATTTCTTAATAGATGTAATCTTAACATGCCAACTGGAGCATAACTACTTAGCTAGTAACCCTCAGACATTGCTACAAGTGCAGAGAACTGAGATGTTAAGATAGCAATAGTAGTAAGGTATTCCCACACACGTTCTTCACGTCAGATAGGCACCACAGGGCGGTAATGTCCACTGTACTGACACTGAGGTCCTGTGGGCTATGTGTGTTTGTAAGAAAAGTTTCACTGCACTTTGTATGGACTCTATAGGTAGTTAATTGCCTCCTTCTTGAATTGCACCTAGAAGCTGTCTGGAAAGCAACTACACTGGACCTGTAGTATTTCACATCACTAAAACCCCGATCTGAGCATAGCTCTTGTAAATGCTTTTAAATGAATGAAGAGCAATACTCTGAGTTTATTTTTAGAGCAGCTATGAAGTGGAATGAGCTTGGAACAGCTCCAGGCATATGCAGTCTAGGACAATTTGAATGTGTTCAGATGAGGTCCCCATATCCAGAGGGACACAATTACAGACTCAGCCAGGTATAGGTGTTGTTATTAGCACATTATGCTATTAAACCATGAATTCTCCCTTTGAGCCTTGCTGCCACTAAGGGGACGTGCTTTCTAAAGTGCTATAAATACAAATGAATTTTTGTGCTTGCTAAGGTCATAAAGGGAAGCACAGTTTTCTTTAAGTACACTAATGTGCACAAAGTTTCTTCCAGCTCCTGTATTATTTTAATATTCATATTTGCAATTTTAGACTATACTGCTGAAAGGTTTTTAGGATACCAGTCAAGACCTTTAGAAAACAGCTAACTGAAGAACATAAGAACACAAAAGGCATTTTACTGTTTAGAGTGTCTTGATTTTCCTGTATTTATCATTCTTATATTATTTTGGCATAATTTTTCTGTTATTAGCCTGAAACAAATAACTACTTGTTTGCCAACTATTAATAAAATGTCAGGTGTTTTTATTAATAAAAGCAATATTAATTAAGAACTTACAATGTAAAACTTAGTAAGCATACAAAAACTATAATAAAAGCATTGAAACACTTTTCTGATTTATACCAGTGAAGTGCCTAAACCTGACTGATAAAATGAGAAGCTTCACTGAAAATGTATATGTCTGTAATGAATTGTTCAGAAATATCTAAGCCACTCCTCAAAAAAAACAAAAAAAACCTTTCTTCTCTGGATGTGATCCTGTGTACTGCAAGGTCATTTAGGCTGGCTCAGACCTTACCATAAATGTGTCGAGAACCACATACAACAAGTAATAATCATAATAAGGCCACTTGACAAAAATTATTGCCTGTGTGTTGCAAATTAAAGTCTTTCCTGGGAGCTATACAAAATATATAGTGACAGAAAATAGATGTAATTCTTCAGTTCCTTGCTTGGAACCAGCCAGGGCTTATGTTCACACAGAGAGAAAAAAATACCCATAGCAGCTATTCAGTGTTGAATATAAAGTGGACTGTCACTCTCACAGGTGCACAGGGATATTAGTGAGGCTCTGCTCCTCCCCGGGGCTCCAGAAGCAATTGGCCATTTTTCTCCTTTCTGTGTCCAGCAGCGTAGAAGTAACTAGATCTGTGCCTGAAAGAGGAAGGGTTTTTGCAGAGATGACCCTGAGCTGAGTGGAGAAAGCTGAGCAGACACTGCACTGACATCCTGGATCCTTATGGGTGTTCTGAGCACTTCCTCTCCTGTTATCCCAGGCAGACAGGCTGATACCAGCAAAGGTAGCATCTTCTCTGCAACCAAGAACATTCTTATGGGTGCAGTCTACTTTATATGACTTTATGCTTAAAACCACTGTAATACCTGCTTCAGTTGACAGTCTAAAAATTTGGGCCATATCTGACAGTTCTTAACTGCCCTGCCTCTACCTTCTCCAAACACCTCTTTGTTCAGGAGAAAATTGTTTTCTGAGACTGTGAGGTTTTTCACCTTGGTTTTGATGTGAGACTTCACACATCAAATAGAGATTCCCACTATTCATCATCCATGGTACTTTTAGCCCACACCTCTTTTCCTACTGGGTCCTAGGGCTATATTCTGAAAAGGAGTAAAGTCACACCTCTGGGTGTGACCCAAACCACTGAAGTCTTTGTGTCAGTGTTGGAGTACATGTCTTCGTGACAATGGTCAGGATTGTTGGGGCATAGAACTTCTGGAGATGCTTCACTGTTGCCTAGCTTCTAATATTAGACTTCTAATAAGAATATCTAAGAGTATCTGAGCACTGGTACAGGCTGGGGTCTGACCTGCTGGAAATCAGATCTGCAAAGGACCTGGGGGTCCTGATGGGCCACAAGCTGCCATGAGCCAGTGGTGCTCTTGTGATCAAGAAGGGCAAAGGTATCCTGGGGTGCATTAGGGAGAACACTGCCAGCAGGTTGAGGGAGGTGATCCTGGTCCTCTACTCAGTCCTGGTGAGGCCACTGTGGAGTGCTGTGTCCAGTTATGGGTTCCTCTGTTCAAGAGAGACAGGGAGCTCTTGGAGTGGAAGAGGAATGGCTGAGGGACTTGGCCCTGTTCAGCCTTGAGAACAACTGAGAGGACCTCATCAATGTGGGTAATTGTCTAAAGGGGAAATAACCAGATGGATCCAGGCTTTTTTCAGTGACGACAAGCAGTAGGACACAAAGAAATGGTCAGAAACTGATGCACAGGAACCTCCACCTGCACATGAGGAAGAACTTCTTTACTGTGCAGGTGACCATGCACTGGAACAGATTTTCCAGAGAGTGTGTGGAGTCTCCCTCACTGGGGATATTCGAGAACCCTCGGGATGCAATCCTGTGCCATGTGCTCTGGGATGACCTTGTTTGAGCAGGGAGGCTAGGCCAGATGACCCACTGTGGTCCCTTCCAACTTGACCCATTCTGTGATTTGTGATTCTGAGTACCAAAGAATAGCTACATACAAATGAACTGTGCTATCGTTTTCAGCATTTTCTGCTTATTTCCACAGACAGTCTTCACACTGGCATCTGGAATCCTGGTTTTAAGCTTGGAAAACTTCTCTAGCTCAGGACTTCCACAGAAGCTGAAGACTCCTGAATTTAAAAGTTCTGCTATTTTTGTGTCTGTTAGTGTACTAAGCACCAAGTGATTCAGGTCAAGTTGTAGACTTGGAAGGACATGTTCATTCCTTTAGCATGGATGTTGAAGTAGATGATCCCCAGACGTGCCTTCTGACCCCAAACATTCTGTGATCAAACCTGCTATTTGTTGAAGACAATTTGTGCAATTCAAATAAGACTTTTTTTTTAAATCCTTTTATTTTTTTTTTTTCACAAATAAGTTCTTCCTTCTAGGTTACGACTATTTTAATCAATCTCTGTGATTTCAGTTCTCAAAGAAAAACCAGTATGAAAAAGTAAATTTCATCACTGTGCTTTGATGGTGACTAAGGGACAAGATTAAATACATTCCTATATGCATATTGGAGGAGGAATGTGATGTAGCTAGTTTAATGAGGTATTTGTGGTTTTGAAGTATCCTCTCAAATATTGAAAGTAATGTGACTTTAATGAGCCATGTGCAATCGGCAGCTTTTGCTTTGTTGAATCTTTTCCTGAGGGTAAACTGAGTCATTAATAATAATTAGGAATTGAGTAGCCAGTTACAGGGTTGAGTAGGAAGTGAGGTAAAAACTGTGCTGTTTGGAAGCAAGATATCTGTACATACAGAGAAAGGGAGTTTGAGGTCATTAAAAGCTGTGGGCTGGGATTAGTGGGCTCCATTGTGTGCATTATTAATGAATCTACCTAGCTCAAGCAATTGAAATTTCTGATTAATCATAAATGAAGTATCTGTAAATAGAATAATTCAGCATGAGGTAAACAACCGGATTTTAATTTCCAGTGGATGGAAATTGTAGCAGTAAATGGGAGATGGATTTAAATTTAGATTATATACAGAATTAGATAAGGATAAATATAAAGCAGTAGGAAGACTGATTGCATTTCCTTTTTTTAAATCTGCCTGACACTTGCTGCATTCACTGAGAAGTTTTTCTTTAAGGGAATGCCTTCATGTACTTCGCCTTTTCAAGATTTTTCTAGTTTTAATATGAAATTTCACTATGAAAACTGAAAATTTGTGCACTCTCTCTTCCTTGCCTTAGGCAATAACACCTCTCACTAGAGCAGGTTGCTCAAAGCCCCATCCAACCTGGCCTTGAACACTTCCAGGGATGGGGCACCCACAACTTTTCTAGGCAAACGGCTCCACCACCACCCTCACAGTAAAGAATTGCTTCCCAAGATCTAATCTAAATCTACTCTCTTTCAGTTTGAAGCTATTCCTCCTTGTCTTACCACTGCAGTTCCTGATGAAGAGTCCCTCTCCGACTTCCTTGCAGGTCCCTTCAGATACTGGAAGTTTGATATGAGTTGTCCGTGCAAACTTCTCCAGGTTGAACAATTTTCTCAATTTGATTTCATAGAGGAGGTGCTTCTGTCCCCTTATCAACTTGGTGGCCCCCTCTGGACTTGCCCCAACAGTTCCATGTCCTTATTGTTTTGGTGGCACCAGAGCTGGATGCGGTACTCCTGGTGGGGTCTCACAAGAGCAGAGTAGCAGGGCAGAATTCCCTCCCTCAACCTTCTGACAGGGCTCCTTTTGATACAGCCCAGGATTCCATTGCCTTGCTGTGCTGTTAGCCCACATTGCCCTCTCATGTTGAGTTTTTCATCACTCTCAGGTCCTTTTCCATAGGGCTGCTCTCAGTCACTTCTCCACCCAACCTGTAGGTGTGTCTGGAATTGTCCCAGGACGGGTGCAGGGTCATGTAAAATTGAAAGCAATATAGTACACTTTTTCCAGAATTCAGAGAATTCTTCTTCTTAAAACCATCTTTAAATAGGCAGGGGATTAAAAACCTGACTGGATTGTGCCAAACGCTATGTCTGTAAAGCATTCAGGTACTTCTTTGGAGAGTGGCTTAGATCATGAGATAATTAGTTATTCTGCCTTTAGAGCAGATTTAACTTTCCTATGGTAAATAAAGCCTGGGGCCACACAGGGGAAAAAAGTTGAGTAGCTGCTCATTAAGTAATCATCATCCATTCCATCTATTAAATGATATGAGAGTGTGAGGCAAAATTGTGCAAATTCATAGAATTTCATATAGTACGTAATACATATCCACCAGAGGGCAAATTATGGTAACATTTGAATTATTCTGTTCAGCAATTTTATACTTCTCTTGCTGTTCCTTAAAACATTATATCTGATAGCTATTAATGTGCAGTGTTTCCTTCAGGAGTTCTGCTGATGTTTATTTATAAGTCACCATATTCTACCTGATTGCTCCATTTGTTAGCTTGGGTTTCATATATTTGTGAACTAGTGCTTAGGCAGCTTGGGGCCATGGTTAAGGCTCAAATCCAATCTGTTTCATTGCTTAACTGCTGCATTCTCATAGAACATAGCATCTAGAACCTGGACTGTGGTTAAACCCATGCCACCATAGCATGAGACAAGAAGACATCAACCTCTGAGGTCCAATGCAGGGAAATAACCCAAGCTGACTAGGGAGATCCACAGGTAAATTAACATACCTTTTATAGTGCCTGCAGTAACTCCGTGGTTTGAAAAGTTCCTGCAGCCACAGGATTAATTAGGGATCCTCCTTGCCTCTGCATAACGTTTCTTCATCTGCTAGACAACCACAGGAGCTCAAATGCCTTGATGTACCAACTGCTCTGAGACAGATGAAAACCACTGTACCTCATCTCTAATTGCCTGATTTTTCTGTTTCACCAGTAAATACCTAGTAATCTCTCTAGTGAGCTCTTAATGGTGGCTTAGATGACAAGACTGATATTTCTAGTGGCAAAAAGTCAAGTATACCTCATTTAAACTGGCTTTTTCAGAAAGAAGAGCCAAGGAAGAATGTGATTTGCCAAACATAAAGAGAAAAATTTCAGCAATGGTAGTTGATTGCTACTACATGGCATCTTTCAGCAAAGGATCCCCAAGGAAATTATAAATATTAATTCCTAAAATTAAACTAAATCAAGGTATACCAGGCAGGCAGAAGACATACAAAATTTTTATCACTTTCACTCAAATTATACCACCTTCAATGCACCTAAAAGTATAGAGTGTCTTTCTGATTTGAGGCTGCAATGTAAACTGATTGTCTCAGAGGAATAAGATCTGCATCATTTATTTGTCCAATTTTGGTATTTTGACCCAAACCTACTCCTCATAAAGTTCATAAGACTTTTGAAAGTTATAAAACAAGGTACTGCTTTACATGCCATCTGTAAAAGAGCTGATTCATAATAACCATTGTCTACTTTTCATTTATGTGACAGTCTAAAGTTTGTGTTATCAGAAAACAAGCGTAAGACTATTTAATTCAGTGATACAACTTCTAGGTAGAGCTAGAATTGATGCTTGATAATTTTTTTTAATTATACACATTTTATTGGAGCGCCAAAACTGGAAGTTCTTATTCTCAGAGATCAGAGATTTTTTCACATAGGTCTTGTGGAGAACAGCTGCTACCGTAGAATCTATGTTTACTTTGGAAACTCGTCATGGCCTCAGTTCTAGGCACTGGATTTTGCATCAGCTCCATCCCTAATTCCAACTTCAGTTTTACAAGACAGAAAAGATGTATAAAAATAACTGAATACAACTGAATGCTTTTATTTTTTCAAGATGAGGCAATACACTCTTTGCCAGACCCCTAAGAGCCCTGGTGGAGAAAAGATCCTGAGAAGGTATTCTGGTTTCTTCCCAGCGTGCTTGTCAGCACCAGGCACCAGCCTTGCCAGCCTGGGAGCAAAACAGCAGGAGTAAACCACAGCGACCGTCCCAGTACCCTGTGCAATCCTCCATCTCTAGGAAAACTAACAGGAGGCAATGAAAAGAGGAAGTTCCAGGCAGGCAACCACAGCGTGATATCAGTTTTATAGCTCAAATCAGCAATGAACACATCTTGGTGAGATTTCCATTCCAGGGGCAAGCCTACCACTTTTTTCTAGTTTTATAGTCCCTGTACAGTAATATTTTCTGAAAGGTTAAATTTTTACATGCAGTAAAAAAAAAGTATCAGCCATGAAAATGAAAAATAAGACATCAAACATCGTGTTAAAATAGGTGAGGTGTCATTTGATGAATCATTCATTGTTCAAATTAACATATATTAGGAATAGTCTTATATTAAAGAATCTGCTTAAAAACTGGCATTTTCTTTCCCCTGATTGAGATCTTATTTAATAAATCTAGCAGAGAACTCTGGTTTCTGTGTCTGTTTAAATCACTGTATAGATACATGGGTGTAATTGAAAACAGAGGCTTTCCACTGGGGAATAAGGGTAAACTTTCCCTGGCATCACATTGTTTTTAATGTACCAATAAGCAAGGTCACTATTCTAAAACATAATTAAATAGCTAATTTTATAAACATTCTACAAAAGACAGAAAATGAAATTTTCTAAGTTTTAAAAAGGAATGCTTATAAAATGTTTCTAGTTGAAACTTATTGCCCTATTTTAGCAACTTCTTCACTACATATATAAAACAAAAACCCTCCTTCTAAAGTGCTATGCTGGAAAGCATTTTCTTTCACAATGGCATTAATGGACTGATATTTGTAAGTGTATTGATTTGTCTTTTAATTAATTTACTTCAGTCAGGGCTAAGCCTCTTTTCTATCAGCTGTTGTGAATACATGTACAACTGTTCTTTCTGCCCTTGACTTATTAGAAACCTGAAGTGTATAGAGAAAAATGTAGTATTCAATAGTTATCATTTAGACTTTTTAGAGTCCATTCCAGTGTACCCTAGTGCTTCATTAAAAAGCTCTAAATTTTTGTCGATGTCTTTGCCGCTGGCCTTTGTGACAGGCTGTTCAGACAACATTTGAGAAACACTGCTGAAAAGTGCATGGAGCAAGAGGTTATGTTTAGAATGATAGCTTGTGGGTATAGTAAATATAAAGAAAAACATCTTTCAGTCACTTTAGGTGTGTATTAGTATAAAATAAGTGTTCATATAGTGCTGCAAGTTACAGGCTGCTAAAAAAGAAAGCTAACAAAAATACATACAAAATAAAAATAACAGAAGTTACAAAGAGGATTTCTCTGACCACTGGAAGACTACAATGCTAACTACTAAACATCATGAAGGCAAGTAAACAGTAGAATTTAGATTACTTCCAGCAAGTAGAAGACAGTTTTCAAAAACGTTACAGTCCCTGCAAACTCAAAAGCAACAGGTAATTAGGGAAAAGAGCTGAAAGGTCCCTGCTTTAAAATCATGCTTTTAACTTCAAAACATCACAGAGTCAGCTTTTACAAACAGAGAGAGAACTCATTGCAATTTTATCTTAGGGAGCTATATTGTAAATAGTTTTCTTGGAAAATACACTTTTAAGTGTTTTGAATTTGAGTAACTTACACATTTTGATATAATTTACAATTCCTGCACACTTTGCTCTGCAAGGATGCAAATACATGAAAACATTTTTTCCCTTACATAAAAATGAAGTAAAGCATTTAGTGAATCATAAAACCACAGAATGGAAAAAAAAGTATTTAAAAATAAAATTTTCCATATTTTAATTTGTGCCCATACCTGCCTGTACTGTTACTGGGCACCGATAGGAGACTGGCTGTGCCATCTTTCTTACCCTGCTCCAGGCAGGTATTTACACACACTGATAAAATCCACCAAACCCCCTGAGCCCTTTCTTTTTGAGCTGAGAAACCACAGTTTGCCCAGCATCTCTTCATATGTCAAAATCTCTGAATCACCTAATCACTCTCATGGCCCTCCACTGAACTCACTCCAACGTATCCATGCCTCTTGTCCCCTGGGAGTCACGACTGATGATTCATCTTCACTCGGTCTTTGAGCTGCTGATCACAACATTGACTACATTCTTCTATAATATGGTGTAGAATTCACACATTAACTTATAAATGTCTGTAGCAAATACTAGTTTTTGTTTTCAGTTTAAAGTGGCCTCGTTCTATACTGCAACACAGTTAGCCCCCTTCACTCTAAATTATGTGTTTCATATATGAACAAATGAAAACATAAATCTCATTTTTAATTTCCCTTGGACAGTTTTCCAAACATATTTTTCTCTTAATAAAAAACGGCACTTTGGAATTTTCGTTCCTAGGGTTTTTGTCCACGAATGTTTATTTCAGACAAGGCATGAACTTTTGAGCAGAATTTCCAATTCTCCTCAGATTTGTTCACATCACAGAATGATCTGAGTGCACAACATGGATTTTTCATGCATGAAGCAGGACTGGAAGATGTTGGCAACTAGCACATCAAATGTGCTTCAGTTGCTAAAGGCACTGAGTTAAAGAGATTAGATCACATGCCGTCTGAAATAAAACACCATAAAACACATAGGGTCCATGTTATATTGATATTAAATATCATCAAAGTGAATAAGGCCTAAACAAGAATAATGATTTTTGCTCCCTGAAAAAAAATGTGCTACACAATCTCTATGACGAGTTTAAATACACTACAAAGAAATTGCTTGTACATACATATGACGTGGGAGGATGGCATTTTGAGGTTCCCAGTTTAAATCTAAAATTAACACAAAAATGCTGGAAATTTTTATTGACTCAAAATGGAGAAATTCAAGTAACTAACAAGTCTATTCATTATTTGAATTAAGACAAATAATGTGCTAACTTATCAGTTATATCTAGGAAAAAAATCAGATTAGGAAATAAACTTGAAAATTAATTTTAAAAGTGAGAAAATATTCTGAAAAAATTTTAAGGCACAATATTTTGCTAAAGTTCTCTGGAATTCTCCAAAACCCTTTGTTGAAGCTTTGGGATCTTTGAGGTTTAGCACTGCAATTTAGAAAATTGTTGGTAATGTGAGTCCTTTCTGAACTGGCATTAAGGCAATTACTTGGAACTAACTGGGTACATTTAGGAAATGGAATTAAACTGGTCTCTGTATATCTGCAGATCCAAAAGAAAGAGGAGGATGAACTGCACGCACCCTGTGTCTTACAGCACAACTCTTACACTGTTTGTGTGGCATGGGGTTCTCAGAGGTACTTAGAGTAATGAAGTTCCTTTGAAACTCACTGGGATGTGGTCATTACACTTGCAAAATCCTTTTAAACTCTTTTAGCCTCAAGTCCCTCTTTCACTTGTTTCCTATTCATTCATCATATAAATGATTACCTGAAGTGATCTTCAGGCCAAATGATACCATTCACATTTTGAGTGAGGAGTCCTGTTCTCTTTCACTCGATACACTCACTTCAAATGAACTGCTGGAGATGTAAGGTACTAGAGGAAGCTTGACAAAAACTGAATGAAGTATGAATTTTTTTCTTCAGTAGGTATTGGATGCAGATGAATGAAAGTAGGTATCAAGACCAAGTTCTGTGAAACTGTTTTGATTATGTGCTTGGAAAATAGGGTATAGTTTTGAGCATGAGTCAAGAGCTGGACCATGTCTTTCATAGATGTGCCAAAGTCCATCTTAGAATGGTTGCAATTTTTGACACCATGAGTCTACTTGAAAAGGTATACCAAACATTACTTTAAGTATCTTTTTTCTGTTCCATAAGTAAACAGCTCTGGAAAGCACTTTATCAACATCAATGTCCCAAGGGAAAAAATCTTTTTCTCACTTTTAAAAAATATCTGTTTTAATTGTTATTAAAATCTTACCACTTTGGAGACTTTGAAAGTGTTCTGTTTCAGTACTCATACAACATTTTTCTTAATTCTTAACCTCAATTTAAGTCTTTGCTACATTAAGTAAAATGTTTTTCCACCTCTGTATAAATAAAGACATTTTATTCTCTTTCTCTGTATTTTATATGAATATTTTATATATTATCACCTATTTTCTTTATCTTATTTTCTTTAGACCAAATAACTCTGGTTTTCTCAAATTTTCCTTGTAGCATTCCATTTCTTTTCGACAACCTGAGCGTCCTTATTACTTTCATCTCATCTATTCTCATCTGATCACATAATGTGTAAAATATGGTGATCAAATCTAAGAATAGTATTTTGGCTTAGGATATTCAATCCCCAAGTACACCCTAAGATTATTTATTTTCTTTTACTTCAGGTGTTCTGCTCAAACATGCCAATATGGTGTTTGAATGTTTGCAACAGTCGAACACAATTGTCTTCAGTTCAGTTTCTGGTCACAATATAAGCCACAAATGCTTTTGGTGGTATTGTAAAGTGTTTATTCGTTCTCCATCCCGTATATATAAAAATTATTTTCTTGCCTATTGAGAGAAATTCACATTTCCATATTAAATGCTCTAGTGAAAGGTATCCCTGTTCACAGTAGGGGACTTGAAACTAGGTGATCTCTAAGGCCTCTTCCAACCCCAGACATTCTATGATTCTATGATAAATTGCAATATAGAGCATTTAAATTTTTCTAGATAATTTTAATATGACATATGAAACAACAGTTATGTCATCTGAGCAATTAATTAAACTCCTCTAACTTACATCAGCTGAGTTGTAGATGAACATTTGTGATACAACCAACGTGCCAAAGCAGCTATTTGTACACACAGCCTCTAAGAATAGCTTTACAGTGTGGTTTTGCACCCATCCGGTAAGTTTCCTCTGAACTTTGTGGTCTTAACAAAGTTTGAAATCTTGCTGGCATCATATATATGTTTATGACTTGTCTACTTACCTGTTCTTTATGCTAATTTTAGAAGAAAATCAGATTGGCTTTCTGTGACTTTTTCCTGACAAACTCATGTTGGCAGTTAATCATCTCCTGTTACAATCTCCATCAAGGCTGATCCTTACCTTGGGCGTAATGGTGTCCATCCCCACCAGAACTGTGTAACACTTGGTAAAAACTTTCTGAGCCTTACTTCTCTCTTGTGCTTAGTGTAGAAGGTGCACTTGAAAGCTAGCTCTGCTCCACGAAGGCTGTGCTCGTACTGTAGCCCGACTGGGAATTTCCCTGGCTAGCCCTGAGGTGCCCCTCTGGAATGGGACTGAACACCTAAACTGGTGGATGCTCTGGTGTACCATGATTTTTTTTTAGGAGGGTGCTGATTTGGATGCTCCTTGTTACAGGGAGATTAAACAAGGCAGATTTCCTGAGCTGACAAATAAAACCAGCAAATGCTCCGTGGCATTCTTTGCTGCCTTGCTCTTGCACAGTGTCCCTCCGTGGATATTTTGCTGGTTTTCTCCTAAACTCAACAGAGAGGGATATGTGGCAACCTGAGAAGTTAATGAAGACAGTGCATTGGCAAGGTCCTCTAAAAAACAGTGGCCTTTTTTTAAAGTATAATAAATTAATAGTCTTGCCTTGGGGATGTTAGCTAGACAGAAAGCTGCACTGTCTTTTTTCCTTTGCTACTGTCCCCTTAGAGCTTTTCTGCCTTACATGCACACACACACTCACTCAGCACACACAATTACACAAACATGCACACCTACCACAAAATTTTCTGTTGGACTCCCTACCAGCTACAAATATGAGATCTGCCACTGGTCTAGGTGATATTAACAGCTTGTAATTTTCTGTAAAAGTTCCTATTTCCAGGAGCTGAAAGTAAGCCAGCCAAATCCATGGGCTTGGTTATCCAGGTACTCTTTCTCACTACCACCCCTACTTTTAAATACAATCAGATTGGCTGGATTTGGAAGCTCAGACACCTAAGTTCTCAGAGAAAATTTTCATATTTAAGTGGCCCTCGTAAATTTTATTAAATCTGGGCATTTGAAAAATAACCAAATATTCTGATGCTGTTCCTTCTGTATTTCAGACAGGAGCTGTACATTTTTGCTAATGATAATAAGTGTGTTAGCCAGCTGATTGCAGCTGCCCTTTTCAATGGCCAAAATAAGCCATTAAAGTACTAAAAAAAAAACCAAAACAAAACCAAAGATCTCAGCATGATAGTTTGACAGATTTTTCTTGCCACAGCAAAGTAACTGTTTTCTTTGTTTAACATTTTTACAGTAATTCAAGTCTGTCCTCTTACGTTTTATGTCCAATGCTAAATATATGCATTTTTGAGCTCTGACTTCCTGAATGTTCTTGCATTTTTAGTTTAAATGTATTCACAACCATGATTCTACATATCCTTTTGGTTGAAGACCTTCTTCCCAAAAGCTTAAACACCCCTCTGGAAGGTTTTATAGACAGCAATATTATCCTCTCTCAGCCTTTGTTTCACCAGACTAAATAGGTCACACGCTGCTAGCTCACACTTTGATGACAGATATTGCATTCCCTCATTCATTTAAGTACCTTGTCTCAGCATCTGTTCCACTCACAGCTGGCCTTTCTTTTTGGTCCCTTGCAAACTCGGTCTCCAGACCCACTGCTGTAGCTCAGACAGAAGCCCTCTTGACTTTCTTCTAAGACAGTTGATTATCTTTTGCATTTGCTTTTAGGCATGAATTATATCCATGCTCTTTGAATGTAATCCTTTTCATTTTTTTCAGTGAGGTTATTTTAATGAGGAGGATGAGGAATATATCTGCCTAGCAATCAGGATAAAATAAGATAACATTACAAATTGATACAGTACAGATATATTTTTCTGACTGTTATTTTTCACACAGAGGTGCTTTGACCTTGTTTCATTTGATTTTCCTACATAAATCAGTTTGAGATGGCTGGCTACAGCCAGTTCACATTCAGATGACTGTCTGTATCTTGGAAAGGAAACAGAATATCAGAAAATATCAAATTTTTTTTAAAGCATAATCTCATGAAGTTTTCAAATTTTCAGGCCAAACTCTATCAGACTGCTCCAAAAAGACCATACTCACACTCTGATCTTGATTTTTCCAGCTGAATAGTAATGAATCTTATTTAGTTTTTAGTCACGTCTTCAGTGTCATTTGATGTTTAAGTAATAACTTCACATTTAGACACATTGTAATTTACATCCTTATGTCACAATATTTTAATGGGTTTACTTCTAAGAGTAATGGCTGACCTTTAAATAAACAAGTATGATGTGATTGCAAGAATCAAAGTTCAATTTTATTGTTATGTTATGTATGGATAAATTGCACAAGATTATGATATGGCAAGCAACATTGAAAAGGGCTGTATTTCATTTTGTTTCTTCAAAAATTTAAAGATTCAAGTCCTGGCTGATATAATGGAAAAATGTATCATTTTTACTTACACCTATATATATGTAAAGTGCACATTTCATTTATCTTCAGGAAAGTTTATATATTGCACATAATAAATAGGTTATAAAAATATACTTATTAATGAGGATGAAAAATGAACTGCATCATCTAGTTTAATCATGCCTACTCTTTTCCCACAGTAGAATTTTTTTAACAGATACATTTACTGGATATTTAGAAGGGTAATTCCAGAGTTTTGAGCTGTTCATGAGTTCATTTTGATTTCCACTAAAAAGAATTTTGGAATTTGAGATAGTGAGGTCTTTTGAGCTTGAAATCTGTTATATAATTTACCAGTTAAATTTTCATTTTTTTTTCTTTCTTTTGTCTTATTGGGATGAAATTATTAGTAGAATTCTTAATAGGATGAGGAATAAAATAAATGTATTATTCTATATTAGCCTTTACTCCTCAACTATTGACTCAGATTGCATTGGATTTCTTTTTTGAACAAAACCATTCTCATAAATTCACAGAGCATAAAAAAAAAAAAATCCCTTCTCAATTTCACTTCCTCTCCTTGGAACCTGTGAGATTCCTGTGCTGGGGATGTGCATAAATGCATGGTCAGTTGTTCATGCTTAATCTTGTGATGTTCTGAACCAACGGGATATGAGCTGCTCAGCAAGGCCCTGGTACCACATGTAAGCTATCAGGATGTGTTCCTTAAAAGTATAATACAATAAAAGAGGAAATAATTTGTATTTGAAAATAGCCTTTAATTTTGAAACGTCTCTTAGTATTTTATCTCATGGAAGTTGGACAGCAGTACCACTCATTTAGGGATACAGCAAATCATTACATCCTTCCCATGACTCCCACACTTGGAGGCTGCCACTGCTGACTGAGGCATGGTGCTCACATTCCATTGTACAGGAGCCACGGTGGAGTTTCATTAGTTGGAAGTGGCCAATACGTGCTCAATATATATAGGGATTAAATCTGTCAGCTAAACCATGCACAAGAACAAACATCTCTGATAAAAAAACTGACTTCTGGTTGTAAGAGCACTTGAAATGGCTCACAATGGATTAAACAACACTTTTTTTTAAAAAAAAAAAAAAAGAAGACAAAAACTTTGTTCCACTCACCCTTTCACACAGAGAATTTCTTCAAATCAGGCTGAATAACTGGAATCTAGGAAAAAAAAATCTGTAAGTATAAAAAGAAAGCTTTGGTGAAGTTTCAGATACTATAATTCATCTAAGCTTTCAGAAAGGAACTGTGATGATACTCTCTGTCAAGTTCACATGAAGATCTCTCACCCAAAGAAATAAACTGTCTCTGCTTTCATTTGAAAAGGCCTGTCATGATTTGATGAATCAAGAGAATTTGGATGGACTGTTTTTTTGGAATCTTACAACTCCTCCAGCTGATCAATCAGTTAATGAAAAAATGAAAACATAAGATCTTTTTACTCTCATTTTTCTTTCAAGAGGTTAGCAGTGATACAATGTGACCGTTGGTTTATATTGGCCTGTCCCTAAGTAAGGAAAAACTCCAGTTTATATGATGCTTCTGCTGGCTAACAGCAATCAAAATGTCACTGACCCCACCAGTTTGTCTGTCACTGTGAGAAGACATGACAATCCAGATAAATTATAACTATTGGAGCAGCAGAATGAGTTCTGCGCTGAATGCAAAAGAGATTAAAAGTAAGCATTCAAGAAAATCCACATCACTGCTAATGAAATTTGAGTAATAACAACATTGATGTTAACAGAGAAAAGTATTTGACACAAAAGTATCTGCTCTCAAAAAAAATTCCTCATAATGACTGTGAAAATCTAATAGTCCAAATATGTCAGATAGACCTTAGTTGTTTTAAGTTAGTGCATTGGATTTAAAGTTTATTATATTGTAAATTCTTGAGTAAATAAAGAATTACATATTGGTGCACAGTCAATATACAAAATTCTAGAGTCAAGTTCAGTGGTTGAAAACATAATTAAGATAACTGAAAATAAAGACTTCTTAAAGCTGGGTCCATCTCTATATCACAGTTCATTATATCAATGCTTTTCAGTTGGTACTCTTAGAGAAAATTACAGATTTTTTGATTCTTCATCTAGCATTCTTCTGCTAGTATTTTTGTGCTATTCTGGGTATTTTTAACATTAAAGATAAATTCATGCTTTTTGGTTTCCTTGTAGCATCTGTTTTATGGAAGCAACACACTGTGTGTGTCATGTACTATAGCCAAGGAACATATGCTGCAAATAAACAAGAAATGTATGAATTTGTATTTAACACTAGGAATCTAGAAGTTCTCCCAATAGAGATAATCCATTAGAAATAAAAATTCTGAATGGTTCCTGCAGAAATTATATGGGCAATATTAAGAGTAGGACAATATATTCCTATAGGAAGGCTAGCCTTCAAAAATCCCTGCTTAACTGTGTGTTGCCAAGCTTTATTTATTGCTGAAACCAACAATTAGGATTTTTTCCCCTGGCACTGTGGCTGATGCATAATGCTTAGCAAAGAGGATGGTGTATGTGTACAAAGTCTTTTGTCTCTAGTGTAATGATTTCTATCAAGATCAAGACAGCTGTGATTTGTGATTAAAAATTCTCACCTTTCCTGCCGCTAGCTGCCCAACCCAGAGGCTGTCTGTAGAGCCAGGCAGCAGTGCAGCTGTGAGGTGTGCCTGTGTTTGGTTTGCCATGCTAGACCATCCTATAAAATAATCTATACACTTGGGATAAGAGAAGAAATTGCACAAATGGCTCCATTTCCTTCCTTCTACTGTGCAAAGGGTTGTGTGTCTTCATCTTTAACCTCAAACCCCAAAGAGCAGAGGAGGTCTATTACCCCAAGTGAAGTGAGTGGAGCACCAAAGGAAGGTAGATTTTTCTTTATAAACAGATCATGTTCTTATAGTGAAATTAGAGATTATTATCACCCAATTATATTAGAGATAATTAGCACCCAGTTGCAGCTTTTCACCTCAAGCAACCTCATAGGCACAATGTAGAGAAGAGACTGGATTTCTCCCTACGAAGTTGTTCATCTGCCTGTGATGAAAGTCTTCCATATGTGAGATTGAGATAGAATGATTACCAACCTAATAGGCAGTATGTGAAATTATATTTGAGAACAGGTTCATTTGGATTTGGGAATAGGAGACAGATTTTTTTCTGCTTTTAATGTTGAAAACAATAAAATTATTAACATTTGCACATTACTGTACCTCGTAAATTCTTAAATATCAACCTATGACCAAGACTCAGCATTACAGATTTTTCTTCATTTTTATTCTGTTTCTCTTGTACTTGATCTCCTATACCTTTTCCCTGTAAGTATAAACAGCCCCAGAAAGGCACACAGTTAATTTGCAGACTAATTTCCAGAAGGATTCCACTTTTCAAACAAAGAAAAATATTACACACAACTACACCACAGCTGTGACTTGCAATGTGGGCAGGGGAAGGGATTTGTGTCATTTGAGGTTTGAGGGTAGAATGAATCTTGATTTGAAATAATGTGCCTGTAGTGCTAAGAGTGCTAAGCATACCGTCGTGTACTTTTAATATCCCACATATTCATCTGAAAGCAAAATAACCTCACACATTTCAGACATTATGGACCATCAGACAGGTCAGTTTTTCAGCTCACCTGTGTGTGTATAACATGCAACTTCCACATTTTATCGATACTTAGCCAAAAAGCTCAGTGAATTGTATGAGTCAATAGTTAACCACAGCCTACAATTGCTATTAATTTTCATAGCCCAGGAACAAGCTAGATTCACATCTGTGTCTCTACCTGGCTTAATGGTTTTTACCGTGTGGTATACGTTTTATATGTAGATTCAACAACGAATTTAATTATAGTAAGCTCATTAGGAATGGAGCCATTGCTTATCTTAAGTTCTGTAACATAGTGTATATTTACAACACTGTATAAGCAGTACTTAATAATTAATTCTCTGTACTCTGTTATATTAATGTGGAAGCATAAAAGGATTACCAGAGGTAGGGAGGGCTTTATACTTCTGTGAAGAATACAGAGATGAGTCTCTTTGTAAATGAGAATGGAAAACGAAAGCCTGATGAAATGTGACCTTTTTTTATTTCTCTCCAACAGCTTAGAGCTGGATATTTTATTATAAGACTAGTTTTTTAAACCTATATCAAGTTTACCTTCTCTCAGAATAGTGGCTGATTATGGTGGAAGAATAAGCAAATAGTTCAAGAAAAACCTATTAAAAGATCAGGTATCTCTAATACTTTATTACTCTACACCTGATCAAACATGTCAGTGGCCAAAAATAAGATAAACAGGAATAGCTTGTGTGATTATAGGGACTGAGGAGAAAACAGACTGCAAAAGTAGAAAATTGTTAATGTACCTTGCAAAGAGCACAGAAAACAGATTTTCCTTCCTTCCTTCCTTCCTTCCTTCTTTCCTTCCTTCCTTCCTTCCTTCCTTCCTTCCTTCCTTCCTTCCTCCCTCCTTTTTTTTTTATTGTCTTCTCTATCAAAATTTATTCAATGGCAAATAATATAACCAAAAATATAAAATCTTTAAAGCTTTTGCAACTTTGTATAAGAGGGCAGTGTTGAATTTACACTATACTCAATAATGTAGCTAGAGGAGGATTTTTTTGTTGTTTGGAATTTGGTTAAAAAGCAAAAAAAAAAATAGGCACAAATGGCATTTTCATGAGCATGAATTGATGCAATGTGTTCAGGTCAGAAGAAATGTGTATCACTGTACATTTCCAGCATGAAGCTGACATTTCTGTCATGCTGCAAAGAAATTTAAAGTGACATTCTTTTATTTTCCACAGAGACAGCTGCTATAGTTCCCAGCTGAAAATTTGCCTCAGCTGGCATGTAATAAATGGGAAAACATGTACATAATAGTCATGAACTAGTGAGCACTGCTGGATGACCAGTTATCAAATTGCTGATAAGCTGTAGTTTCAGCTGTACCTCAAGATGACACACATGGTCTTTTCCCTTTTTGTCTTTTGTCATTTAGATTTGCAATAAAATTATGATTTAGTGCATGTTAAGACCTAACTGGCTACCATTACACCTTTTGTGTAACAATGTAGATGAATATTCTACAAAAGAAAAAAAATAACAGTCTTGAAGTTGTTTTTTTTTTTCTAGTAAGTATCAGGAAACTGTCAAAATGTAAGTTCCCTCACAAAAACCAGCTGCAAACATAGATACCTGCTTATATCAAGCTCAGTCCTGTCAAAAAAACAAAACCTGTCAGGAATTTTGCAGCTTTTTGCACTTCTATGTGGAGAATGATGCTTTGTCAAAACTGAAATATTGCATGGAAATATATTGATTTTGATGGAAATAGAATTATTTTGATGCACTTTCACCAGAGCAGAGTTTGGATGGGAGTTCAGATTTCAAGGAAACATCGTTTCAGGCCACTCCTGCCCTGCAGATCAGATATGGCTAATTCTCCTTCCCCCTGCAGCTGAGCCACATCCTTCACCTGTAACTTCCGGAGATGCTGCTCATGTGTGGCAGGGAATTGCCCCAGGGAGCAGCAAGATGTTGAATTACATTTCCATGCAACCAAGCTGAAATATTTGTTTTCTTGAATTATTTTTTAAAATTTCCTTTACATGGAAAATGTGGAAGGGAAAGAAAGTGTTTTCTTTCTGAAGAGAAGGAGATATATTAATTTTTCCTACTGTAGAAAATTGTATACATATATAAAATTAGTCCTAATTCCGAAACCAAGAAGTAGGTGATGGTTGAAGGGATAAAGCAGAAATTATTCAGCAGCAAATACTGGTTTCAGTGACAGACATATAAGAATCTCTGCTTTCATAAATGTTTTAAGTGGTGATGAACTGGGTATACGACCTCTGATATTTCTGCTGAAGTAATTCAAATAATACTGAGGACATAATTCAACTGTAGGGTGACAGTATCTTTCTTGGGCTGACCCTGTCTTTTGCCATGTTGGGTTTGAACTTCTTGTTCTCTCCTTCACAGCCTTCTGCAGCTCTGCCTCCTTGTGCTTGTCTCCCTCTTAAGGACTCCACATTCTCCTGCTCCTTCCTCCCATTCTTATACTCACACTGTGCCACATCTCACAGTAATATCTCAGTCTTTTCCCTCATCTTGACTCTTTTGCTGGAATTCTGTCAGATGTGATCATTCTTCCTCTGCATCTTTATTCAGGACTTCATTTGGTTTTCCTATCTATAGGCAACCACAGCTAAAAATAGCATACAAAACCCGGAAAATTAATCAAGGGGTATATGTGTGTGTATATATTTGTGCATGTATGCATGCACATAATTTTAATGAAAAAAGTGGATTAAAAATATTATCTTTATTTGATAGTCAATTCTTTCTTCTACCCCTCAGCCATTCTTGTCTTTTAGTGTAGATGACTGGGAGAAAGGTTTCCATCCAGCGTCTAGCACTTGTGTTTACATGCCCAAATTCCACTTAAGCCCTTCAGTCTAGTGTTTCATATCAGCATATTGCCTTCAGAAGTCTTGTCCAAGCCAGTAGGAAACATTATGCAAAAGTGGTATTTTTTACTTTTGCATATGGCCACAAGGAAAAACAACAGCTTAGCTACCTGTAGAAATTTATATAAAGAAGGTATTCAAGCAAATCAAATCTCTAAAGTATGGATTCATATCATGTCTAATAAATGTGGGAATGAAAACAGAATTTAGGTGTTAATTTTGCTTTTATAAATTGATCAGATGAGTTTTATGGCATTTTGCAACTAAATTAAAAAAGAGACAGGTAAGGAAATAAATAATATTTAGCAGAAAAACAAAGGAATGATGAACTTAAAAGAATCAGTTTTATTATTGTAATATATTAATCTCCTGAAACCAGAAGATTTATTGCGACTCTTCTTGTCCACTGAAGATGCTCAAGGATACTTAACCAAACTAGAAATAAAACCATCATCATTTTTCTGCAATGTGCATTTGCAATGTGAAATTCTCTGATCCATTCCTACTATCTTAGGAAATTCTCTGTGAAGTTGGTTGAGGCTTTTTTCTCTTTTTTCCTCTCTTTTTTTGTTTTTTCCTCTTTTTCTTTTTTCTTTTTTTTTCCTTCTCATCAAAACCTCCGTGAGATACCCACAAGAATGGCAACTGGAATTGATGAGTTTAGGTAGGGCTTTTTTCTCTGCTGAGTAACCCTGCCGTGGAATGGCAGAGCAGAGCAGCAGAGCACTGCTCCCTAATGGTCGCATCAGAGAGAGGAAAAAACAGGTGCAGACCATACTCCCAGTGGTGGTTACAGGAAGGCTTCAGCTGGAGATTGAAGGTCCAGAGAGCTGAGTGCTGCAAGGCAGAAACTCGATTTTGAGGCTGCTGACATGTTTGAAATCAATGCTTCCCAAACATTTCAGAGGGATATGGCAGAGTATAGTGCAAAGGTTCAGGAATGATGTCTATTTCCAGCTCTTAGATACATAAAATATTGGTGAAACCACTTCAGTTCACCCCAATATACGTAGTGTTATTATATTCACCCCAGGCTTTTACTGAAAAGTTTAACCTATATTATTAAGAAATAAATAAGTTGTGAGTTTAAAGGGAAAAGGATGTCTTAGATTAGATTAATAGGAACATGATTTTGCCAAGAGTAAATGCTTTTGATTGTAGAGAGGTCAAACTTCAAATTTAGGAAGCCTCCACAGAAAGAAAAACATCTATCCTTAAATACTGTTCCTGCGATTTTTTGTTGCAATACAAGTAACCACATGGTAGAAACTGCACATTCGTTTTCTGAGGAATTCATGGTGTGATAAAGAAAATGAGAGCCTCTGAGGGAATAATTGCTTCACCATGGGAAACTCATGCAACTTAACTTGAACTTTAAATCGATCTGCTTTCATATTTGTTACTGCTGGCACACAGCATTATGAGGAGGAAACTGTGCAGCCATAAAATGGATGTTTTTTATATTATGCAGCATGATAATGCTGTGACTATTTCTATAAATGTGTGTTTGTTGGGTGGGAGTTTTTTGCCATCTCAGTTCTAAACAAATTTACATGAAACCCAAAAATATAGAGCTATGTGCTTTTAATTATGAATAGCAACAATTGTTCTGAGCTCATGGAAAAGACTTGAATAGTAAATCTCTCCTATTTTTAAAAGTTTTCATTATTTTCATTAGTTTCCTGGGCTGCAGAACTGTGATCATTACCATATTTTGATAGGTGCCCCTGTGTGCTCATGCTATGACTGGGCAGAGGGCTTACAGGATTACATGCTTGATTTCCCCTGAAAGCCTCTCTTTCCAGTAAATATTGTGGCAATTTGAAGGGATTATTTTCTTATGTCCCTTTCAATTTTTCCGGCCATTTTTGATTTGATAGCAGCAGCTGGTAGTCACTTAAGGGTGACAACAGCACTCTCATCATCTCCTTGTAAGGTGGACACACACTGTGCTCCCCACATCACGGTCAGGGTTCTCAGGGAGCTAAGGGACAGAGCAGATATGGGAGGAAAGAGATTTAAGTTTTGTCTCAGAGACTGTAAGCCTATTCTTTTTCTTTAAGAAAATGCTACCTACTATATGCCATAATTTCCGACACTTAATTAAGATTTCTAGGTGTCAGCAATATGTTCAAAAGCTCAGTTAATTCGTTAGGAAGAAAATTTTCATATTTAAGCCATTTTACAGACACATTTTTCAGGGAGGATGGAAGATTTGCTGTCTTTTGATCTGTGTTTTCATCTAATTGTGCTGCCTTCATCTTTTTTTGGCAGAGGCCTTCATTTATTCCCCATCCTTAAAAACTAAAATACACATTCTCCTGGCCTTACAGAACAAGACTGAAAGGAAGAGTGAACAATGTGAAGCAAAGGGAGTAAAGCTACTGAAATACTGCCCCAAGTCTTTTTATTATATGTATAGAGCTGATATTTAGTCGTGTTGGTTCCTCTACCACTGTGCTTCATCAGGACTGAGTTAAACATTTGAGACTTAAATATATACATTTGACTTAGCTGTAAAATTGGGGAATTGGTCCTTATTCCTCACTTTGTTCAAAGGATTTATATTTCGGATGATGAAAATGCAAAGAATTGGATCCTCTGTTGTAGATTAGGAAGAGAGGTGAAGTAACTTGTCTGATGTCACATTATAAATCTGTGAAGGAGTTTGGTATTTGACAATTTTTTTTCTTAATCTCAGTACTGGAAATTAATCACATAAACCCCTCCTTGCACCTGTATCACTGAGTCTGAATGTAAAATGATTGCTCAGGCATTGTTAATGCTCTTTAAGAAGAGATCCTTCTCATAATTTTCATCCTTAAAAAGCAACTTCTTTCTGTGAATAATTCCCTATTTGGGGAATACTTATAAGTAAAATACACATAGCCAAAATAGCAACACTAATACACACTACTTGTTTTCACTCATCCCCAAGGCAGTTTTTGTCAAAAAATGCTTGGGCACCTCACCTATATGTTAATGAACTTTTCCCCTCTACTCCTTGGAACTAATTTTGTCCCCTTTTCTTTATAAATGGGAAGCCCATAAATACTCTTGTAGTTAGAAGCATCAAATGGCTTTTGCTATCATTTGCTGGACTTACGGAATCATCGAGTAGTTCCATGAAACGCACAAATGAAAGATCTTAGATGCCGAGTAATCCTTTGAAAAGGCATTGTTAACTGAACAGATATAGAAATCAAATATCTAAATACATTGTCTAGGCTAAAGTAAAGGCAAGTCTGGATTTAGGCCCAGCAAAACTGTAGGTCTAAGAACATCCAGGTACAAATACCAATGGTGCTGTTTCAATATGTCCCAGTACACTGTAGAAAATACAAAAACGAAATTGGTGTTACAAATATGCCAGTTTTCTTCTGGCAGGTCTTTTCCTTTATTGGGAGCTCAGTGTTCTGAGGCAATCTCAGACTTCAATAGAACTGGAAACAAAAATGTGTTATTTACATGCTTGCGTTTGGTGGCTTTTTATCATTTTCAAACATAATGTGAACAGTAAATACTTAGATTTTGCCACTTTAACCATTGGTGTGACTCACAGGTCACCCACAAATCTCTTGCTAAGAGATTTTATCTCTACACAGAAAAGGAAGAAAATGAAGAAAATTCATCCACTGTTGATTTGGGGAGTAATTTCAGAATCTTAAATAAAAAGGAATAAATATTGGCAGAAAAGAGCAGATTTTTGTCTCTGTCAGGCTGGGTAGACCCTACACAGCTTACGCAGCAGGAACAATGAAATAGCCTTATTACTTTTTTATGTCTTTCCTGATTTTTGTGTTCTAGGGAGAAGTAGAAACAGAATTATAAGAACATAGTGAGAAAAATCTGCTTGTATCAGCCAGAAAGACTGTAGTGTTACATTTGTTTTTTGCTGTTATTCTTCTTGCTATTAAGTTATACCACATATTATCGATTTAATATTGTTAGTAGTTTCAGGTAAAAAACAGATCGAATCTACATGTATTTTAAAATGAGTTGGAATTTGGAATTTATCTTGGTGTTTGCTTGTCCCCATTACCATTTCCACACATGACCTGTGATGTGGCACTTTTCTGTCAAGGCAGTCTGGATCTGCCATCATATCAGGTGAGGAAGCACAGGACAGAACGAAATGTCTGCATTTCACACCATAGACTGTTTACGTTTTCAAATTCTTGCAGTGTAAGTAAATAATGTTAAAATGCCAAGGGGATAGTATTCACTGTTTACTTTGTGAATTGAAATGCCTTTCAGATGTGTGAATAAAGTTAGCGAACTTCAACTCAAGTTATTATAAAATAATATTTTGTCTTTATACTATATTGAAAGTGCTTCACAGTCTTGGTAATATTTAATTACTTCAGTGCAAAGTAGGGCAGGAGATAATGGTAACTGCATTTTGCACAAGGATTCTCATGTTCTTCCCTTCTGCAATCAGTCATTATCAAGGAAACCATGTGGTTAGTGAGAAAATCACAAGTAACATTCACCTTTAACTGTAAGGGACCATTAGTTTCCCTGATAATTGGTAAAACCTGCTGATGTGGATGAATGATTTAAAATAATTTAAATGAATCATTAATTGATTCATTTTAAACCCTAATCTTAAATCTTTCAATGCAAAAGAAATCCCCCTAGGGTTACATTCTGAAGAATTTAAGTATTTTCAAAAGTCACTTTGGCCACACTCATGGTTTCTCTGCCTTAGACATGCAAAGCTGGAAGCTGTGTGGCTTTTACTGGGAAAAGGCTGACTTTGCTGTGGTGGGCAGCAGGGAAGTGAGAATTCCAGAGAGAGTGGGTGAAAAGCATATGGAATTTGAAAGAAGAGCAGTGTTTCAGATCTCTTGGGACTCAGACATCCCATAAGCCTGGACATAATGCCCAAGTCTCTTCTTCTCAAAGACCTTGTTTTCTCCTGTTCCTTTTACATCCAGGCTCCTCAACTCACTTATCCTGAAACTCCTTTGTCCTTCCAACCCTAAGTCCCAGCTCTTTTCGGTGTCCTAAAACCACTGTGTCCCCCAGAAGCTCTGCTACCCCATCCTTTACAGCAATGAACTCTGCTACTCTCACAGCACTGAACGCACAGGTCAGAATCTTTGAGCCAGCTAAGGGTTCCTCAGAATAACTTCAAGATTGAGACAACAGCAAAAAAATAATTTTCTGAGAATGTAAGTGGAATGAAAAAAAAAAAGTAACATTTCCCCATATTCATATGACATTCCACATAATTTTATTTGACCTGACATTTGCTTAATAATCTCTTTTCCTCTGAAACATCTGTTAAAATAGATTTTGTTTTATAGCAGAATATGATTAGGAAGGTTTCAGCCTCTGTTATGAAGAGATTAAAAAAATCTTTCATCTGACAGATTTTCATTTTAATCTCAAATGAGAGGAAAAAGTAGTTAAGTTGTAGGTGTCAGTCTATTGCACTTTTCCTGTTCTTTAGAAAGGAGTTTTCTAATGTGACTCAAAAGATCAAATATTTATAGCATTCATCAAACAATTTGTTTCCAAAAGCACTTTTCCTTTATATGTTCATTTTACCTCTAGATCTTATTCTCCCATAATAACTGAAAATTTTTCCCTTTCTGTCATCCAAGCTGGCAACAATTATTTGCAAATTCTAGCTCTGTTTTTCACATCCAGTACTTGCTGGATCCATCAATTTTTAAAAGAATATCTTTCCTGCTCTCCCAGCATTCCAGCTCTCTCTTACCAACTATGAAACCCAGATTTGTCACCTCTCCGAATACTTTATCTCATACTTCTGGCATTTATTTTATCCTACAGTGATTTTTGTCCAACTTTCCAGGAGTCACAGCTATACAATAGGCTTTAAAAACCCCATTTATTTGTTTTACTTCAACAAAGTTCTAAAAATATAGAAGACAATATTTTTATCCAAGAACATTTCAAATAATATTTACAATGTACCTTCCTGAACATATTTCTGAAATTTCCTACTTATAATAAAGGTACCCTTTTACACATATTGTTCATATCATTCCTGATTTCTCAGATATCATGTGTTCTGTGCTTGTAAAACCTCCTCTGTCTTGACTCGTACTTCTTATTCCTACACTGATATATTCTCCAGGAAAGCCAAGAGTAAATGGCATATGACCTAAACCAGCATAAATAACAGCAAAAAAAAGTTTTCATCCCCTGCTTCCAAACCTTCCCTAGTAATGGTTTTGACACCTAGAAAATTACGTGAAGCGGGTTTTATATCCAGATATCCCCCATATCTCTTAAGGCGTCCAGTTATATCTAAAATAGAGTTACTAATTACATATGCAAAATACCTCAGAAAGCACATTTTAGAGAGCACCAAGATGTTGCTCATGGGATCTAGCAGAGCTTTAATCAGCAGGGCCATTTAACATGGGACTGCACTCTTTTTGCCACGTCTTGTTGATGTGGCTGCAGCGCCAATGGACTGCACACACCACACTGAGCTTTGCAGGCGTATTTGACTGACATAGAGGTGTGCTGAAGACATCTGCTCCATTATCCAGAGTAGATCTGTCTTCAGTGAATTAGGATGAAAACTCCCATTAAAATTTCATCTGTACTTGTAAAATAAAGACTTTATTTTTGATATTTAACTCTACTGTATATTAGCTGTCAAATTCTCAGTAGAAAACACTATAATTAGGTCTTCATTTTACGACATGATTTCACAGACTGAGGTGGATTAGCAGAAGTTTTGACATTTGATTTTACCTTTGAAGAAAGCAGGATCTGAAAAGCTGTTTGTGGTACCTTGTGTTCTACAGGCTCCTGTCTGCAGAAATTAGCAGTAACCTCTCCAGCAGTCTAGAACTATAATTATTTTCACTTGTCCACCTGAATGTGTTTTTCTTATGTTTATTTTCATACCTGTATTGATTTTATCAATAAAAAATTCCTTTATTTTGCTTAATTCACATCATGTATTTGAAACAGAAAGTGAAAACACTTTGTTAAGTTTCCATTTCTGTTTGCCATGATGCTGTGTTTACCTCTTTTGCCTAGCTGGTAATAAAGAAAAAACCAGGGCTTTTACCACATTAAAATAACAATTTCCCTTTTTCTTAAAACACTTTGATTATTCTAACAGATAAATTGTTCAGTGATTTTCATTTTTATCCTATGTAATTGATTTTTAAATAATCCGTATTATTTTTTGTGGTATTTGTTTATTTATTTGTTTGTTTGTTTCATTGTTCTTAAAACTATCAGTTTTATTCCAGCAGTTTCTCACTTGTTACTTACATGGGAGCTTAAAGAGCATACAGTACTTTCTTACTGCATTATAAATTATTACTTACTTGTTCACCAGAAAACAGCAGAAATTGCCCAGAGATCTTAAGCAAAGCAGTCTCTTCACAGAGTTTTGTTCAGCAGTTACTGCACCCCAAAGGCTGTATCAATTCCTGTCTTCCTCCTCTGATGAAAACTGCTGATACTTTATTTAGCTCATGACTTTGAGGCTGGCTGTTCTCACTGGCCCTGCCTGTGGAAGAAAGGCTGCTCAGGGTGTCATGGGGAGAGAGGAAGATCATTTGAAGAATTCTCGAGCAAGGGCACAAGGAAATGCAAAAAGGGAAGGCCGTAGCTGGTATGTCCCAGTGGCATTTCTAACAGTGTGTGTGCTTTTCCTTTATTTAATAATTCAAGGGAACAAAGCTAAAAATCAGAAAACTTAAGTCCAGTGCTGAAATACCAAGAGAAGAAGAAAGAACTGTCTAGTCTGATTCTTGCACAAGAACAGGCAAGCAAGCAAGCTGCATTCCCCAAGAACAGGTTTGCCCTGCACACATAGGGTTGCCAAGTCCCACCTCCTCCACAAGCTGAGAAAAGCTGCTGCAGTGTCAGAACAAGCTTAGGGGTTAGAGGTGCTGGAAAAGGGGTCTGGGAGACCAGAGAGGATGGGTTCTGCTCTTAAGCTTTTTTCAGAAGATGCTATCCTGTACTGCAGAACAATAGGTTTCAAGTGATGTTATTTATCCTGGCTTTAAAACATAATTTGTCTTCTCTGCTCTTTACCATCATTTTCACTGTACCCTCGCCAGCTCTATCAGACTGATAGGGAAACTCACTGACTTATATTTTTCCTACCAGAGAAGAAATAAGCACTGAGGAAGCAGGAAAAAGAACGTACAGGCATATGGAAGTAAGTGTACAAACATAGTAGAGAATGAATCTTACACTAGAACTTCAGCACTTCTTCAGTGCTGGCTAATAACTTCAGCTGCAGAATAGCAGGTTATTCTGTAAATCTGAATGTATAGACAGAAGAAGATACCCTGAGGATATCTCTAACTGAGCTACTTGCAGTTTGCAAATTTATTAGACATCACTCATATTTCCACCAAAAACTATTAGCTGCTGTTTAGAAATGTGTAAGTGCTTGATCTGTGCTTGTCTGTAGGTGTAAGAAGCAAATACTGGGAATATATACTGGAATCCTCTTACTGAAGATGACTAGGAACTCAGAATAGAACAAAGAGAGAACATTTAAAGAGTGCAGGTTTCATCTCTATAAGGCTTTTTGAGGAGTTCTGTGCTGACAGTTTTTCTAAAGCACAGATTGGCGCAGGCATATATGTGTTAAATGCCATTTCACAGTTCTACATTATCAAAATTCGTCCTGCTCTGCATTATGCACATAAACTGTAGAGGCTTTCCCATGGACATCACTAGTGCAGACCTTGTTCAATAACTTGTATCTTGGGTAGACTAAATTTTTCTTTCTCCACCATTACTTAAAACAACCAGGCTACAACCCCCTGAATCATTTTATAACAGAAATGCTGACAGTCTTTACTCTGGAAGCATGCATGGCATAGTGGTAACATCAGTGTTGATGACAGATGTCGTTAGTTTAATGACCACGGTTATCTATTGTCATATTTAAGTGAGGTTACTTAATGGAGTTAAATCTACTTTCCTTAATGGCTAGAATTAAGAAACTATGTCACATCTACATTAAGCTTATTACCTGTAATTTGTACAAAGAAACCCCTAACTTGAATAATTACTCCTACTTAATATACCATTAACCAAAAATTGATTGAGACTTAGTAGAGTCTATTTGTGATTTCCAGATTTGTTTAGCATCCCTGTTTGGCCCCTCACATGTGACTTCATTAATGTTTTATATTCAATTTGGCTGAAATGATCTGCACTGAGGAGTTGTTTCATTGGTGTACTGTGATGATAAAGCAACTTTGTAAATGGATAGCATATGTAGTAGGCTCCAATTCTTGCATATTGTTTTTCTTCAAGTGTTGTGCCATTTTAGTGATTTGACTCTGAGTTCAACAGAGTTATTGGTAAGACAGTAGTCAGCTTCTATGAGTGCTAGATCTCTTAACTATGCCCACCGACTGCTTCTCCAGCTTCCCTTCTGCTCTTTTTAGTCTTCTTCCAAGTACAGTAATAGCTTGAAAACATTTTCTTTGAAAGAAAAAATCTTTCAATTAAATTATTTTTCTTTTATAATCACCTATTTCTGCATTTTATTTTTCATTTTAAGTGGAAGGAATAATGTTATGGAAAAAATAGAGAAAGGCAATGTACAAAGTAGGAATAAATTTGCAACTGACAAGGAGCATCACGGAAAACATAACCCATTCCTAGGCAGACAAAAACCTACTCACTTTAGGCTAATGACAGAGTGCTTTCTCTCTCTGACATTTACTTCAATAGAATGTGAAGAAAAAATTAATCTCAATATATAAACCTCAGCCATTTCTCTATCTCTGGGTTCAGCTACATCTAATGTTAAACTTTTCTACTTTTACCTCCTCCTTAAATCCAAGACAGAAAATAAAAGAGCTGCATCTGTTGTTTGCATGGATTGAAAGCCTTTGATCAGTTAGAGCTGATAAGAAGAAAGGTCACCAGGGTTGCTCTCTGTCCTGCTGCAGGCTCGTGCAGGCTCACTGAGGTGCCATAGGCTGGCTGAAACACTGCGTGAATAACGTCGCCAAATTTTGTCCACAGGATAAAATTAGCTCTTGCAATATACATTCATTTACTTAAAAGGATTTTTTCCTATCATCCTTGTAGTATTCCTTCCCCTCCCATAGCTCACTGAAGCTGAAGATATCCTTCACATGTCCTTTCTCTTCCTTTTCTCCTCTAACTAGAAAATCATTTTCTTTTAAAGTGTTGGGTCTGCACTGAATTGTCTGCCAGGGAAAGAAAGTCTATGTTCTGACCACATCATATTTGTTTTACTATACATTTTCCTTAAATCCTGTCTCTTCGCAGCATTTTATCACATTCTGAAATTTCTGTAGTCAAAGTGTATTAAGACCACAATATAAAAACAAAAACAGAGACCATAAAATATCATAAAACCACCAGTTTTGAAAACAAAATTAATAAAACTTTTTCTGTTATTTATTTGTATGACTAAACTTTTTGTCCTGTATCCTGTGCAATATAATTCACTGTGGTTCCTCAAGAAGGTAAAAAAAAGCCAGACTGGTAATGGAAAAAAGCAGGAATGTGTAGCTGACTCCTTAATATCTCTAAAGTACAGGAAAAAAAGGTGGAAAAGAATTTATCATTTCACAAAAAAACCCCCAAAAAATCCAAACCGAGAAAAACTCCAACCAAAAAAAAACAAGCCAAGAAAAACCAAACAAGAAACCCTCAAAAAAACCCACCAAAAAAACCCCAAACAAAAAACCCTGAACAAATGTTTTAAGTCAGTCTCTGAGGATTTTTCTACTGGTGATTTTCAATAGATTTCATTGTGTAGGCTGACAAGTAGACAGAGAGGCAGGTCAAGTCTCTGTTTGCTGTTTGTTAGGGTACTTTCTTCACCCATTTGTTCTCTTTATTGTTAAAGGATGTGGCAAAAATGTGGAGAATCAAATAAATGAGGCTTCTCTTAACAAGAAGAAAATTATCTGTACACCATATTTTCAACATATTCCTTAAACAGAAGGTTAAAATGTAACATGAATAACTATTCTGAATCAAACTTCTTATTGTGTTGAATAGGACAAGATTGTCCCTGAGTCTAAGACCAAACTAAAAGGTTTAGTCACACTGCCATTTCCACATATTTTAATGGGAAGTTTGTCTGAATCAGGATTAGGGCACCAGGTATCTTACTAAATTATCCCTTTATGTAGCACTATTAATGTAGGCTGATCCTTTCATCCGTGAACTGAGAAATTAAAAATATATTAATAACAAAGCCTCCATAATAACTGCATTGATGGAAAACACATAGTTTGTATTTAATCACCTCTTATTCATAACATGTCATAATCATCCATCATGGCAGCAGGAAAATTGTCCAGCCTAACTCCTACACTGAATGTAGTAATGAAAATATAATAGGGGAAAAAAGTTCAAGGGGAAACCTCATTGCATAATTGATGTCATGGACTGGTGATCTTACAAAAGATGATGTCTGTATTCTGCACTAAGGTATTTTATTTAAGCAAGGATACGTGTGTGAAGATGTACAGAAATTACATCTCTCTGACATCTCATGCTAAGCTTCTCACATAAAAAATTATGGATTAAGTCTCATGAAGCATTCAGTTTCATTGAACAACAAAACCCATCATCTATCTGATATTTTTATTTTTCTCTTGTTTTCTTCCATTTTCTATGTTTTTAAATTCTCAGGAGAAAAGGAGTCTACTTCCTTTTTTTCCCTTAGTATTTTATTTAATGTATTGGTCAAAGTAGATCTCATAAACAGCCCTGTTTTGCTTCAGAGCTGTCCTAACCAGCACTGTAACTTTAACTTATTTTGCATATTTCTGAGGGTTTTGAAGGTGTTGATGACAATGGTTGTAGCTTATTAAGTTCTTGAGTGCATTACTGTGTAATATGTTATAAGCAATAACAAGTCCTATTCCTTTTGTTCTCTTCTCCCCGGCAGTGGGTTTACTGTGTGATGTTCATCCTCTGACCTCTAGCAGTGTTTTAACTTTACTAGTTAGGGCCCTGTTGCCAGCTTTTTCTAGGCAAAGGGGAGTGCATTTCATTGCACTTAATATCAGGCTGATAGAGTTAGCCTTGTATTTTTTGTTGTCACAGACTCATCCTTTGCTGTGGTTATTTTATTCTCATCAGTACCCACCCTATCAACACCAGGCCCAGTGTTATGCTGATAAGATCTCCCTACTTCAACACAGAAACTTCAAAGACCCAGTGAATGATGGCATGAGTCATGGAGGCTGCAAATATTGCATTAGCAGCACAATAAAATCTGTCATATAGTCATTGGTTTAGTAAATTTATATGCAGGAACTTCCACGAGCTTCAATGGGTACATCCACACTTGTGAAGCTGTCTGTATTCTTCTATCAATCAGAGAGTTGGGAAGGAAACTGTGACAGCTACACTGTTATGATCTTCACTGTTTCTAAATGAAAAAAACCAAAAACCAAAAAAAACACCAGCGATCTTAATGATTTCAGCAAGGACAAGTATAAAATAGATTAAAAATTTCAAACTTTTTGACCTGTTAATATACTACTTATCATCTTAAGAATTTGTATTCGAAAGGTGAGTTCTTGCACTAAGAATAATTTGCACTGCAAATTATTTCCTTTATTTTCTCCCTTTTGTAATGTATGTGGCTAATCCAGCCTGTGAAAACTTCCATTTAGTTTAGAAATCATGGCCCTTTATGACTAATTTCCTGTGCCAAACTATAATTACTTTAATTCTACATTGCTGGAGAGAATTCGAAAACAGGATTTCTTTAGAACAAAATTAACTTATATAATGAGTGAAAAGATAAATCATATTAGCTTAATTACAGTATATTAACATTTTTGTTGCATATGAATAAAAAATCAGACACTATGAAAGCAGGTTTCTCATAAAAAGAAAATTTATGGAGATTTATGAAATTTTAGGAACTTGAAAACTTCCATTACTTAACATCTCTATTAAGATCTTTACAAGCATACATAATGAAAGACCTAATAAATTATTTAATAAATGGACTTCTGTTTGAAGTCACTTTGATTCAATATGAGCAAAGGATTTGAAGTTAATTTAGAAGAAAGGGATAATCAGTAGTTAAAATAACGATAGCATTTTTTTTCAGGATTGTTAAACAAGCAAAGAACAGGCAAACACTGCCTTAAAATGCTTTTAAAATCACTCCAGCACTGACATTTCAAGCATTTATTTTACTTGAAGTTTCAATGTATGTCTGACCATGGATTACCTGAAAATCTACTTCAACAACAAATTCTTATTTAATAGAAATTTTAATTTAAAACCGAACCCATTGGAGAGGCTACCCGTCAATAAGGATGAATTACCTGTCAGAACTATTCACAATAATGCATATTATCTCAGGGGCTCCTTGTTGTCTTCCAGTAATCTGCCTTCTCACTGATTAATGCTTTGCCAAAAAAGTTAAAAACCTAATGACTTATTTTTAAAATTTTGTCTTTATGAAATATCCTGCACAATGAAGTTGTGGTCCATGGCAGGATATATTAGTTCTCCTGTCATACATAAAGGTAATATCAGTGTTGTATTAGTATTTTTATGCCCAAATCTTTTTCTGATGTTTTAGCTAATTTTTGCTACTCAGTTATCTCAGAATTCTCCTGATGCATGTGGAAAATTACCAGGTGGTGTAGGTGAACATGATGAACATTCATCACAGGAACATTTCACAGTGTCAACTTTTTTGTCCAGTGAGGTACCTCTAGTCCACAAACTCTTTTTGTCGTGATGGTCTAAAGCAGTGGAATCTGCAGTTACTGTCCCTTTTGCTAGGACATGTAAGATGTGGAGGTGATGCTGGAGGATGAGTTGACAGTTTGGTTCCATCAGAACTTCAGAATATTTGTAAGAGTCTCATTGTCTGGATGAAGTTGTCTTCTAGAGTTTTGATGATATGGCATTATTTCTAGCAAAAAAATTTATTGCTCATGTGCACACAATCTCTTCCTCTGATTACTTGATTGATATCATCCAATGTGATTAATCTAGTTACTTAATTTAAGAGAACTGGACAATTTTTCTACAGGTCTCCAGAGAATCTTCAGTGTCTTCAGACTACATATACAGCAATATAACACAAGAGATTTCTTCAGGAAGATGGTCTCAGCTCCTTCTCCCCACCTGTTCCCCGGCCCTGAGCAGCTATCTGGCCATTGTATCCAATTTAGCAAATGTGTATGTTGGCCATAAAAATTTGAAGAATGACACTGATTATCAAGATAATATTAAACAAGATATCTAGTGATGGTAAGGTACACTTCCTTTCATTTCATGTTCAAAGTGAACATAATGTCATTTTACTTTCAGGTTTGCAACCATTCAACTATAATGTCAAAATCCATTTGACAGAAATTATCAATCAGAATAGACACTGAAACAGACAAACCCTTTTATCTCAGCAGATCCTAAAATGTTTACAAATTATTCAGTTTTGAGGTTGCTAAGACTATCTTTCTGGCATAAAAACTTCATGGAAAAAAGCTGCAATTAAAGAGACTTGCATAATTCAGACAGGCTTTTTTATCATTGTGTTGAGGTACCCTGAATCTTACTTTGCTGTTAAAAGAGCATCCTTTGTCTGGCTTTGTCAGTGCCATACAGACAATGGACATTCAAAGAAAAAAGGAAATAACCTTCTCTACACAGAATAAGTAAACTGTAGCATAAAGAATGTAAAAATATGTAGCAAAGGACCCTGTCTGGAAAGCCCTCAGAGATGAGACAAATAGTCAGGTCTAGATCTAGAATCTAAGATCAGTTACGGACGGAAGAACAGACTGCAGGATCGAGAGAACAGAAACCTCTTTTATTGCCATTTCAGTGTTTAAAGGGCTGAAATTGCCTTCTGCCTTCAGGCAGCTGCTTCAGCTGGCCAAGGGCGTTTGTCTCCATAGAGTCTGGAGAAAGCATTCATGGAGAAACCTGAAACATCTGTCGTTTGTCAGAGAAACACAAAGTGGCTGGAGTCAGAAAGGACCTCTGGAGATCATGTAGTCAAACTCCTCTGCTAAAGCAGGTTCACTTAGAGCAGGTTTCAAAGGTCCGTGTCCAGGTGGGTTTGGAATATCTTGAGAAGGAGACTCCACAATCTCTCTGCGGAGCCTCCTCCAGTGCTCTGCCAAGGCAGCTTTTCCTTGAATTCAGATAGGATTTCCTGCCTTTCTGTTTGTGCCCATTGTCCCTTATTCTCTCTCTGGGCATCACTGCAAGGGCTGGCCCCATCCTCTTATCCTTCTACATTCTATTATTTTACACCTTTAACTAATGGGTAAATATGTTAAAAAAATCATAATCTCAAGGACTAAGTCCAAGGAACTCAGCAGCAGTAGTGATGGCAATAATATTACAGTGCTCTGAGCTGGCATACTAACAAAAAAGATAAAAGTAAAAACTTCTACGTATGAAGTGCCAGTATCAGTTCATGAGCTAACTATATCTCACTACTGGTGTTGCTCTTATCTCCTGTTATGCGCTTTTTAGACTGAGGTGTCTAAAACACAAATATTTGACCTCTGAGCATCCTTCCAAGGAATGAAATCCCTCTCTGAAGGGCAGGAGGAGACAATGAATGACCTTTCTGAAGCCCTTCATATCTGTTGTGGAGCTATGAGCCTCTTCCTAGCTCTTATGAGCCTTAAATGGTTGAGGTGATGTTTGAAAATTCTCCCAGAGATTCACAATCCTCTTCATGTACCTGATGGTTCAGGAAAGACACTGCTATTACCGTTGTTGCTAGACAAAAAAAAAAAAAAAAGTTAAATGAAATAAATAATTATATCAGCCTGGCATCACTGAATGTCTGTTGGTTCTCACGATGTGCACGGTGATTTAGAAATTTTTGAATACAATCCCCCTGAAGAAAGGAAGGAAAAGAGTATATATAAAGCATGTCATGCCATATATTGCAGTACATATTCAAAGCTTTAAAGCTAAAAAAATCTATTAAGTAAGTTAGAAACTATTTATTTGAATAACTTATTTCACCAAATCCTGAGACGGTTATCTTCAAAACAGAAGTAAATGTCAATTTCCAGGATTTCTATGCACTAGGAAACCATTTCTTAAGTGTATTGCAATGCTCAAAATTTATAAAATTTGATAATGTTTTTAAGTGCATAAGAACAGTAATGATTTTTTTTTTTTCTGTGGCAGGTATCTCCTCCAAAGGAAATTTGAATTTGTAGTTTTATATGCTCCATATTTATGACTTAGAAAAACTATTAGCAAGGCTTTCTGAGATCAGAGATGATGTTGACTGTGGTAACACTACAGTAATAGATGACTAATCTCATGCTAAAAAAGTAGTATTTGTTTTAAATTTAGTTTCACACACACTAAAAAAAGAAAATGGCAATATGAAAATTTTCACTTTTAGGAAGATTTATCAAATACATTTCCTAAAAAATATTTACAACATGATTGGTAGCCACATTTTCTTAAATAATAGCAAATTTTCAAACATTTTGTATTTTGCCACAAACATGGAGCTTTTTTAGGCATTTTGAAAGACAGTTGAAAATTATAAGAAAAAGAGAAAAAGGAAAGGAGAAAAACCCCTTTGTCCTAGGCTTTCTTAACCTTACTTAAAAGTGTAAGGCAGGGACAAGGTCTCTGCCAGATTGGAGTGGCTCAGGGGATTGGTAATGGGCTATGGAGTTATACACCTCTAGGTCATCATTTCAAATCTGGAGTGTTACTAATTAAAGACATAGCACACTCTGTTATTTGTATTTTTAAGGTCTATAAACTTCTTTGGGCTTCTTGGTTAATGACTTGAATTAAATTGATTGTGAAAAGGAACGTCTGTCCTTGAATGACTTTACTGAAGCCTGAGGTAAGAGGTTATTTCTCAGTAGAATAGTAACAATTCTGTTGTTAGACCTCAAAAATAAATATTGAAGCTCCTAATACCTCAATTGAACTGATGAGGGGATGATTTGTTCAGAAGCAGGGGAAACTAGGAACACCCTGGAATACTTACAGGCATCCAGTGTTACCTGTCCAGTTACCCCCTGCTTTCTTCCTATGACATTAACTATTCATTTGCACAAAACTCATATTCTTGTAACGTAATGCTGAATATAGAAGCAGAATCCAAGCAAAAGGGGGGTAGAAGAGACTGGAAGAAAATGATAAGCAGGCAAATAGCTTCCCGTAAACTGTCAGAAAAAAGGATTCTGAGAGAATACGAAAATTTCTGTGTTCTCAGTCTAAACTTATTTTAGGCTACTGCTGTATCTTAAGGAATATTGAGAGTTTGAGGCAAAAACAAAGGAAGTTTTTCTCAGACAGGAAAGTTGATGGAGGGGAAAACTGTATCATTTTAATTGCCTTAGATCTCAGAGTAATTAGGAACCCATCCTCGCACACAATTACAAAGTTGTCTCTGGTCACACAGAAGACTGAATTCACTAGTCATTTCAAAAGGGTTTTGATTCACACAAATGCCAAATTGATAAACTTCTTGGATAAATGATTATAACAACACTCCTTTGCCTGTCTTTCAAGCCACTAACTACATCGTTTATGACAAAAAATATATTTCATCTCTCTGTTGGAACATCTGCTTTTGTAAAGAAATTTCAGGATTTGACAGAAGACCATCATAAGTCCTCTTTGATCCCCTGGGAATATGAGGTATCTTATCTTTCAGAAGCTTATTGAAATTACATGTTTAATTTAAAAAGGCCAAAATTAATATAAATTCTCAAGTAATGAATAACATAAGACCTGAATAACATGATAGAACTTATTGCATTTCCATTTTCTAGAGGGTAGAATGGAGCCTTAGTCACAAAATCAGGAAATTCAAGCCCTTAAAGATTTCAAGTTCATCTTTTATATGTGGAGGATGGTGAAGTGAAGGAGAAGGAGGGGCACTTGGGACTCTAAGTTTTCCATATTTTCCCCAAACATATTCTCTCCCTTAGTCTGAAAATGTTTACTAGAAATGTTAACTTCTAGCAGCTTAATCAAATGCAGAACGCTTTCACTGAAATTTAAATACTGCTCTAAAAACAGGAAATACCATCCAGAATTTCCTGTGTCAGTTTCCTCAAAAGTCTGTGTTATTCTTGAATATAGGTCTGCAAAATTACTCAAAACTATGCTCAAAAATGCCCTTTCTCTTAACTTGAACTCCTTCATCATCCTGCCCTGAAATTTTCAGTTACAACCTGCTCTACAGCAGATACCAGTTCTGTTCCTGGTATTCATTAGCAATGATTTTCATTCATGGCTGCTAAGATATAAAGGCTATTGTAACCTTTTCCTCCATGCTTTTGGAAATGTGAATATCTTTGAATAATATTGATAGTTCTCGATGGTTTGCTTCTGGGAACAGATTTTGGCCCCTTCTGAAAATGGCAAAAAAACCCCAACCATTCTTACTCTGTTTGGCTTTGCCTGTGTAGAATGAAAAGACAGGAGCAACGACCATATGTCCCATCAACTCAAATTTTCTCTGCCAAAAGTGGAAAAATAAACCTATTTGATTTCAGACATTTCTTGCTCCCTTTCATGGGATCCGGGCAGAATCTGCCACAGTGAGGAATGAAGACAACATGTTCCCTTCTCCCCATGTCCAGCTGGAACCAGCCTCTGGACTCTTCTTTTTGTCAGGTCATATCTTCCCATCACGAGTCCAGATGGTACAATTTTTTCCCTTTTACATTTTTTCCTCAACTGAAAAAAAGGAGCCCAAAGCAATGTTCTATTATTTTAGTGTGAGAGCTCTCTCTAGTGGCAAGGATGTTATTTGCCTTTATGTTTGTTTCAGTTACAAAATATTCCAAAAGGCTACCTGACTTTTGTCCACACTGGAAGCACTGGTATTTCATTAACACTGCCAAGTATTTTAAAATATTCCCCTAAATTTTTATACCACATTTTTGTTTTTGCAGTAACATACCTACAAACTATTTTCAACTCAAACCAGTAAAATTAATGTCTGTTGAAGTCTCAGGCACTAGACCTTTAAGTATTTTAGGTTTATAATCTAAAACACCCTGGTGTGGAGAATGAGAGGACACTGAGAATACAGACTGGCATCTTTTGAGGCTTCATGGGCAAGTGCAGAGTGAGTAGGTTTGAGAACAGCCCTCATATTAAAAAAAGCAGAAAGGTTTGTTAAGATTCTTCAGTACAGGTGGAATTAACATCAGGAGAAAGATTTCAGATGGATAAAAGTGGATCTTTTTTAACCGTGGCTGTTGATAGCCAGGATAGAATTTCTCCAAGAACATTAGGAATCTAGTCAAATCCTATCATAGAAAAATGCTCACCAACGTGTAATAAAGGAGAATACCAAATTGGGAGAGGGTTGCAAAGAAACAATGAAAAAGTTAGATATAGCTTTTCTAAACAGGCAGAATATTTATGTTTTAAATTACATATAATTAGACTCAGGTCTTTTAATTTGGGGGCAAATCAAATTTAGAAAGTATTTTTCTTGAAAAAAGAATAAAAACTTGGAAAAAAATGGTAATGTTCCACTTTATTCTCTTAACACTTGAAGTTTGTTTCAAAATTGAGAAAAACGAAACTAAACCCAAATAAAATATTTAAAATGTAAAAATATTTCAAGCTGATCAGAACAGTTATTCTGAAATAACCTTTTTCACAAAATTTTGGTTGAAGAACCAGATCAAAATGGAATCATGTGAATAGCTCTATGTAAAATATTTTAAATAACTTCTGCATTAAACCTATGTACTGCTGTATCAAATTTAAACTTTGGACTTCATTAAAATGAGTGTGGTCTCGTTCAAATAATCCTCTACAGTAACAGTTGACTGGAAAATTACCTGAATGTCAAACTGAAATTTAGCTTCTTGACTTCACACACAAACTAAAATCCCCCCCAAACCCTCAGCAACAATGCTAAGGAATGCTAAGGTGTGTACACAGTGCTAAAGATAAGTACATTTGGATTGTATTGCACAAATAATTTTCTTATTTCAAGAATTCGCTTTGTGCTGTATTTACCACACATTTGTTGATGCTCTTTAAACAAGGGAGCATATTCTCATATATATTCTCTAACAATTTTAGATTTCCTCCAGTGAGCAGTTACCAGGCCCGGGTTAAGGCTTGCCAGGAGGAGGCTGGTTTGTGGGGAGTGACAGTCTGGGCTTTGCTCACTGGGGAGCTCACACTTCCCACTGCTGTAATTCATTCCCCAGAGCTGTTACCCCTGCTGCTGTCCCCTTCTGCAGCCCTGCCCAACTCCAGTGTGGTGGGTATGGATATCCCTGCAGGTTTCATTCAGAAGCCCCCAAAGCCTGAATTAGCTTATTCAAAAAAACGCTCAGGTTAGTGATTGTGTCTGAATGACATATTCTCCCTGACAATAGTAAATTAGCACATTTTTATCTCTAAATCATCTCAGATATTTCAATGATGAGCAAGTACTTGCAGTTTCATTTCTGCTTATCCTTGCTGACTCTCAAATTATTCTGAAGCCACCAGCATTTCTAAAAGCAAGACACATTGATTTCCTCATTATATTAGGAAACGGCAAGTTAAGCAAATTTCAGAGGTCTTTTCAAACTCCAGAGTCTGTTCAGAAGTGATAAGACAAGACGTCATATTCGGCTCGGTAAGCTTTTGTGTGGAAATAGTTCTCAGCAAAAGTATTTTTGTCCTAAGGAAAAAAAAAAGAGAAAAAAAAAAAAGAAAAGAGAAAAAATGAAAAAAAGAAAAAAACTATTTCCCTCTTCCAGCTGGAAAAGGAAGGGGAAGATGGAATCTTCAAATTTTAATTCATGTGCTACAACTGCTTCACTTGCTTTTTTCTATTGCAAGGGAAACAGGGAATTTTGTACGCTAAAATTGACTTTTACACTGGATCCCACCATGCAAAATTGTCCTAACCTCAACTGTGCTTATCAAAGACATGCAGGGAAAATAAATTAAAAATAAAAAAATTATTATCACTATGGCAAATTACTTTTGTTCAGAAAAGAAAAAGGCAATGATTTTTCACCAGTAAAAAATTCTAATAGTTTATGTGTAAAAATCATTCCAAGAGATGAAATCTTTCTGTATTTGTCCAACAAATGGCTTACAGCATGTTCATTAACTTTATATAAATTCCCCAGTGAACTCAAATAATTACTGGTTGTATCACATACCAATGACTGGCTATATTTAGACGCTATATTACAAATACAAAGCAAATGCTTTCTACCATTTACTGCACCCAACCAGGCTGTAGGACCCAGGTAGTATGTTGTACTTCAGGAATTGGTGAACATAAAGTATGGAGATTACTGTGGAAATCATAATAATTCCTACTGCAACTACACAATCTCTTAAAATTGAATTATTTTTACAAGGAAATATGTGGGAGGAAGATATCTACCAAAAAGACAGACTTGATTTCTATTTTTATTTCAGTTTATTCTGCTTATTATTTTCCAAATGAACCTCATAGTCATGGGTATAGGCAGAGACAATACCATCCCCTCATCTGTTTTTTGGGGGCTTGGTTTTGGGTTATTTGTGTGTTTGTGTGACTTGTGTAGGTTTAGAAAAAAATTATTTATTTATCTAAGCTTACTTGTGAAATAACAAGTGGTCTCAGGTTTGCTAGAGAGCCATTTGCCTTGCTGAGGGTTTTCTGTGACCTCTGTGTGTAGAAGGAAATGCTACCTGCAGCATTTACAGGGTCACTTTAAACCCTCACACTGCAAAATATTTTGAATAACATCCTATGGAGAATAATTCTGTTTAACAGTACAATGTGCACAATCAAAATAAGGGCAGAGTATATGCAAAACAACATGTCTGAGAACGAGCAAATTATCCCAAAGGGAATAATATAGCTGTCTAAGCATCATTCCTCCAACAGTTTGACTTGTAAAACAGATGTTTGAAATCTTCTGGTTAAAGCAAACTGACCTTCTTTTGGAGTAAACACATTCAAAACCATGTATTTCTCTTGATCTTTGGATGAGTACTCACTCCTTGGAATAACAGTACACGTTCATTTGTTCATGCAGTTGGGCAGCTCCATTCCAGTTTTAACAAAGACATCCACCCCACCAATTTACATTGACCTGCTGGGAAAAAAGGGTGTGCTGCCCTGGAGCGCCACACATCAACAGAATACAAGGTTGTACAGAGGTAAAGCAACCTTCCCTTGTGTTTGAAAAGCCACAGAGTAGTTTAGGTAAAACATTCAGCTGCACAGACACCAGGTACGCTGACCTCTGCTCCTGGAGGCTTTGGCATGTGCTGTGTACAACAGCAGAATGTCTCCCACAATATTAGCTGTGGGGAGACAGTGCTGAGCTGACAGCGAGGTCAGTCAGATCCCAGAGCCAGAAACCTTAACGGGAGAGGTAACCAAGAAACAACGGCAGCCGAGCTGGAAGAAGTTTCACCTACGCGTGTCTGTGCAGCCACTGAATCTTCATTTTTAAAGAATGAAAATGACAGCCCCTGGGAAAACATAACAGTAACTTAAAAATAAATTACAAGAAGGCTGTGAGTGATCTGAAAGGTCAAAGGAATAAAAAATTGATGTCTTTGGTGAGCTATATGTTTCTGAACTGTGGGGGAAATTCTGCATCTTAAGCAAAAAAAGGGCAAATTTGACATTAGTATAGTTTTCTTTGACAAATTGGTCTTTCATTTTTGATTAGTGAAGAACTTAGTGCATTTACCTCTTGATTTTTGTGTCTCTTAATATTGCTTCAAACACAAAAATTTCATTAACACCTATGTTCTTCCTTTGCAGAGAAGAATATACACAATGACCAGGGATTTAATAGGATTTAGTTCACTTATAACTTTACAAAGTTTAAGAATTTGATATGCTAACAGTACAAAAAGAACAAAATTAAACTCCACAATTACAAAATGCTAACAAAACCCCAATAAAACCAATAGTGAAGTTCATTTTTCTCTATGTCATGTCTTAAAATGTCCATTCTTCTGAAGGCTTGCCTTTTCAGAGTGTTCTTACATTAATGCAGATCTCAAAAGTAGTTTTAGCAAATCACTTGATTTATACTAAAGTATTCATCTTTCTTTTTCTGTGTTAATCCAGATCTACAACTCTTATTTCAAGCACATGGCTGTCTTTAATCATCTTTATGCATCTTCAGTCAAATGACTCATTTTCTACTACAAAATAAAATTACTTTCTTGGTAGCTTCTTCACTCCTAATGAAGGAAAAAGGATCAGGTACTGGTTTTGATACCATTAGGTGGCCCACCTATTCATGTAATCTTTATTACATTATATTATAGTTTTGCACGCAAATTTCCAGAGTTTATGATCATTTGAATCATATGCTGTATTTGATCATTCTTATCTGTTTTTCTTATTTAGATGCTATTTCACCTTTTAAAACGACATCTTCCTTCCCTCTCCTCATTCTCAAGTCTTTCCCAAAAGCTTTTTTGTACTGCCATGATGCCAGCATGACATCTTCAGTAACATTAAAAACTAAACATAGGGCTGCAATTATCTTAGCTATCTTTTAATCTTCTGCATTTCTACATCATTCCTCTTAGTGAAGTTTAACTTACCTGAGGTTATTTCTTTTTCTTCTCTGGGGATGTTTAATATGAGCCAATTGTGGTGGCATTTCTGGAGTGGTCTTTTGCCCAAGTGGTTTTAATTCCCTGTAGCAGCAGGNACAGGTTGGTGTTAAATCTCTAGAATCATAGAATCAGAATATCTTGGCTTTGAGCCAGGTTCTGCAGACTGCTCTGAATCAAGTTCAAGGCTGTGGTGCTCCTCTGGGCCTCTTATCTGGACACTCTGTGACAACACCTAAAAATCTAATCTCTGATTCACATTCCAGTGTGACATTTGACCAGTCTGCATGGGGGTAATTGCAGTACAGTTGTTTTTTCTGCCCTTGCATCTCTGATTTCTCTTAGCATATCACAGTCAATGAACCCATCTCAGTCAGACAATTGGTAATACAGGCTCTCCTTCATTTGTTCTTTTGAGGCTTGAGATTTCAATTGACACAGATTCTGTGCTAGTTACTGGCACACTTAAGCTGTTTCTTTCCTTTGTTTTGATCTCAAGGCCTTTTAACACACAACAAAATCCTGCTGACAGCAAAATTACATGTCTTTCCTGTATGTTTGGTATCATGACATTACAGTGTTCTCCTTGCCCTCTTCACACAGCTTTCTGACAGGTCTTGTATACTGACATCTTCATTCAAGGCTAAAGAGTCAAATTCCTCTTTCTTCACTTACATTTCTAGCACTTGTAGAAAACCGCAATCAAGCTGGGGATGATTACTGATTTTGATTTGAAATGGCAATATGGATTGTGCTGGGTACATTATCCTCCTTATTTGACTAGTTGTTCTAGCAGCAGACAGCGAGCTGCTTAAAACTGATACAGAGAGCCAGAAGGGAATTCTCTTTTTGATTCAATAACCAAAGGTGCAACAAGCATTTCCTAAGAGCAACTCAGTTGTACTTCCCGGTGTCTCCTGCTCCAACAATCTCATATTATATGCTAATATCAACAGAAGCTACAAATCTATTAAGCATCCAAAACTGTTAAAAAAAAAAAATCCTGGGCGTGGTAAGTAAAACAAAGACAAAAATACTGTACCCAATAGGATTTAATATTATTATTGTTATTGTTATTATTACTACTACTATTATTATTATCTCATCTAGGCTAGTTTTAACAGGTAATTAAAATCCAAACCATGATATGACAGTGCTCATAATTATTCTGCATGTCTTTCAGATGTCTGCTTTATCAGCTTATTATTGATCTTTACAGAAACGGAGGTAAGAGAATAATCCTCAGACCTGAAGTAAGACATGGCTGTGAAGAAAAAAAAAACACAAAAAAAGAAAATGATAAAAAAATTAAAAGAAAAGAAATGTTGGCATAGATTTGGGAAAGGAATGTCTTCCTTTTATTTCATCCTCTAAATACTCAGGAACCTTTCCTATTTTAAGAAAATCCAGCATTTTTTCTAGATTTTTTAATATTTTATTAGGAAGTTGAAAAATTATAAAAGCTTAAAATAGATAGATAGATATACATACATATATATAAATATAGATAAATATAGATAACTATTGAAAAAGGAAGGAAAGGGCTTCTGAAGTGCAACATAGAATCCTTCAGAAAGTAACTTATCTGAAACCAAAACCTCCTTTCCAGGGGCAAATCCATCTGCATCCCGAACACAAGCCCAGGTCTGCAGCACAGGCTCTGCAATCGGCAGCAGCTGCATGCTTTACTGAGGTATAAAACCCCCGTCTTTGTTCTTCACATGGCACTTTGAGACTAGCTGACAAATGGGGTCTTAAAGTCCATTTCCCATACACCATTCCTGTGGTTACGAATGTAATATATTTGACTCTGGTTAAGGGTTATGGGTGCAGGGGTTGCTGGGGTGCACAGGGGCTCTGCTGCCCCTACCAATGCCCAGGTGGCCGAGTCCCAACTCCTGGATCTCTTTAAAGCCACGTAAATGTGGCATTTAGGGACATGGTTTGGTGGTGGATTTGGTAGTGATAGTGCTAGGTTTATGACTGAACAAAAGATCTTAAGGGTCTTTTCCAACCTAAGCGGTTCTGATTCTATATTTCTGATACCAGCTCTCTGGGCACACCAGCTTGCTCTGAACCCATCTGCTCTAACATACAGAAATGACAAAACTATTCCCATATCTCTAACCCTGGAAATTCATTTCACAGTTTTGCCGCAGCGCTGTCTGTCTAGCTAGCTCCAACGCCGGGCATTGCCCGCCCGGGAGGGGGAAGGAGGCTGGCTCGCAGGGGCACGCGGGGCTGGCGCGCTGGAGGAGGAATAGGCGAGGTGCCGGGACTCTCTTGAGGAACAGCAGGAGCTCTACGACCACTTCGAAGTGGTCCCGAGAAGAGCCCCGAGGGGCCGTTACAGAGAGGGCGGGGAAGGCATGAAACCACCAGTGGTACGGGTACTCAGGATTTCAGCCTTGGCGGGCAAAGGGTACAGACCAATGGGGACTACTGCGGGAGGGGAGAAATACTGTGGGCCAACGGGGGATCAGGGAACCCAGAACCCTCGGTGGGAAAAACCAGATACAGGGGGGAAAGGGGGGAGATGGCAGTGACTAATAAACTGCCATCATGCATTGCAACACAGTTTCCTGTGGTTTTATGCCTCAATGTTTGTTTGTTGGGTTTTTATGGTTTAATTTTGCAAGGGACAGTTCCTTGAGCCTTCTATCCACTGATCCCAGTTACTCACAAATTTTCTTAGGCCATATTTGTCCTTCATTCCTTTCAAGCTGCACTGCCATGGTTTCCAGAGATATCTCTGTTTGTATTAAAGATAAACTCAAGCATGGAAACCAGGCATGGCCCCCTCAAAAGATTGTGTGGATGTTTATTTGACAGCCAGATGCTAAAGGGTATTGAGGGAACAACCAAGTGAAAACGCAAGAGAGCAGAAATTTTGAACATGGAACTATGAACTAAAGACTGGCTGATGGCAGACCTTCCTTTTACTGGGCTTAATCTGGTTTAGATGCAGACAGTTTAATTAAATCAAAAAGCAAATAAACCTAATTGCTCATTCCAAATTCACAAGTTACCTTTCAGAAAGGCTTAAAATATTTTCTTTAGAATATATCTTGCAGGAGCTGAAACAGTTCTGCATTTGGACAGGGGTCTCAGCTGTTTTATACACAACCTAAGCAGTTCTCCAGCATTCCCTTGCTGTAGCTGGATCTAAAATTCACCTCTGATGTGTTCTTAGGCAACAGAATTACTTACAAAGTTTCTGGAAATCTGAAATATAGACTATCCCAAATTACTTAAGAAGCAAAGGTAATAAATGAAGAGCAGCAAGAAAGTGTTGGGGTGTTTTTGTTAAACAGATTTGCTTTTGTGGACAACCCTTCAGACTCAGAATCAGAATATCTTAAGCTAGAAGTAACCCATAAGGATCATCAGGTCCAAGCCTCTGCTCCTCGCAGGACTGCCCAACCCTAAACAGGATCACTGAGAGTATTCTCTAGATTCTCATTGGACGCTGGCAGGTTTGGTGCTGCAGCCACTCCCTTTGGGAGCCTGTGGCCAAGCACCTTCTGGGTGACGGATCTTCTCCTAATGTCCAGTCTGAGCTTCCCCTGATGTAGCTTCATTCCATTTCCATGTGTCCTCTTGCTGATCACCAGAAAGAGAAGATCAGCGCTCCTCTGCTGGCACCCCACCACAAAGAAGCTGTAACTGCAATGAGGAACCACTCAGCCTTTAGTTCTGCTTTTACTGTGTGCCACTGTGGCAGCATGGCAGTCCCAAAGCAACACTTCAGTGTAGTCTTGTACTGGCATTTCAAATTTCACTGCTGCGTGACATGCTGTTTCAAATGTACTGCACGCCAGTGGGGGGTTTTGCATTTGTGGTTGGGTAGATGAAAAAGAATGCACGGTAGTTGAGGGTAGGATTGTGGCCTTTGTAAGATTTGCTGAATAGTCAGAGCCTGCTCTTGCCTTTTGTATAGTTGCTGAGTCTTGTCATTTCCATCTTGACCTTGAAACGATTTCTAATGCAATGCAGCAGAATCTTATTCCCATACGAGATTGATTATTGTGCAGTTTCACACTCATTTAGCTCTTCCTTTTCTGTTAGAAGGGTATGAGCTGATTATTTGCACCACTGTCTATAACCTTCTGCTTTCTTCATTAGGGAGCTTCTACAGTTTCTCCAAATTTCTTCATGAAAACAACTTATTATTTTCTGAGATTATTATATAACCATTGAGGAAAAAAAAGTTGTTTCTCCACTATAAATAAAGATAAGAAATTAGTAGAAATAAAATATCTAACGTACCTTAAGTGAAAAAGTAGTTAACATATAACAGGCAGGAAAGGCAGAGGAAAACAGTGATGATGGACAGCATGGAAAAGGGAATGGAAAAAAAGATAAGGAAAAGAGAGAAGGGGAAATGGAAAGGAAAAGGAACCTTAATCTTATAATGAAATTTAAATCAAGTTGCTCTTAATACCACTTCTTTGTGTTCTGCCTCTTGTCATTGAAATGTTAATATGACTTTGACTTGATGAGGAAAGCTGGAGAAAGAACATTCACAGAAGGTGAAATAGTGAAGGCATTTCTGCAACACAGGAAATCATATCTCTTTAAAGGGAAGGGAGGCTGGAGACACTGGGGGGGAAAAGAGAATTTAAGGGTCTTGGGCTCCAGTTGTGAAATCAGTTGTAGAAAAAGACAGAATGCCTGATAAGTACCTAGATTACCTACGCTCTTGATTATGCAACATATGCAACCAGGATACGCATCCTGAAGCACATCAACCCTGTTTAAATCTTCATATTCTTATAATCTGCAATTTAATCATTTAGGCAGTTCCACAAAAATTTACTGTGCATTATAAACAGAAAAACTTACTGGTGCCTTCTCTATGAAGACTGAACCATGTCATCCTGACAATTCAAGTAGATACTGCGTTTGTATAATTAGATTATGTAGAACACTATTGGATATACAATTTATAACTGTTTATTGGCTAGATTGGCAGTAGATATGTATGGATATTCTTCTATATAGAGGGTATTTCACTCCTACTCAAGACTGGAATCTACCTCAGTGTTCTGTATAATTCCAGAAGTCTTATTTCAAAGCAGGTATTGATGTATTCCAGTCTCATTAGGGCCCTGCCATCTGCTGCCTTGATGACTTTGCAAGGAAGGCTGAGTGATTTAGGATACTTCTTGACAGTATCAAAGATTTTCTTTTAACTTCCTTGTTCTGTGCTCTGCTCTATTGATGAATCCCTCTTGCTTTGCCTCATCCGTTGTACCTCCAGTCAAAGTCCCCACATACCACTCATTCATTTTCACTCTATGATATTTCCTTGATTTCAGCACTTGTCTCTCATTCACAATGCCTGATCCCTCATACATTATCCATGCTTATTCTACGTACCTTATTTTTGATCCTGGCATATGACAGCCTGTTTTCAGAATCATGTTTCTTTAATCTTTTCAGCACTGATGTTACTTGTTCCCTTTTTGATATCTCAAATCACCTATAAATGACTCAATAGTTATAACACATTCACACAAGCATATTCTGACAAGTTTTTATTGTAGTTTATAATTTGTGCAGATGTAATATTGAAGTTGTAATTTCAGCAAGTTACAAAACAACTGTACAAGCATAGATGTAACAACCAGTTTCACCTTAGAGTAAAATGGAATAATTTTATGGATTAATAGAATATATGGGCAAGTGCTATTCCATCTATAAGCAAGTATAGTTCCTGAGTTTGTTGGTTTGTTTGGTTTCTTGCTTGTTTTTTTGTTTCCTTTAAGTGGGAGATGTAAAAAGGCTAGGGGGAAACACAAAATGACATAGGGGCATTTCTGTAAATCACAGATGAGTTCTCATTGGTTTTTGTAAATTTGCATTTCAAACAAACGTGTTTTAACGTAGTTAGCAATTATTTATACTATTTCTATTGTACACCTCAATATTCTAACATATACTTTTCTCTAAGGGAGGAAAAAGAGGGAAAAAATCTATGTGAAGTCTTCAACTAAAACTTCAACTTTCTATATTTAGGTAAAAAAACTTCCAATGCAGTTAAAAACAAAATATTTGAGATATTTTACTATCTTAAGACTTTTATCCTCCCTTTTCCTGATAAAATAAGTGATGAAAATTATCAGAAGACAATGCATAAGAGAACAAAAACAATGATCAAAGAACTAGAAAACATTTTTTCTGAAAGCTAGTAAGAACTAGGTTTCTGTTATTTGAGAATTGGACACACAGGAGAAATATGACAGGTGTTCAGAAGTGTGAAAACTTCCAGTGGGGACAAATGGGAGTAAAGTTTTATCTTTGTTCTTTTTAGACAAGAGCAAGAGGTAAGGATTTTAAATCACTTCAAAGAAGATCTACATTGGAAATTACAAAGAAAAACATCTTGCAACCAGAACCATTCAACATCACAGACAGGATCTTGGAAGGGCCCAGAATCAGTATTACATAAATGTTTACATAAGACAAACATCTGTCAGGAAAGGTTTGGTTTCTGTGATGATCTTCCTTGTGGGGCCAAGGAAAAAAAAAAAGGCCATGGCAATATTTGATTCTGTAAATACAGCATGAGGAATCGACATTTCAATCTTCTGCTAAAACAACTGAATGTAATTAATAAAACAACAAATAGCTTCAGATTTAATTACAAGCAAGCAAAATAAATGTGTTCAAGCAGAGAAGGTAACATGCCTGTCTTACCTGCTGTGTTGCTGTATATAACCTTGAAATTCTGGAAATGAAACTTGCTTCCACAGAGCTAGCAGCAGATAACTGCAAGGATCAAGAGAAGATTTGTGGCAGGATTATCCATAATATGAAATGTGTAGGTAGTAATATGGTTCTTAGCTCTGGTACCAAAAGTGATCAAAGCAAGCTATCAGAAAAAGTAACTTCAGTGAAATATGAAACAGTCAATCCAGAAATGACAAATAATGAAGAACTCAAAAATCCCATAAAAAGCATAAGGAAAGAGATACTTAAAGGGCTTCCAAAGGGATCTGTGGTATATAAATGTTATGTAACCAGCATCAGTATACTTGCTCTTGCACCATGTCAGAAAGTTTTTGAAATTAATCAGAATTTTAAAATAGATTTGATTTATCAAGCTAATGAAATGGAAACCTAAAATGTCATTTGATTTTGTAATATAATTGAAAACCATGTTTATTAAAATGTCAGCATGTGCAAACAGCTATTAATTTTGCTGTTTCTGAATATTTTTTCCCTCTACTTAGCTAAAAGATAAATATTTGCTTTACATAGTGCTGTATGGATACTTTTTGTCTCTTTATAACTGTGCTGAGAAAGGGTTGTCCTGTATCTGGCAAGGGTCCACTTAGTCAAGTATCTTTACTAGGACAGGATGCTTGGGATTGGATTACTAGGATTGGATGCTTGGGATTAGTATATAAAACAGTCAAATACAGAGAAATGCTTTCCTTCCAGCATGCTCCCCCAGTTTTCAGAAAAATTATGCCTGAAAGAATTCTTAACATTTTTGTTTACAAGACTTTCATGGATTTTTCTTTCAAGAATTTGCAGAATTACTTTTTAAAACTATCTAAGCTATGATATCAAGAATATACTGTGACAAAATGTTGCACAGTGTAATTGAGTGACACTGACATTTCTTTTAATGGCTACCTGACAATTTTATACAAATCATCTCCATACCCTTCATCTCTGTTGGTAAAACAGTGACTAAATAGTTTCCTAAATAGACTCTTCATGGCTCTAATTTCTTTCCTGTAGTCATGTCATATTTCTAGTCATCTCCTCCCAGACTAAGACTTTGCAGACTCAGTTTAATATTCCCTGCTGTAAAAATACAGGATACCCTGTCTTTGATCATCCTCTTCACTCTTCACTTTAATGTTTTCAATCTACTGTCATTGTTTGAGATGTGAGAATCGCAGGTATTTCTGAGATGTGGGATCACCACAGAATTGCACATTCCCTTTAAAATAACTGCAGACTTCTAGTAGGAAAGCAGCTCTGTGCCAGTGTAGAAAGGTTGTTCAAGAACATATTATTAGCTCTTGCTATGCAGACACTGTTAAAGCTAAAGAATAAATCAAAATTTAAAGTATTTAGACCTGTAATATCAGTTACCCATAAATTTTTACAAAAGCTATCAGAATGTGAAAACCGAATGCATTTCTTGAGGTACCAATGCTTCTTAATTCAAATCACATACAAAATATAAATTACTGATTTTCTCTCCTACTTCTCCCCTTTATGTCTCCATCCTTCCAAAATGAGTGAGCATCTACTTCCAGCTATTATCTATATACTACTGCTAATAATAATATACTACTAAATACCAACAGGTTTTCTTGACCTTCTTGCTCAGGATAACTGCAGCAAATCTACTTTGAAATCACATGCTATTAAACAGAAGCAACGATATGTGTGCCTGGGAAAAGAGGAGTAAAGAGAGAAAAAACCAACCCTTCTCTGGTTCTTTTAGGCTTTGGAAAAAGTTGTTTGAGTTTTAGCTGAAAGCATCTCTTGTTACCAGTTTGTCCAGACTTATTTCTCAAACCTAACTTTCTTAAACCTAAGATTCTGGTTTTCTTTATATTAAATTGCACCAACTTTTTGCTTAGAAGACTGTCTCTCTTCTCCTGAGTTTGCATGGCTGCTCTCTTCTGGTAAAAGATTCTCTAGGAGCAGCCCTGTTTAGCTGAAATAGCTCTGTATATATCCTCTCTCTTTTGCCAATTTTGTATGTTCATTTTTCTCTTAATGTTTTGTTCTCTGCGTCTGGTAATCTTCACTCCTCATATTTTTAGAAAATTCAGCTGTCACTGTGAAGTCTCCTCCTATTAAAAAAGGAAAAAAGCTGAACTTTTTTAATCTTGCTTCATAACTAGTATTAATTTATCTTATTTCTCTTGCATTCCTCTAAAGCAATTATAGTCACTCTTTTTTCTTCTTAAGTGCAGATGCAAATTAGGATCAAGGCAGTAGGGATTTTTCCTCCCCACTTTTTATTCTTAGCAATTTGTATTAACTATATATCCCTACTTTTCTCCTTCCATGACTCAGAATGAAACACATACTGTATCTTAAATTAGAAAAATGTAATCTCTAACAACCTAAGTACAGTACTTAAATGTCCTTAATCCCTGCTTTTACATTCCCTACAGCAGTTGTTCCCTCAACACAGTTTCATCTGACAGCTTGGATATCTGGCTGTTAAATATCCTTTCCGAAAGCGTTCATGCTTTTACAGTCAAACTTCTAGCCAAAGTTTCCAGTGATAACCTGCACAGCATTCAGATTTTACTTAGATGATGGTCATTTCTTCCCTGCTTTCTTACTTTTCTTGCTTAGTTTTTCACTTATATCAAAACTAACAGGTGTCTTATAAACTTATCCACCGTTAGCACTGCATCAAGCAGGCATGCACAATAAATGTCTGTTAAATACTCTTTGAGACCACTCCATGTTCAAACAGGAAAAATTTAGTTGTACTCATTTGTTTAATAAAAGGTTCCAAATTAATATTTTTTTCACAAAAAGAAAAAAAGCTGGGGAAAATTTTGAATTGCTTTTCTGGCAATTTGAAGTAATTTCTTTGATCAGACAGTTTAGATATGCTTTTTAAAAACAGTTGTTTTTATTTGGATAGTAGCTTAGCATTCACCCATCGACACTTCTCTACACCATAAATTTTAAATTTAAGAGTCCATGACAAGAAAATCAAAGAAATGCTGACCTATTTTCCCTCTGGAAACAATTATCAAAGCAAATGAGATTTGCTTGTCTCAAAGGAGTAATTTTTATTTTTTCCTCATTTTTAAAATATCAAAATATTTAAAATATTAAAATAAAAGCTCCAGGTTCTAAATAACAACTTTTTCCTGTGAAGACAGCTTGAATTTTATTTTTTAACACTAAGCAGTTAAATAACAATGGGAAAAAGAAAAAATTCATAATTAAAAAAGCTCTTTAAACTACATGAACAAGGCATTTGATATGCATTTAAATTAAATGTTATTAGCTTATGGAAAATTATGGGATTTTAACTAGCTCCCTGGTTTGGAAAGAATGTATTTTTCATTACCTTCCTCCACTAGACACAAATAGGCTGGGGTGTATAAACCTAGGGTGTTTTAGCTATCTATATTCAGGAAAGGTTTTGCCAAGGAAACATTTTTAAAGTTAGCCTTCCTAATTAAGGCTGAGTCAGGGAGGAACAGCCCCTTGAGTCTTGTGCTATTATGAAGCTATTGGATATCAGCAGTGTGTCCCCTGCAGCCATCACAGATCAGGTGATTTTCCTCCTCTTGTACTCTGCTCCCCCTTGTCCCTTGAACAATTGTTTATCAAGTTCGTCCTGTTGTGATCTGGGTCAGTTCAGCTGCTGTTTGCAGAGCTCGGTGTGCAATACTCAGCAATCATTTCATTTACATACATTATTCTTAATTATTGTCGTACTTTGGTTTTGTTGAAAAATATCTCCAACAGAAACACCCAGCAAATATGATATAAAATAACTTGCAAACCTCCTTGTTTTCAACTGCACATACTTTTTAAAATGTTTAAATCTTCACAGGGTAGTTGCTAGAAAAGGTTTTTTAAAATCTGCAATAAATAGACAGGTCCCCATTCCCATTTCATTTATTTTAAATTCAAATAGAAATATTTGAAAATAAAAAAGTTTAAAAATCTGAAATTTTATCCTGAAAGACGTTGCCCAGAGAGAGGATTCTTTCAGTAAAGTTCCTATATAGCTTAGCAGAAACAGATTGCAAAAACCTTGCATGCCAAACCTATACAATATTTCACTTCTTTTTCAATTAAAGTAATTCTATTTTTGCACAAGTCAGCATCTAATGCAGAAAGTCCTAGACAAACTGAATAAATACACAACTTTCCCTATAAAACTTGCAATGGTACAAAGTGTTGGGAAGTCCTTTTGAGATGTAGACGTGAATTTAAACTCACAGTTGCCTAATTCCACAACTTTATCTACATTAAACATATCTCATGGGGTGTTAGATCTGCTCTTAATTCAGTGCATACCTGCCACACTCGTAGAACTTCTCATTCTGATTAGATCACCTACATTAGACAAAGCCAGAAATACAATTAATCTTTTCTGTAGTTTATTACTGCAGTCTTGTTGGCAAGTAAAGAGAAGCTGTCAACTTTTGTAGCAGTAAATATTCATTTAATTTGGGAAAACTGCCAAAAAATAATAGAAATTGTAATACTAATGGCAACGATAATTATGGATAGAATTATTCAAATTGCCATAAAAATAACATCACAAAAGGCCTACCTTATAAGAATGAAAAAAGAATCTTAGAATTTCTACCAAAAATCCCAGCATAAACAAAGCAGTCTTTAGGTGACACAAAGCTCCTGCTTGTGCATGGTCACTCCATCCATTACACAAGCCCAAGTCCACTGACACCAGAAGCAGTATAGTCTTGTCTTAAGCTGATGCACAGGAAGAGAGAATCGAGCCTCTTCCACAATCCTCACTGACTTGCCGTTAGTAATATTATTTCCAGAATGCCTGATATAATCTCCTTGGCTGAGTAATTTTTTTTTCTGTTTGTTCTTAGCAAGATACTGTTAGATATTTTGCTTTTGATAAAGGCCATGTGAGAATGGGCCCCTGAGCAAACTGATCTAGTGGGTGGCGTGTCTCTCCATGACACGTGGATTGGAACTAGATGGATTTTGAAGGTCTCTTCCAACCCAAATCATTCCATGATCCTATGATGATCCTGAGCCTTTTAACATGGACAGCCAAGTGTGTTGGCTGTGACTGCACTGAATCAAAGCCAGTGCTAAAGGGTTTGGGTTGCTTGCTCTGTGATGATTTTCCAGCAATTTATAAAGCTAGTAAGTGCAGTAAATTCACACCACCAAATAAGCTTAGGCTAAGTACCCAACCCATCTGCAACCTGACAAATATCGCAGATCACCTCATGCCCATTTTCCTTCCAGCTCTGTCATTCCTCTCCCAAGCAGGACTGACGGTGTTGCACAGTCCTGTGGTGACACGTGGCCGAAGAGCATCTCGATCTGCAGCATACATGGGACACAAGCACCCTGAGCCTTGAGCTGAACCTCCCCATGGGAGCTATATTCCAAAAGAGACAGTTTTTGAAATGAAACAAAATATTTTTTGTATTCACTGATCCAAAGTGTGCAGTATTTCACATTGTAATTGTCTCAACTAACACAGAGCTCAACAGCAAGTTAAAGTGGTATTGATAAGGATAATTTCAGGGGTCCTAGTTCTATTTCTGGTGTTTAATTGAGTATATTTTTAACTTTCAATTTAGCTTAATAGGAACTAATTAGTGAAATCTAATTAGATGCCTACTAACAATTTCTGATTCACCATTTGTTCCTGGAGTCTTATTTTGTGTCACTAGAATCTTAGTGGGGACCCTGAAACAGATGGGAATGTTTGAGTTTCCAGGTACTACTCTGTATCAGTAAGGCCTTAAATAAACTGATATGATCAAAGGCACATAAAAAAACATAATAAAAATTCTGACCTGAGAAAAATGTGTCTCAAAAATATGGCTGCTAATGTTTCCTCCTATTTCACTACGGTTCTGACCAAAGATGTATGTATAGCTTGAGTTACTAGTCTCTCTTTTTTTTTAATAAAACTCTAAGTTACTGCTGCAGAAAAGGCCACTTTCTTCTGTTTTATTACAAGTGCCATGTCCTCAATAGAGTATCATTTCAAAAGGCTTCAGAGAGTCAATATATTCTCCATATAGTTTATTGGGTTTTTTCACAAAGACTGTTTTTGGAGTGACAAAAATAATAAGTTAGTTCTAGGTGAGAAAAGAAAACAAACTTCTGATACTCTTTATTATCAGCATCTAACAACTACTTTTAACTTAATATTTTTTCTGTTGGTTTGGGTTTTTGTTGTTTTTTTTTCTTCGTGGTGTCTTTTATTTCTTCTAATCTGTGTATGTATACAGCTAATGTGCAGCTGTCTTTCACCAGCTTCTTCCTCTTGAGGTGCTCACGTGATGCTGCAGCTCACTGCTTCATGGTTAATGGGCACCTGTTCAGGTGTCTGTAACTGTATGCTCTGCTCTGATGGAGCCTAATGGTCACTCTTAGTAAGTCAGCAGTGAGGGAACTTAAGCCAACAAAAATTCAGGAAAATCATAGATTAGAGGCATTATTTTGTGTTTCATGTTGTTCCCTCTGCAGTGCAATACCAAGAATCTATCCAATTTTTTGTTGCTTATCTTGTAGTTACTAAAAACTCCATACCTCTAAGGACAATAAAATTATTAAATAATATTATATTCTGTATATGCTGTTTGGAAAAAAGAATCTTTCACTCAGGTTATTTCTAATAGACGTTCTGCACAGGGAAACAGGTTTACTTTAAGGTTGTCTGATGTATTCTAGGAAAAACCCACAAACATTAATTCCAGCACCCAGATTCTCAGGAACATTGCTGCATTTTTAGGTACATGACGAGACTTGCAATCCCAGCTGTTAGCCTGTGTTGTAACTGAATTTCCCGTTTTAAGTGATTCAATCTGACTCAGACTGGTGTCCAGTAGCTTGGAAAGGCTGTTAATGTGATGTGACAAACTTGACATTAGCTGCCTTGGTTAAGGCCAAGAAACAAATCACACAGAGCTTAACAGATCAGAGACAGCACCTTGAATTTTACATAGAAATGAAGTGAAAAAAGTGGAGATTCTGGCTAAATGAAACTGATGCTTCCTGGCTGGGCAAATGTATTATGAAGAGTTTTGTTGTTCTTACAGTGTCTGCAGTAAATTGAGCACTGTGCAGTCATGCAGTACAGCACTCTCAATGACTTGGAGGCATCCTTTGAAGGCTGCATTTGACAGAAAAGATGATAAATGCCAGGATAAATGGAGATTTAATGAAGCCTTTGGGCACTAATGACAATGGATTTCTGGAAGAGGTTTAATTCCATTGGCATGTCCAAATTTACTCCTTCCCTTTACTGTATATAAAATTTTATTTAGCTACACTCTGCTGACCAGAGGTTTTAAGCCCCATCATGGCTTGGTAGGTGAGTGACAGGCCCACAGCTGAGATCCAAGAGAGATGCAGACATGGGCATTTGGCATAATGCAACTCGGCAGCCTGCCTCCAGCCATCAGCCAGCCGAAACAGAGTGAAAAACTGAAGGGAAACATGTTCTGGTGAATAACATGTGGGACATGGTCATAGGCCATGCACTGCACAGGACACACATCCTGAGATCTTCCCAAGGAGGGGAAGGGCAAACCACTCCTCCAGGCTTCAAACCTCCCTGCCGTCCCTTGTCCCATCTCAGCCAGGCAGGCTCAGGGCACACACTGCTCACTCCAGCCCCATGGGTTAAATGTGAAAACAAAGATAAGTGACACTGTGACATCCTTTTTTTTTTCTTATTTTTTTTTTTAATTTTTTTTTTTTTAGTTTTTAAAACAGAACAAGAAGAAGAATATTTAGATGGTTAGAAACTGGAAGTCTTTCCATTTTATCCTGGCATATTGTATTGTAGGGATGCACTTAGGTCATAAAACCTGTGAGATCTAGAAATAATGGATCAGGGTGGTAAACTAGAAAGCTAGAAAATATTCTGGTATTCCTAACTCTTCTTTATTCTTACTCTGGTAGACAATAATGACAGGAGGCCTCAACCTGCCAGTGTCATTCATTGTCTGTGCCACTATTCTAGCAGAGGTGAAATAGACTGGAATGTAGTACCGTGGCTTTTCTTTATTTTGTTTCAATGTCTGGATGCCCAAATAAGTGTAGATTATAATCTCAGCAGAGGTGTAAGTGCTAGAAGAGCTGTGAAGAGGTATATTTTACAATTAAATTTTTGTTTGTCTGATATAATTCTGACTATTTATTTCTATTTCTTGAGGCTGGCATTTTCTGCAACAGTAAAATGTAAGCATATGAAACTGGAGGCCTTGGGTTCTACAGATTGGGGCTGGGGGCAAGCATGTAGGGGTCCATAAATCATCATGTGATGTAACGACTAAGGCACGGACTCAGACCGGCAGGGAATCTGAGAAGTTTAGTCAAAGAAATGAGCTGGTTTCATACACTTCTTCAAGACCCAGTATTTCCTTACACGGTGTTTTTCACTAAGTGACCTATCACACACTGCACACCAGCAGTGCACGTTCTCCATGTCCCTACATGGGGGTGGGGTGATCGCAGGCTGCCCACCTGTCCGACAGCTTCTCCCATGGTCAGGCAGAGACAAGCCTCCTTGGGCTGCCGTGGCACTCTGCAGGCACATCTCACAGCCCGCAGCTCAACTCCATCCTAGCTCTCTCCCCAGTCATCTAATTTCTGAGGGCTTACTGGTGCTGGTTGAAAACAAGCAATTCCAAAGCAGTATGTGGCTTTGGATGTATGTCCAGCTGAAAGTCTCTTCTGCCATGACACCATTTCAAAGGGAGCAGAGGAGCAACTGCTGCTGTGGCCTGAACATGCACTGATGAGTTGACAGATGTGCACTTGCCGAATGCCCAGGGTGTCCTTCACAATCCTCAGTCATTCGTAAAGGGTAAATAAGAAAACCTCTGGAAGCTGAATCAAACATAGTGGGAGTGTGATTCCTCACAAAGCATTTGGCCCCAAACTCTGTTTGCACTGTAATGACTTCATTTATTCATGTACAACTGCAGTCTAATTGTTTTGTCATATGAAAAGATTTGCTGACCACTGCTACCACCAGAAGTGACAGAAGGGCTGGATCTCTCTCTCTCATTGTCTCATCAGCTACAGGCCTTTGTAAGAGCAGCGTCCTTCAAAACTAGTAAGTCATGTTTTGGCAAAAGCAATTAGGAATTTTATAAGCTATCACACGAGGATTCAGCATTCACCTCTAGGTCCCACCATCTTAAGAATGAAATATTGAAAACAACAGTGAACATGACAGCGTGGCTTTTCCTTGGCATAAGAAATAACACTCCTGTATCACATGCAGATGTTGAGATTGTTCTTTAATTTATAGTTTAAAATCAAACAGCTACTTTAAGCCCTGGGCAAGGATACTTTGTTCATGCTAAATAAAGTGATTCTTCTTTATAAAAAACTATATTGACTCTGACTATTGAAAAACACGTGTATGTGAAAAATGTTTATACAAGAAAATAAAATAGGACAAACTGGAGCAATAGATTCATTTATCTGTTCCCAGGTCAAGGTGTAAACAGGAAAGGAAAAAATATATTTTTTTTAATTGAATATATCATTGAAGTGTTCACAACATAAATCTGCTATTAATGTTAACAATATCTGCATTTTTATTATATTCACATATATTTATAACAATGAAATGTTAACGATATATGCAACGTGTTGAATTTAACTCCTTAAGGAGAAAAACTTTTCCTTGAGAAGTTCTTTCATTAAAGAGGAGAATAGCAGGGAGAGGATATGTTGGGTGAAGAGAGTTCAAAAGGTAAAGCTGATAATCTCGCTTATTATACCAACAGGAGAGGAAGTCCTTTAAATACTATAATCAGCATTGATGCATGTCACAAGATTTTTGAAGGAAAACCATTATGAAAGTACAAATCAGGCTTAAAAAAAAAAAAAACCAAAAAAAACCCCACACAAAATAAAATCCTAACAGTTAACTGATCCAGAAAAAAAAAAAAATCTCTGAGATATTGAAAAATGTCAGTTTTGCAAATTGTTTGCTGTCCTGTGCAGAAATAAATTTTGAAAATAGTTTATTTCAAACTGGCCTTTATTATAATTGATTTAAAGGATTTCACAAGAAATCTCTTGATAGGTTGTGGAGATTTTTTAGTAAAAACTATGACTTGTCAAAGGGACTAAAAAAAGAATTACAATAAATCCCACTCTGTGTACCTACTAATGAAGATTCACAATGTTACCTTTAAACTGTGTCAGAAATTCACAAATTCAAAGATCTAGCTGAATTCTAATTTTGACATAAAGCTCCAGTAGGTGTTTTACTGTATTGTATTCATACAATACAGTATGTTTTACTGTATTGTATACTGTATATTACTTACAGTGATAAGCTATTGCCTTCACCTAAACAATACAGGAGTGATTTTTAGAAAGTATTATAGGTATTAAGGATTGTAAAACAATTTCAAGTATTTGGAGATATCCATTTCCAGAACGAGTAAATATCACTTACTTATATGTACTGTATTGTATGTTGGAACCAGTTGTAAGAAAACTAACGAGGAAATGGGTCACTTCTTCCACCTAACTAAGTCAGAAAGATGTTGAAGAGCTATTGCAAGCCAGCAGCCTGAGTTGCTCTGGGTTTGTGTTCTGGAAATTTTTTGGAAAAAATATATGAAAAAGCATATAAGTCCTTAAGGTCTTTTTTTGTTTGGCTGGCTATGGATTTATTTCTGAAATAGTGATTCTGCATGAATTAATTTAAACAGTCCATAAGAACCTGGCCAATCTCTAAATATTCCTTTCACACAACATTTACATTCTTCTGTGTATATATATTTATGCTGATGCTCTCGTCACTGAATTGCTCTAAACTGGCAAGTAGTTATTGGCACCCTCTTTCCAAACTGTGGAACCAGGTCCCTCTGACCTTGTGATGGAATCAGGTCTACACGTGCAATAGCTCGCACCAAAAGGTGCAAAGATCTCCAGCTCATGTCAGACATTTTATGTAGATTCCACCTTTTTCATAAGTTGTAGGCCAAAACTGCAGCAGTGAGTGCCAACAGGTACGTGGAATTTGGTTCTGGTATTCAAGTCTATGACCATTCTAGTCTTCTGTCCTAAAGTAGCCTTCTAAAGCAAATACATTAATTAAGGGTTCACAAAGAGGACAGACAATTCTCCTTAATCTCTTCTTCCCATGATCACAGTGGAAGTCAGCGCAGCCTGTGGTGATTGTTTTGCAAGACATGCTCATGAGAGATACAACCCTGTGTGTGACGGTGGTCAGCCGCCTGACCTGCGGGTCACCCCAAAACCCAGAAACAGGTGCATGGGGCAGACCTGGCCACCGCCCCAGACTCCCTCGTTTAGAGAGGCCTATTTCTCTTTGCCCAAGGAGGCATGGGCTCTCTGATGCTTACTTGAGAGAGGTTTTGCTTTGGCAATCAGTCCCTGTACCCTTGATGC
>VZRQ01009491.1:21671-184176 GCA_013397975.1 Machaerirhynchus nigripectus | reverse complement strand
GGAGCCCCTTCAACGAGGCGCCCTCAGGGGCAGGGGTCACACCGCGGCACCTGTGCACACAGTTCTCTATTATTTCACTTTTTCAAGTGAAAGTGAGGAGATTCTTCATCCTTATAGGCTTTTTTTTTCTTTTTTTTTTCTTTTTTGCAGGAAATACAGCCAACTCTATGAAATTTCTCATGACTACTCCCATGGACTTGACCTAGAGGGTATCCTTCAGAGAAGCACAGTGACCTCGCAGGTCCTCTGGTCCCACGTGCTGGGAAAACTCTTAGCCATGGCTTGGCACAGCATGCTTTGTTCAGTACGGGACAAGGAAGCCCTGCTGACAGCCTTAGGGTAAATTCCTTGCCAGCTTAGAGAGCTATAGAACAGTGTCATGCTGCTGCTCTCACATTGCTCTATTTTCTTTCTCAAATGTCCACCTGGGCTTCCTTGCTCACATGTGTTAGGCAGACTGTTTTTCTTTTCTTTACAAAAGGCGGCATTTGGCAAGATGTCCAGTGGTTTTTGCAGACATCCTGGAATGAAAGCTCACTTTTTGTCTGTACATGACAGATGCCATGGAGACAACTCCTCTTCTTGCTGCATCTCTTTGCTTCTATAGTATTTTCACTCAGATAATCACACAATAAAAGGAACACTGCTACATTGTTTTAGAAAGCTGATTATGAAAGTTGGCTGTGTATATTCTCAGTGCAGCTAAAAATTATTTTCTGAGCTCTCTACATGTACTTGATGATATGTAAGATTAATGCTGCTACAAAAATAGGACACACTAAGATTAAAAATAAAAAAGCCTGAAAGTATTTTTTTTATGTTTTATATGACTGTTTTAACACTTACGCTTTTCTTTCTTTCCCATTTGAAATTTTCCCTATTGTCTTCAGAATAGATGGAATGGAAATAAGCGTGGAGGAGAATTTTGGAGAACACTTAATTTTCTCGTTACTGTTTTAGAACAAATCATTGTTAAAAAAGAGAGTATACTTAATTCCACATACTTACAAGAAAGTGACACAATATTTTCAGAGAACAGCATTACTAAGAGTAAACTATATGTACAAATTTTATTACCAAAGCAGTCTTTCATAGTTTACTTCTTATATAGATTCATACATGTGGGTATAACATGGCTAAATTATAATAGAGTAAAATATATATATATCTATTCTATCGAAAATATATCTGTAGACCTTCAAATTGCTAAAAAATCATATCCATGGTCTTTTGGGTACTTTTAAATGGTCTGTTTTGACACAAAAACCATCAATAATATTTCAAACAACAGAGAAGTTAATGAATTTTGAATAAGTTTTAAGGAGACTCATTTGAGTCACAGCAGGTGGTCTCATACTGAAAACGTTCCGGGCTTTGGCCTTTTACAGGACTGTTTGGAAAAGTCCTGTGCAAGAAAGCTGTTAAGATAGTTGAAGATCATCTCCTCCATTTTCAATAGTAGTCCATGCTAACAAATATGAAATTAGGCAAAAATGCCAGAAGGCCTTTGCAAATGAACAGAGCTCGTAACCAAACTCAGAGACAAGAAGCAACAATACAAAGGGAGGAAGCAAGGATAGGGGATAATGGGAGAAACACAGAAGCATTACCTGAGAACACAGGGATGTAGTTAGAAAAATTAAGGCCCAAGGGAAATTAAATATGGCCGGGGATGTCAATGCCAAAAAGGAGACCTTCTACCTGTATGTAGGTGAAAAAAGAGAGACTGAGGAAAACATGGGCCCGTTGTTTAACAAGATGGAGTAACTTGCTACACAGAATTCAGCTAGGGCTGATTTATCTTAGAAGTCAGATCATCTCCCAGGGATCTCAGGTCCCAGAGACTATGGCAAAGGCTGTAGCAATGAAAATTTATCTTTAGTAAAAGAGGATGAGGTCAGGGAATGCTTAAGCAAACTGGACAAACACAAGTCTATGGGCCCTGATGAGGTGTGCTTACCTGTGTTGGTGGAGATCGCACTGCAAGGCCACCACTGATAATCTTTGCTCAATTATGCTTATTATTTCACTCAACATGCAATATGAAACTAAGGTGCAAAATAGGATGGTGTCACACAGGCGAGCACAGCTCGTGCTGAGGCCTGAACTGAGGATGGGAGCTGGTGGCACTCACGCTGGGCAAAATCTCCCATTCCGAAGAGCGTGGGCTGAGCTACTTGTGACGAGTTGTCCCCGTGCTCAGTGTAACCCACTGCCCAGCAGGACTCACATACAGCCCTTACTGCATCTCAGGTTTAAAAGCGTGTTCGCTACCAAGTTCTTTTTGCTGTTTTTAATCAGGAAAGTAGAGTCTAAAACCAGAATACTACCTTAAAATGAGCAAAGCTAGAGAAACCACAAAAAGGCTTCAAGAACAAAAGGAATTATATTTTGAAGATTTCAGAAAGGTTTATAAGAACTGCATAGAGCTTCTCTTAGTAAATGTCGTAGTAAAGGTTCATTGATTAGAAGAAATTGGTTCTATTGCTCATAATAGCATCTCATTGATTGAAAAGCATTGCCTGGAATGGTTTCCTCCAAAGCAGCATCTGTTATGTATTAACCTCTCAGCCTTCAGAATCATGGGATATGAATTTCTTGCTCAAACTACTGGTCAGATGACCCATCCATGACATTTAATAAATTGCAACTCTGCACATAGATTCAGGATTTCATAAAAACAGGGAAAAACACATTATAAAGAAGGCACAGTTTTCATGATGCATGGTACAACTGAATTCTTTATGTTAAAAAACCAAAATTGTCTAAACTCAGAGCATAAATTGTATTTTATTAAATGCATGAAACAAATTTTAAGATAATGATCCAGCCTGTAATGGTAGACAGCAATGTAATGATTAAACATTTAATGAAAGAAAATCTGTCATGTCTATTTTTTAGCAAAAATGATACAAAGACAAGGCAGCTTTGATTTTCATCTTCAGTTAAAATGAACGTAGTTACCTATCACACATTAGCCATAGCATGTGTACATGATTATAGGAATACATTCACAATTTTCTCTACTTTCTTTTGCTCTTATTAAAAAAAACTCTTAAAAGTGCTGCAGTTTATTATTATCAGATTTCATGAGAGAATATTTATCTCATAAAACCACAATAAGGATAGTTTTATTAAAGAGATTTGATTGTTTTCAGTTAATCTTTAAAATATGTTTTATACTCTTTTTTTTCTTTCTGCATAGGAGCTACTTGTACATCTTAGATTGGGATCTAAACTATCTATACTGGAAATGAAATATTGTGTGAAGCGGAAGATTTTATTAATAAAAGTCTATTTTCTTATCTAATGAGACATAGTTAAAAACAGTTCACTGACTGTCCTGCTGTACAGTTGTGGCATAAACAATAATTTAACTCTTAAAGATATTTGTATTTGTCACTTTACAATACAATATCTGACACAAAGCTATGTATAAAACTATTTGACAAAAAAGTTTATTAAAAATTAAGTCTTAAGAGGTCTTCCAGTGCTTCCAGTTTAGGAGTTAAATGCAGTCTTACTTTAATAATGGTAAACAGTATACAGACAGATGGGTTTTAAGCAGTTCACAGATCAGTAGTGTCTAAGTCACACAAGAGGGAAAACCAACACTGCTATTAATGTGCTTTGGTGCCAATTTCATGGCTAATACTACCAGTGTGGACTATAAGTAAAACCAGGAAAAACCAAGAAGAAAAAAGTAATATCTAAACCCAATAGTACAGAGCAGATTTGAGAACATGAGAAATTAAAAGGATGCTGAATAAGGAAGTGAGAGGCATAAGAATATTGAAGGACTAATATATCCTCAAGGAGGGTCAGTCAGTGCAACTTCTGGTCAAGCATGTTATCTGTGTGCAGCATAGCACAGAAAAAGATAATACCCAGCACTGTATGCAAGGCTCTTGATGGGAGCACCAGGGTGCTGAGCTCTTATGAAATCCTAAGTATAAGGTCCAGATAGGCAGTAGTATTTATATTCTTAAAGTGAGATGTAGGCTGCTAAATCTAATAGTACCAGCCTGACCCCAGTGCTCAAATATAAGTTAATGATAGCCATCCAAACTCATCAGTGCCCACTTTACACATGAAAATTTTATGCGTGTTTAGGGTTGTTCTCTGTACCTAAAATTGTCTCTTGAAAACTCTGAAAAATGTGATCATTGCATTGGGTTAGTAAGCACACAGAAATTATAAATTTCTCTTACAAAGTCCTCTAAGGATTCTGTCCCAGAGTTGAGCTCAGAGACACCTATCACACATCTGAAGATTTTGTTGTTCCTCAACAAAAGCAGTTGCAATGCCTATATCTTTTATTAGACAGTGAAGAAGGAACAGACTTGGAGAAAATTCTGTTGCTTCCCATGTATTATAACTGTGCGGAGTTACAAAATGTGCAGTGAGGAGCAACTGATTCTATATCGCCCTCCTCTTTTTGATTTTCAGATCAACATACCTCAGCTATGAGAAGAATATTACTAAAGCTACCAGCTTGTTGCATAGTCTGGATATAAGTCTGGCTTGCATATGTCTCGTTTTTCCTGCCACACCAGACTTCGTTCCACTATGCAGGATACATTTGGAGATATCTTAGGCCATAAGAGCACCAGAGGTGTTTGTTTCTCTGTATGCTGCTTCTCTGTGGGTAGTTAGCTTGCTCCAAGAATAGTCATATCTCACAATGACAGTTTCTCTTAAAATGAGGAGACAATTTTCAGAAGACAAGATAGATTTGAAGCTTCCTCCTTTCCTTTATGACCTGTTGAGTACAGGTTTTAAGAGATGTATTTTCACAAAGTTGTTTTCACTAATGCTTTGTCTTGGAGGTTGTGAGTGTGTGAGGAAGGCAAGTAAAAAAGGGAAGGAGAGGTGATTTGCTCTGGCTAACAAAATGACCCAAATTCTTTATTTAAACACTGATGAGAGAAGTTACTAAAGTCTGAAAGAAATAATCTAGTCCACCCAATTTGCATGGTTTTAGTCACTATGTGGGAAAATCACATGCTTCCATGGAGTAAAGAGCAGGTGTCACTTCCCTTACCACAGCTTTTAGGAATAAAAATTGTATATGTATCAGAATATGGAATCTAGAAAAGCATTTCTGTCATTTCTAGTACCATAACCACAGATACAAACCAGAGTTTTTCCATATTCTGTTATATACGATAGCTATATTTATGCATATAGGTATAGTTATAATCCTGCTTGTCCAGTTAATCCCTTTCAAGACCAGACATGACAGGCACATTCATCGTGGGCTAGTGGTGAATATTTTTTCATGTACAAGAAAGAGAGATTCAATTTCTTGCAGAAGGAACACAGTTCCTACTTCTTGAGTGAATGCTATGAAGCCTGTGTTACTATAAGGCAAAAGTTCAGTACAGTCTTTGATGAAGTGATGTAATGCTTAGACTTTCCTGCTCCATACTCGCACAATTTAAAATGGAGGTTCATAGAGAAATCTGATGAAGGTTCATCCTAAAATGGATGAAAAGGATCTCTGGGTTCATTTAGTCACCTAGTCCTGCCTTATGTCCAAGAAGATCTATTGACAGCACTGGTCAATAGACTAGTGACTGACTTACCAGATCTTGAAAAGCTTGATGTGGGATTTTGCCACACCTCTGGATAAGCTGCTGTTGTATGGAACCACCTTCCCAGGGGGATGTATTCATCAAGAACCTCCCAGTCATCAGCATGTGATCACTGCCACGTGTTTGGCCACTCTCACCACTGAGATGAGAGCTATCACCTTTCTAATTTCATTTCAAGTTCCCATAGGGTGTAATTACACACCTCCTTCCACAGTTGCTACTAGGAGACCTTAGTCACCCAGCCACTCCTCAAAGGTTGTGTGCCCTATGACCTAAGCACTGGTCTTACTGAATTAATGGGTATTTACAATGAATCACAGACTGTGCTGATTGGAAGGGACCCGCAAGGATCACTGAGTCCAACTCCTGGCCCTGAACATCCCCAAGAGTAACACCATGTGCCCAAGAACATTGTCCAAACCAAAGACTTCTTGAGCTCTCTCAGGCTGGTGCTGTGACCACTTCCCCTGGGGAGCCTGTTCCAGTGCCCAACCACCCTCTGGGGGAAGAACCTTCTTCTGATATCCAACACAAACCTCCCGTGACACAACTTCAGGCCATTCCTTTGGGTCCTGTCACTGGGCAGAGAGAAGAAATCAGTGTCTGCCCCTCCTCTTCCCCTCATGAAGAAGTTGTAGATAACAATGAGGTCTCCCCTCAGTCGCCTCCAGGCTGAACAGATCAAGTGCCCTCAGCTGCTCCTCATACGGCTTCGCCTCAAGGCCCTTCACCATCTTAGTGGTCCTCCTTTGGACACTCTATCATAGTTTAATGTCTTTTGTACACTGCAGTGCCCAAAATTGCACACAATATTCAAGGTGAAACTTCACATAGTAAACTCAGGATTGTGAAACACCTGTTCAAATATTACAATCACCTCGTACCCCTTCAGACAAATCTGTAGCAAACCTTAAGAAGTTTTGGGGGATCACTTTGTACTAAATTGACTATAAAAAAAATCTCCAAGCCTGAGATGATCAGATCTTTTCTGGTTATAGAGCACTGACAAAGAAGACTCCTCCGATTTCTGAACAGCAAGCACAGAGAAACGAAGAAGAAATTAAATAGTTCCAGGGCAGTGGGCAGCCATGGAGAAAACCAGTCCTGGACTTGGGTACGTTTGCATCACGTGTTTCAGAAAGTTCAGGAAATTTATGAAGGGGCAGAGATTCCCATGGGGGCATAAAAGGAATTACGCCAAATTTGCAGGTTGCTTTGGGAAGGGACTTCTGTGCACTGTGGTTTGTTACCAAAAATACAATCCCTGGATTCCAAGTTAGGAAACAAGTATTTAGAGAGCAAAATTTGCTTGGTTAGGGTAAGCTCTGAATTGTGAATCACAAATGTCTTACCGTGAAATGCAAGGATTATGTGAACAAATCAAGTTGTTCAATACACACATTTACTACATGTGTGTTGGGCGGAAAAATAGAGACTTTGAAAATGTATTTTCTTCCTGTCAGTGAAAAAAAATCCCTTGCTGAATATAAAACTTGAGCATTCCCGTTACTGCAAGTCATCACTAAAAAGGAAAGAAGTCAAAAATGTAAAATTAACTGTTGGATTATATACAACATCCCAAAGTAAGTTTTTCACTTACTTAAATTATTTCTTTGTTATATGTTTTCACCTTGTTTCCAGACTGAATGTGTCACATATCAGCTTTCAACTTCTGGATCCTTTAGTACTCTCTTTTCTGCTAGATTAAAAATTAATCTACTATCTAAAATACTTTTCCTGTAGAATAGGATCAAGACAGCTCTTAATCTCTTAGATAAATTAAACAGATGCAGAATTTCTGTATTTTATAGAAGACTTTCCAGACCTTGAGCATTCTTGTAGGTCATTTCCTTACTGCATTCCAGTTTGTTAACATAATCTTTGAAGTGTGGATCCCAGAGCAAAGAACTGTATTACACTGAGAGCTTCATGACTGCACCATAATGGGCTATCGAGAGACATACAGGTAATATCATTATGGGTATGAGATACATATTAAAAAAAAAAAAGTAGAAGAATGGTAAAATTCATGCTGAGAAGTAGATCAAAGGCTAAATTGTGTCTAGGTTGCCATAGTTTGGAGGTGTAATAAAGACTTGGGTTTGTTGCTGTCGCTTTACAATTTAAACAATAACTTACACCTAGATTAAAAAGAAAATAACCCAACCCTTAGAATCATCAACAACTGGCACATTTTAGTGACTTTTAATGTTTTACTGACAGAGTTTACCAAAGAAAGAAAACTTTCAACAGAGAGCTGTAAATAGTCTGTCCTTGTTTCTTAGTATAAGATGATAATAAAAGAAAGAAGCAGACTTTCTGGAGAAACTCATATCTGGGAAGAAATGTAACCAGAAATATTTTTGTTTGCATGTCTGTCTATGTCACTGGCAAAATGGGTCTGTTACAAAACATATATTTGTATACCAAAAGAAAACATTATTCTTTATTTTTGTAACTTTTAATAAAAACAGGTATTTTTGTCTCACATGAAGTAATAAATCCATTAATCTTCCTGAATACTCCTAAATATATAATTGCTGTTGTTGTTTTGTTTGGGGTTTTGTGATTTTTTTTTTTCCCCACCTGTAGGCAGTGTTCTAAACATACATAGATTTTCTTAAATTCATAACTACTTTTATACTACTTGCAAGTTTCATCCATGAATTTAGGCCATTAATCTTCTACTCATTCTCCATCATATTATTTAATGTTTTTATTAAAGATTTGCAGTTTAGGGTGAAAAATGTTTGTACAAAATAGAGAATGAGATACAGTGGGCATAATTTCACATATCTATGACAATGTCTGGGACACAGCTGGTGAAGATAATTATTTATGCATTTTTGTTTTAAATAACACTGACTAAACAAACTCAAAAACTGAAAAGTGTATTTTGTACTCTTTTGAGTACTAAAACTTAAGTGTCCTACAAGCTTATAAAGGGGCTTTACTATTCTATCTCATAACTATTTACATTACATTAATCATTAATGCAGAAAGCAGGCTCCAGAAATATGAAGAAAATAAAACCTTTGATTGTCATGGTAAAATAATCCCATTGCATTAAGTCAGTGTGCCCTCTTCTCTTTAAATGTATGTGGGAGTGGGGAGTGGCAAAAGGTACTGCTGGCACATGTTGTCTCCTCTTGTCTGGCAGGAACACAATTCTTTTCTTTGGATACCTTAACCTTATCTAAAAAATAATATCTGAAATTCTTTGGAATCATAAACTTAATTTACTTCTCTGTAAGTAAGTGCATCCTGACATCCGGAACATGAGTGGAACTGGCTTTCCTGGTGGTCTTATTTTTAATGTTACACCAGATATCAAGACATAATGGTCTAGAAATCAGACATTAATTTAACAAAACAATAATACATTATATGGAGAATATCAAGTTGAAACTATGTTACATGTTCCTTCACTCTTATTACATTTATAACATGCACAGCTGCTTCCAAGGAAGTCTATGAGAACATTTTTAATGAATGAATGTATGACAGAATTAATAAATTTCAACTGTAAAATACCAAATTCTGGGCTTATTTCTACTGTTAATTGTAATATTCTCATTAAGTTCAAAATTTCTCGCGCCTTGCTGTGCAGAGATATGTTAAGCTGCTCCTAGATTTTATAAAATGCATATGATACAAAAACATGATAACAACTTATTAGAAATGACACTATGAATTACTTAACTTTGGTTCATATTTCCCTGTATTCTGACACCATATATTAATTTGAACAAGCTGAGATAAGTTGAATTAAGATGACAAGCAGAAGAGGACTTTGGGACCTCCAAAACTATCAAACAGGAAAAAATTGCTTTCCTGTGATGTCACTTTAAGGAACTAACATTATTATTTGGCCCTGAAGTATTGTGGCCATAAACTGATAAAATTATCCAGAAATGCCTCAGAGACATCTGAATATTCCCAGTATGAACAGCAATATGCTGAGGAATAAATTTACATTTTTAGTAGCTTAGTTCTACTTTATATATCCCCTAAAGGGCAATGTTGCTCAATATACTTTGTTGAAGCAAAATGTGTGTTTTCAGTGTGTTTATTTAACTAGCTAATGTTTGTTTGCTTATCTGACACTTAAAGACACTAATGCTGCATTGAGCCTTGTGTCACTTGTATATTACTACAAGGAAGTGAGAGACATTCTACAGCTTGTTTGAAGTCCTCTGGTAGAATAGTAAAATATCTGATCTTGTGCTGAGACTGGGGCCTCTCCGTGTCTATACTGCAGCAAGTGCTTTCACCTGCTATCTAAGCCTCCTTCACATGCAGTGGCACAGCATTTGCCTAGCCCAAACAGTGTTCATGGAGTGATCACAAAGACTAGTCACAGGGTAATCACATGAAACATGCACAGTAAATCCCAGTTTGCAGCACATGGATGAGTACCTTAGGGCGTTATTCCTTCCCAAACAGGCAGCCTGAGTCAGCACAGCCAGCCTGGCCTATCTCTGCAGAATGGCACTGATTATGTTTATATTAATTCCCAGCTCCTCTTCCTTTTACAGATGAACAGTAGCCAGAGTAGATGGTAAAGACAAACTCAAACTTTTCTAGGAGACTAATGTTATTATTGATAAGTGGTGTCCCGAGGACTCAGGGAAGACTGGGCTATGCTCATACTTTAAAAGCAAGCAAGCAAGCAAAGATAGTCCCTATCCAAAAGAATTCCTAACCACATCATAAATATATGCAGCATGTGAGCAATGAAACAGCAGTTAAATCTGGACCAATGCCATTGATGACTACCTTAGTAAAATGAGAACATTTTTTGGGGCAGAATAGCCCTAATTCTGGCTACAATTTACCCTTGCAATTAATGTCCTACAGAAACCTCCATACACACAGGGAAGAATAATTTCCTTAATTTTATAAAATCTTTACTACTTTATAATACAATATTTCCATTTATAGAGTTTTGTGGAGACGTGTTCGTGTTTACGAAGAGAATGAATATACTTGAGAATTCATCTACAGGGGCCTTTAAGTTACAGCGAAGGCATGTAGTTTGTTTTAATATGCTTTTTGCTATATGTGGCATGCTTTTAAATTAATATTCTTAGTGTCTTCCACCACAATGAAAAATCTAGGCTGAAGGAGGAGAGAAAGTACTATCTTTAGTTTTCAGCATTTCGCACTTACTGTATGCAAACGTGCTGAGGTCCTACAAAATACTAAGAATGGCAATTATCAGTACAATCATGTCTGAAACATTCCCAAAATATTTGATTACACAGAAAGGAAGTATATTTCTCATAGACATCTGTGCTGGTTTTGACTTGGATGGAGTTAATTTTCTTCACAGTAGATGGTGTGGTGCTGTGTTTTGGATTTGGGCTGGAAGCAGTATTGATGATATAGAGATGGTTTTGTCATTGCTGAGCAGGACTCACAAAGAGCCAAGGCCTTTTCTGCCTCTGACCCCACCCCCCCACCAAGGAGGCTGGGGGTGCACAAGAGTCTGGGAGGTGACACAGTTGGGACAGCTGACCCCACCTGGCCAAAGATGGATGTCCCACACCATATGGTGTGATGGTCTGTGCATAAAGCTGGGGTAGAAGAATGAAACAAGCGTCACAGAGTGATGGCATTTGTCTTCCCATGTCACAATTGCACATGATGGGGCCCGGCTTTCCTGGAGATGGCTGAACACCTGCCTGCCCATGGAAAGTGGTGAATGAATTCCTTATTTTGTTTTGCTTGTGTGCAGCTTTTACCTTCCCTACTAAACTGCCTTTATCTCAACCCATGAGTTTTCTCTCTTTTATTCTTTCAATCATCTCCCCCATCCTTTGGGGGAGAGGGATGAGTGAGTGAGGGGCCCCATGGGGCTTAGCTGCCAGCTGGGGTTAAATCACAACAGCATCTGTGAATACTTAAAAACTTATCCTGACATAGATACCCTACTCTCAAGTTTTATCTTTTTACTGGTTTTGTGTAGAAAGAATAATTCCCATAATTTGTATTCCTTCAAAATACTCATTTTGGCACACAGAAAGACAAGCCAACAAGAACTGTTACCAGAAAGTACCTGTTCTGCTCACTTAACATTTTCTTCGTTGCAACCTGTTTATTACCCAGACCTACTCTCCGCTGGAACTTCCAGAGACACACAATGCACTTCACTGTGGTGATCATGTAGGAGATTTTGAAGTGCATTGTTCTAGACAGCTCTAGTCTTCCAAGTCCTTGATGTCCACTTGGCAGACATATCCTCCAGGATTCCTCTTTATGTTTCACAGATGTTGGGTGAAATGATGCAGATGATATATGGAGCACATAATGATGTGTCTTGACATATGGCAATGGCACTTCCACATCCCAACACCACTTCCACTCTTCCAAAGTACACATCATTGACACTTTAAAACCCTTAGGGTGAAGTTAAGTATCTCCTTTCTATTGGCCATCAGCCCAGTGAAAGGGTCCAAAATGCATGGAAGCAGGAAGCAGGGAGCAAACTGGACTTCAAAAATGATTGATGGTCTCACAACACTACTTGTGCCCTTGTCTGCAAGGCAAAAGTATTTCCTTTCTGATTCCAGAAAGCAGACAGAAGGGTGACAGTAATCTGATCCTACATAGCTATTTGGAATGTAAAGATCAGTGTTTGAACTGATTTCCCTAGAACTCTTCCATAACTGATGACCTTCCATATGATGACCTGTGTCATGGTTAATGTCCAGGGCATCGGAAGAGGATCAGACTGGCAGAATGCCTGTATCTTTATGTGTGAGGGTATGTGCTCAATATCCTTGCTGTGGCCTCATAACACTTCATGCAGGGTACAATTTTCTTTATATTTTGAGTATTCTATATGGTACATACTATACTGACAAGCTAATGGATACTTGGAAAGGACTACTTTTAGTTTGTGATTTTTTTAATGTCCGTTGAAGCCTCACAAGTCTGATAGTTAATTGTTTGTGGTAGGATGTACATGATATATTACAAGAAAGGATTTAATGATAGCTGAATTTGAAAAAAAAAAAAACTTAGGCACGTGAATGTACCAGTTTCAAAGGAATCCACCTTAATACTGCATTACGGTGGTAGTAAGAGCTTTCAGTTCAATAACATTAAATCAATGCAATTAGAGAGAACAAACTGGATCAATGTGACATCTTGGAGAAGACATGGCCTTATTGTTCATTGCTGGAAAAAAAATCCTTTTGAAAGAACTATTCATTTAACTATTCAGAAAAGGGAAAATATATAATTGGATAAAAAATGCATGTCTTTTGTTCTTTACCTAAAAGATTAATAATAATTGGTGTGGCAATCATGTAAACACTCTCAGAGCTTGCCATATGTTAGTGCCAGCAATGCTACTTTTATTCAGACTGAATTGGTATCAGAATAAATACAGGAGAAAATATATGATATTTTTGCAACAAATAACTGTGAATAGTTTCATCACACTCCCCTCCTCCTCTTTCCTATAAAACCATTTTTAAACGTCTTTCAAATGCAGATTCTGACTACTTCTCACCTCTATATGAAGTTTTTTCATGAATCATTTGCAAAATATAATGTCCAAATTTTTTTGTGCTTGGACTGACGTACTTTAAAAAAACTCCAGTAGTTGTTGCAAAAATGGTATTGCCCAAGCAGTTTTAAACTCTGACGACTTCACTTAGCAACTGGTTGTTCTTGCCTGCACAACACAAAATTTCTGACCAAAGCAGAAATAAGCCTTTGGAAAGAAGCCTGAATACAGATTCCTTAGCTTTAGACACTTAAGTGTAGGTAAAACCATCTATTTTCCAACAGGATCTTGTGCAGAAGACAAACTGTTAGAGAAGATACATCTCCTGAGCAGTGTGTATGCATGTGTTCATATCCTACATCTCTGACAGCTTAGTCGGATTTCCACCTATATTTTTCATAAACATAATACAGAGAGTTTCTTGACCACTTTTTTTTTTCATAAGAAACCTGGAAAGGCCAGACTTCACCTTTTTTATTCACTTTTTGACTGAGCTTAGGCTAAAGGCAATTCCAATATTAATTTGATCAATAATTAGTTTCATGAGTCCTTTCTGAGACATCCAGGATGTAGCTAGGCTAAACCTGTCATTCCTGTTTTACAGGTGGCCTGAACCCTTTGTGGGTACAAAACCTATTTTCACTCAAGTGACTAAAAAGAGGGCTGTCTCATAAGATATGGTGTGATAATATGATCATTACCATCAGGACAGAGGGAGGAGATAAAAGCAACTAGACTCACCCTGTATGTTCCCCTGCCTGCACAGAGAAAGGACTTTTACTCAGGCATTCCCTGAGCATGCATTTGTGCCTATGTAATACACAGAGAGAAACCACAGATAAACTTTTAGTAGAGAAGAGCAATGGAAAGAAAATAATTGCTGCTTTTTGTTCCCAGCAAGTTGACTGTAGAGATGAAGCCTGTATTTTTGGACAAAAGAGGACAAAGAGAGCAAAAAGAAGAGAGGTAATGAACAAAAATTGCGGCAAGAGAAATCCCAATAAGATATAATAAAAAAGTCACATAATGCAGATGGTGAAACACTGAAATAGGTCGATCTCTTCAACCTAGAAGACTCATACCTCCATTGGACACATCCATAAATAGCCATTTAATCTAGCCTGAACCTAGCCCTGATTTGGACTGGGGCCTCCAGAGTTTCTGTTCAGCCTATCCAATGATGTCATAGACATTTATCCACCCCTGAAATATGGCATAGATATAGTCTACTTATAGGAGAAGATTGCAGCATCTACAACAGCAGCTATTCACTCTGCTTCCCACTGCTTCTAAACACTATGACATACAGAACACCACAGGCCAGTTTGCCACACGATTCAAAGGCTTAAAATCCTTTATTATCACTGTTTGATATATCTGGCATCCCTTTTGACAGGAGAGAAAAAAAGTCTATGCATTGTGCATCCTTTCTGTCAAAATTTGTGGGCATCCAGACTTCTGTAGATATTTTAGAGAGAAGGAATTGTAGAGAATGCCGTTCAGCATTTCTCTAGATTTAAATTGCAAGGTGCCATAACACTGTTGTTTAGGCATATTGCATTCTTGGATGAGCTTGCAGCATATTTGAGCATGATTAGAAAGGTAGTTTATGGCATTCAGTAGAGAATAAAACAGATTATGAATTCTGTCCAGAAAACAGTTGCTATACTGGCTTTCACCCAACACTATTTAAAACCCATTATTTAGCTGTTGGCTCCAACTTCTGCGTTTCGTTTTTTGGTGAGGTTTTTTTTCTAACACTCTTTTGAGAATAATTTAAAAGAACTTCTGCTGCAGCGGCTGGTAGCTGTTTTAGAAATGCTTCATAAAGACCATTGCATCTGCTGATGAAAGTGTGGCTGTGTGGTGATACCAGGCAGTCCTGTAGAGGGGGATATACTGAGAGTCGAAAGATGAAGTCTTCTGAATTTTTGTTATTAAAATAAAATTATAATTTTTCTGTAAGGAAGGCAGTATCCTTCCTGTGAAATTCCCAGGAATCTGTGGTTTCATTTGAATGAGATACATAATTCCTACTAATCTAATAAAAGCTAATAAATTCTAGTTAGAGGAAATTATCTGATTTTACTTTAAAAGTCATGCATCATAAATAAGTATGGCCTGAAGTAATATACTGAATATAGTAGACTAGTTATATAGCCATGATTTATAGCAGTAGGTATTCTAGGAATGTCCTTACACTCCTTTTCCTTTTATTTTGTTGACCTCTGAAGATGCACTTGTAAAAAGAAAAGCATACTGCATGTTCTTTGTTTAATCTCATATAAGAAGGGTAAGAATTCCTAACTGACCCGAGGAAAACCTGTGTGGGTATAAATCTTTGATTTTCTCTTACCCTTTGGCTAGGGCCCATGAAATTAACAAGTGTTTTGCAACCTAGTGGATTTCACAACACTATTTCATTTGTTTGATCAAATTAAGTTAAATGGAAGGACCAATACCTATAACCAATAAAATCTGAGACGCAATTTCAAAATTAAAGAAATGGATGCTTATTTAAATCTTATGCTGAAGATGTGGACATAATGTGCAAATACATGACATTTAGTAAAGCTGGAAGAGTTTAATGACATCTGTTTTAGGAAACATATAGGTCTAGAGGCGCACATCAGTGTACAATAGTTGAAAGATGCTAGATATATTTAAGAGCACCATGATGATTTACCTGAGCTAAATTTGACTACTGTTTATCTTACTCTCTATTTTCAACTTAAGTTTCACTATTCTTTAAAAAAATAAATACACATCCACCCAAACGCAAGCCTAAAAATTGAACTTCCCAAATTAACAGCTTCCCTTAAATATGACATTATGATTTATCACAAGTACATGACAAAATAATGTAACCCCATAAAGACACCAGAGTTAAAAGTATGGCTGTGAAGTCTCATTAAAAGAATTTAAGCATTTTTAAGCATTCCTCCTTATTCCAGAATTTAAGTTAAATCTTGAAAACTTTTGCCTGTTTTCCAGTGGAAAAATTCAGTTATAGAGTTTGCAAGCAGAAACAGTTCTGTCTATTAATACATTGACTAAAACAAAATATCACTTGAAAGTCATTCGAGTTGTACATCAGTCAGGACAGTCTGTAAATGAACTAGCACAGTGTACTTGGCGATGAATGTAAATATTTTTTCAGTGTTTATTGTTCATTCCTCTGGCCAGGGTTGATCTGATAAAAGAGGTCTCAAATGTTTTACAAACTATCTTCGTAGCTCTCATTTTGTACCTATAATAGGTTGCATGGCTGGACAAGAGGACCACTTTCCTGTGCTCCCTTGATAATGAGCGACTTGGGGAAGTTGACAGGACTGATTTTATTGTAACTACCCTTCTACTCTTCGTTTTAACCTTCTTCTCCTCGCCTTTGGACATGAACTAAATTCCCTCACTGAAAATTTTACATGTAGGCATGTAAGGATATAAAAACAAGAAGCAGGTTTGTTTAAAGAAATGAATATATTTGGCAAGGATACATCAAGGACCACTAAAGTCTTGATTTTGCAAGGAGTGTGAAGTTTGGATGCTTTCTTTCATTCTTGTTGCCAGCTCCTGCCATACAATATCCATGCTTCACACATGGATATCAATCATCTCCATCATTCCAATCAACTATATTCCCACCTTCAAAACATGAGGAAATAATAACATAAACCTGAAGGACAATGATCAAAATATCATATTCTTCCATATTTACCTGGCTGTACATAATTCTTCACAGATTGTGAGAGAGAACGAAGAGAAACATAAATATTCCATGCTGTCAAAGTCTTGCTGTTTGTTTAAAGGTCATTAATTTTTAACTGCTCAGTGTGGTGGCTGTTGCAAAAAATACTCTTCAACTAACGTTTAAATAAATGTATATAATATTCCAATAAGAAAAGGCAAATATTTACCTATAGGGAGTAAAATATTTTCTCTTACAGCCTATTCAGGCCTAACATACAGCAGACAGTCTGTAACCATAGCAATCAGCTGCAATGATGAAGAACCCAGCTAGGCTAAGCAAAAAAAGGAATTGCAGAGCAAGGAAAGATCTGATTAGTGCACTTGTGCATGCTATGGACAACATGAGGATATTGGCTCCTGTTGAGTGGAGCTGCTCAAACAGTGAAAGATATTTCAGCAAATGTTAGCTAAAAATTAGAAATTGCTTGAGTTCAACTCTGTTCACTTTTGCTTCAGAGCTTTGAGATTCACTTGAATTTCTTGAAACTTTTTATTTGCATATCAACCCACATAACAAGATTGAGTATTATAAGCATTTGTACAGAAACTAATATAGGCCAGATGGTGAGTTAATCTACAGATATGGTATGGAAAAAGGATCTCCAAATGATTTTAGGAGCTAAACACACCAAAGATAACCAATCACATCTTCAGCAACTGGCTCAGGTATGACCTGTCAGTAACTTGAAATTGTATCCCCTCCGAGGTTATGAAATATTAAGCACAACTTAACAAGGACATAAAACACTGCTTGTTGCTATAATTTTGATCAGTTACAATTAAGTTTGGGAAAAAAAGAATTCAAATAACAGGCCCATAAAAGGGTAATTATAACAGTTTAGGGTATCAGAAGTACAGTGACATTAATAATTACTTTCATTATGGTCATTCTTGCTGTCTCAATATTAAAAATTAGAAACTGCTGTGTTGATTTCTGAGTGGAAAATTCCCCAAATGAAGTGAAATCTTTTGGAAACTACATCTTCCAGGCTGGAGGTTCGTTTGTGTTGTTCTAGTACAGAAAAGATCAAGTCCATTTATAATTGCCTTGTTGACAATTTATGACAAGAAAAATTCTATCAAGGAGCATCCATCTTTCATCCCAGCACGGGGAAGAACCTCATCCATATTTACTTTACATTGTAAAGGCCAGTGACACAAGGCTACCAGGGATCACTATCACGGACAGTGATTACAGTACATCTGGCTATTACCCAGTAGCAATGGCCTAATGGGAAGGACTGGGTGACAGAATATGTAAGACTCGACAGCATCTGGAAAATGAACAGGATCTATCAGCACCTTCTCCTTCTTCCTTCAAGATATTTTGAATACTTCTTATTAGTGACAGATCAAAACATGACTGTCTGCTTTCAACAGGGAAAATTTCCTCAGGGGCCCTTAAATGAACCTGGCGGAGTGGGAAGAAGCAGGGAGAAAACAAGACCCACTTTGACACCAAGCCTGCAACAGGCCTGACATTGCAGACTCTGGACCATACCACATTCTTATGAATATTAATATACAGTGCATCTACCACACCATATGTATGGCAGAGCAGAGCCCAAATGCCAAATTACCTGCATCTTACTGTGTGTTTGTGTGCATAAACACACACATGAACGTGCACCTGCAAGCACACACACAGTCACGCACACATTAGGTGCTCATTCTTTAAATAAAGTTTAGAAAGCACAATTTCTGTATTGCAGTTGAAAGTTTACATGATCGCATTAACATCTTAGTATGAATAAGATGAATGAGAATTCAAAAGTCACACATTCACATCTAAGTGAAATTTAATTTAAAAATGAACTTGCAAATGTGCGATATACTCCTGAGTTGCACAAAGATAAATTTTTAAAAAGACAAAAATAAAAAAAGACACAGACAACATTTTCTAATTACATATTATTTAGTTAAGCAGGAAGTCATGAGGATATATTCTTTGGCTGGGAAAGGAAGATAGAAGAGCTACAGGATTTATTTCTACATATTTCAGTCTCAGCTACAATTTTGCTAAAGTCACATGCTAGAGTTGTGAAAAATGGAACAACTCTCGTTTTTATTGAAAGAAAAAAAAATATGAATTTATTAACAGGAAAATAATTCTAAAACAATTAAATTAGGGAAAGAAAAATAACGAAACCTGGGACCGGGGACAGGAGACTCTTTGTAGCCGATTTGGCTGGAGCCCGAGGCAAGGGTCGTCAGTGAGGTGGTTTGTCTCAACTATTCTGAGACAAAAAAATCTTTAATTAAAGCTCTTGGAAGAACTCTTGGCCCACGACCACCTCACCAGGCTATCACCCTGCTAACCAGGAGAAAAAGGCGCTTCTCAGATCGCGCTCAGGTGTTTTATCTCCTTCTAGTCCCACCCTGATCTGCCCATTGCCTGCCTCCATGGAGAGTGATAATTGGTGTTTTTCCCGTGATATTATTTTTTCCCCACCAATGGCTAGTTGTCGTCTAGGGCTTATGTTCTCCTCTTCAAAAAGGTGGGAAAGTCCCTCATTAAAATTCCATGTTTCCATGGAGCCAAGTTACAGGCCAAGGGCTGACTACCAAACACAGCCCATCAGGCCTGGGGTGAGGGGTATTTACCTTTACGAAGGCACTTTATCTGAGGAGCTAACTCAATTAGAATCATTCATTTCTTAATGAAAAACGCAACTTACTTAACTTAGAATTATACTAATGGGTTAAATACAGTATAAGGGAAATAACATACATTTTTTTTAACTATGGAAAACAATAACTTTTCAACAATTAAACAATAATTATTTAAATGAATATTCATTTAACAATTCCTAACTTAATTCTGAACCTCCTATTTTAACAACTGACATTATTCAAAACAGGGAACTTAATAAGCTGGACAACATGGGAGTAAAAAGGTTCTTAATTAACAGATCTATTATTTAATTATATCCTGGTCACCTGACAGTCCTATGCAAAAGCCAACCTTCCATTTTCATGCATGACATGTAGCATTATACTTCCGTAAAAATACTGATAACAGTGTTAGGAACTGTACATGTTAGGAACAAGTTAGGAACTGGACATGGCTTGCAATGTGAGGCATTACAGCTAGAAGGGGTTTCCTGGATTAATTTATTATTGTCAAATGGTTCCTGAATAGAAAGATTATTTTCCAACAAACTTCTAAATTTATTTTGCTAGCTCACCAAAGGTTTGAACAAAACTAATCACTAATTAACTCATTCTTGACAAAATTGGTTCACAGGATGCTTCTATTCTGTTACTTCTGGAAGAAGTTCATGTTAATTTTAGTACCTATGACTTCTGTGAGCTTGCACTTTAAAATATCATCTAATAAAAAAGCTCTGCTGGTCTATTTCATTATCTGTTGGCTGTATAGTAGTAAAGCCACCCTTGGTTCAAATTCAGCTACCTATATTTTTATTTCTTTTATCTGTAGCCCATCTATTAGGAACAAATCTGTGTACAAATTTCAGAATCCTGAGTCTATGGAATCCACAATATAGAAAAATTAACACAGATAATCTAGAATGAAAATCTTGACTCTCTAAAAGCAATCACAAAACAAGCGTGGTGCTACATAATATACAGCAATAGATTAAAAATCTGGTAGGGACCATATTGATTCCAGTTTGAAATTCTGCAAGCCAGGTCACACATTTTCCCAAAATACTTCCCACTCAAGTAAAGTACACACGTGTTTCTATTGCTGCTGGCATGGAGCTGACCAAAATTCCCCAAAGTTTTTCTTGTGGGTAACTGTGTTCACTAAAAACTGCATTAACATTCTTGTGTTCATTTGCCAGACTTCATTCTGGGCCTCATTTTGTCTGTGTACAGTAGATTGAAGATCCCTCTATTATCAATTTTCTTCTCCTGCATAGGAAGCATTCCCTTTAGCCTTCTCTTTGGTAAGATAAACAGCCAGAGATCCTTCCTTCTTTTAGAATAGAGGCACATTATACAGTCCTTTAGTCACAGCTTTTCTCTGAGCCCTCTTCAACACCCTTCTTGAATGATGAAACGAGCTGTGGGAAAAGGATCTTTTTGTTCTCAGAAATTCCACACACCTCTGTTTTTCTGCTAAGACTATTGGATAACTGGATTTGCCCTCCATTTCCCTCTTGCTTTGCATTGGGCAAATTGCCTGTATATCACAATTATTTTGGTCAGCTTTGATTGTTAAACCTAAGAAGTGTGCAAAGTTGCACAGGACATTTAATACAAACCTCATGTTTTAGTTATACTTTCATTTATGTGCACTTATGCCCGTTTGACACTGGGGTTTCTTGTTGAGTCCAGGGTTGTTCTGCCTTCCAGAGCTGTTCCTCCCAAGGAGACAAAATTTTGAGCCCTGCTTCACAACCCCTCACTTTGAAAGCAGAAAGAAGATTTCTTCAGCCTTAGATATGGACCCACTCACCAGTCAAGCAACATGACTTACCAGGAATGAATGTGCATGGAATGTGTGATCTGAGTTTGCACACACATGCAGATATATGTGTTTAAGCATACAGGTTCATAATAGTATTGTCCATATCATGCTAATTTAGAGTAGAGAAAAAAAAATCAGACTTCAGCCACAGAAGTCAATTTTCGCATGGGAGAATTAAATATATGCTAAAAAGCAGACTCAGTCTCGCTTGACTGTCAATGAAAATCATCGTTTTAGTCATGGGCTTATAAAATTCCTTGTTATTTAGTCTTTCAAATATTTTCTGCCCCAAAGAATCGTTGCATTTACAAATGATTCTTTTATCAATAGTGATATATAATTCTGATTTCCAGATACAAAGGATAGATTACAAAAGATTTTATCGAAAATTAATTCACTATTTCATTTTCCCAGGATGGAAAATAAGAAAAAGAAACTGGGAATTTACCTCAGGGGAAAAGAGGTATTTTGCAAGTGCTTGCCTAACCTTCCTCAAAATGTTTTCTGCTATGTTCAGCTTTTCAACTTAAATGAAGCAGACCTTCAGGTATGTTTCTCTTTGATGCATATTTTCTGCCTTTGATGAATCCCTGTCTAATACATGTTTATCTATTCAATGTACCAGAACATTGGAAACTCTCTTTATCCTACTCAAGGAGTTGAGCTGCAACATCAGAATTGTTGCAGTACTCAGCATTGCATTGCCTATGCTACTTTTCTGAATATCTGCCTGTACAGAGTCACTGGATCACAGCTGACTGTCAGGAAAGACAATAAAAGCAAAGACAATCCTGGGCTCATGAAATTAAAGGTAATAAATAGCGAGCCTGTCGAACACAGCAGGCACGGCCCTTGTGTAGCCTCCAGGGTTTCCTTTGTCTCAGGTACTGCCAACAGCTGCAGGTTTTAAGGTCTACTTGTCATGTAATCCTCAAGCGCAGCCTGCACTGCTTAACACCCCTAATCTTTGCATTCCACATGACAGCACCTGGCTACCTTTGAATCCTTGCACATAGTGTATTCCTCCTCATGATATGTATTTTTAAAATGGCTTTAGCTAATGGAGCTGTTTAATTTGCCTCATGGGTTCCCTCCTACTCATGCAAATATCTTGGCTCAATCATGCATTTCTTCAGCTAATCACCCAGATGTATATCTGTGGTAAAGCTGTACGAGCCTGGAAAAATCTTCATACTGAGTAACTTGTCATTAAGAAGGAAATAGCTACAAACCCCAATTAAATCTCATGTGTAACTTAAAAGCAGGAAACAAATCAGGACAGCCAGGAATGAATTATTTAACAATCTTCAGTCAAGTCAAAAGGTGTCCAAAGTTGTACCAGATATCGTGCTTCTCGTCATTAATACGATTGTTCGAATGCATCAGGTTTAGGGAAGGCTTTGTGACAGTTGTAACGAGACAATTTGGAAGAAGTAGACTTTGCCCACCTTCAAATACTCAAAGAATATCATTTTAGATGTATAATGGACTTTTTATTGGACATTTGATATTACTGTCAGGACTTGAAAATGTATCAAATCATTCCCATAAACAATATGAATATAAGACAGGAGAAAGGTAGTTATAGAAATGCTTTGACCTGTCTGGTGTGAATGGATTTCATAATTATAAAACGCCCATAGCCACCTACTCAATACCAAAAGATATCTCTTTTATATCTCTTTTCACATGCACAGACACATTCATTTCCTCTAGCCTCAGTTAAAGAAGGAAATTTATAAGCTATACTGAGTTAAAAGTTAGAGCTGGAGTATTAGAATGCCCCATCAAATATTTGCTTGTCTTTGTTCATGTACATAAAGTGTAAGATCCCTGTGCTGATGTAATTCCATACACGTTAATCAGTGCATTGTCATTTAAGCTCATGTTCTAATATTTCAACCAACAGCTTTTTTATACCTGTTTTCTCCTCTACCCTTCTTTACTTCTTCTAAATAAGCTTTCCTTCATCATCTTTGCCATAAGCTAGTCAGGAAGACTTTTATGATTAAATGTTGGGAAAAGTGTGGATTCTATATTTTGTACGGATGATGTTACATTGCTGCTCAGTCCACTCAGTAACAGCTGGAGGTTTCAAAGAATGCAACAATGTAAAGGGAGGAAGCCATAAAACTACAGCAAAGGCTGCTTTGTACATAATCTTCCATAATTTCTAACCTTTTCTACTTTATTTCTAGCATTCAATATTTATTGCAGAAAATGCTGAATTCAGTACTAATATCTTCCAGAGATTTCATAACTCATTGTTTACTTTAAAAGTTTAGAAAAATGTCATGTTGGGTAAAATGTTAGACTTCACAGACTTCTGTTTCTTGTGTGCACTGCTAGCTACCACCTACTTACCACTCTTTCAGGTGGCCCGTTAGACATTCTGTTGGATGTCTTTTGATAAATAGCAGTGAAATTTATTAATCTTTTTTATAAAGAAATAGCTACTGGTTTCTTTGCTGTTTTTTTTTTCTTCTTTATTTACTCTGCATAACAAATTTCCTGATTATTTTACCACGATTAGTATAGCAAAAGAGTAAACATGTGCCAAAGGCATGGTGTCTCATTTTATCAGTATTATAAAATATCAACTAACAGCAGTGAGTGATAAAGCAGTGTTCAAAAATTGACAGAGTTTAGTGGTCAATTTGTTTGCAAAAAATGTTAGTACTACTGACCTGTGATGTAAGGAAAAAAATCTGTAAATGCCTTTAAGAAAAATGCAATATTAAATGTTCCAATTTCCTTTTGGAAGTGCACATTTTTCTGTTGTTGTTTTGTGAACTTTGTCCTTCCAACTGTATGTTTTATATAGCTTTTGCCTTGGAACTCCCTTGTTTCAATCCCCTAAAACTGTCAAGTGTGACTCCACCTGCTTTATTGTTCCCATAAATTCATATGAAACTAGTAGCTAAATCCAATTTGTGTCATTCTGTCTCTCTTTGTAGCCTATTCCAAATCTCCCAGCATGTTTCACAAAAGTAGAATCCTATTAACGCCAAATAACCACCACTGTATTTTATTCCATGGTTATTACAGTCCTGCTACTGTCACAGCTCTTAAAGGCTCTTGTCTCTCCATGAATCTATGACGGCCAAAACCTGAAAATCTCATTACTACTTTTCTGTTCCCTTTTTTTCCATGTGATGTCCCTTTCTCCTATATTATTTTTTTCTAATTAACTTAGTTGTTGTATGTTTAAGCTCAATACTTTGTCCAATTTGCCAACCTGTAAAATGCTACTAGTTAACATGAAAAAACTTGCAAAATTCAGATAAGCTTGGCCTATAAAGCTGATGTTCCTGTCTTAAGTTTTACTGAAGCTCTTTGCTTTCAAAGTGGTTTAATTTAAGAATTAATAATAGTAATTTATTTTTCTTTATTAATTGAAATATTAAAAATTGGAAAATATTGTGAATTTCAATGGAAGTCCTAATATCTGGATTAAAACTCATGAAATATCTGGATTAAAGCCCATTAAAAGCTGTTATAAACAGGGTAATGTCCATGAAGTATTGAAATATCATAGTCATATATAATTAAATTAATTCAAGTCATTGCTTAAAAAATTTTGAGTAAGGAAAAGAAAGAGAACATTTTAAAACATTTCTGTTTAACTTTTCAATGTAAAATTGAACCTCTCATGAAGCAAAAGTCTAGGAAACTCATCTCCACGTGGTATCCTTGACTTCTGTGAGATATATAGATAGATAGATAGAGAGATAGATAGATAGATATATGCACATACAGACAGCAAGAGATACAAAGGGGAATGTGCTCATTGAAACTGTTGAAACTCATTGAAAATTCTAGAAGCTCCAAAACAGAAACAATTATTGGTTGGTGGTTTTGGTTGTTTTTTTGGCTTTTTAAATTAATTTTTAAAGAAGTGCCTGAATCTGCAATCACAGTGTGCAAATACCTTGGCCTGTCTTGGAATTCCTGCTTATTTCACCCTGTACACTCACGTCTCATGAATAAGTTCTCTCCTCTTTACTGCAATATGTATAATTAGATTCCAATCCTGCAATCCTAAAAGTGTAAAAAAGCGCATTTGAAATACATGATAATTTTTCCAGGAACTAAGAAGACAAAAAGGATGTCTTAGGCTTGGGAATGTTTGAGAGAAGAATTTAGGAGTAATCAGAAATAATCTCCTTTAAAAAGTCACAAGGAATCTTCTGCCTAAAAGGTGTGTCTATTCCCATTAAGGAAGATCTCCTTCAACACATATTCCAAAGACAGTGATGTGATTTATGAAATTTAGTGCTGTGCAAATACTAGCATGTGGTTTCTGGAAAGCCAGGAGTAAAAAAATGAGTTCATATCTACTGGAAATGCAGCGCCCTAACAAGGCTAAGCTGATTCTCTAATATCTGAAAGGAGAAAATCAATTAGAAGCATGGATGGGAACTTGCTTCTTTTAGGCAGTTTGGTTAAATTCTATGAGACAATTGCGCTCTGAATATTTTTTATAAATTGTATTTAATTATAAGATGACTCAAAGCAGTATGATTTAAAAAAAATCTAGGAACTGCAAAACAACCGTCATAAAAAATGAAAGGAAGTTCATTATGTTTCAGGTAATGAAGTGTACATTTACAGTAAATTTGATTATTATGTAAACTCATGCAATGAGTGAAGAAAAATGGCAACGTCTTTCCGACCAGATGATGCAGTCATATTGCTCACAGGCTTTAAAAGAGGCTTATTTTAGGCTGAATTATACTTTGTTTCTATTATGTTCTGAATGTAACATGTTTAAGTCTGAAAGAAAGCGGCTTACTTCAGTTTCAAGCAGTGAAGCTGGACCAAAATACACAGAGTACATTTTGAACTTGTGACAAGATCAAACTCACATTTTCTGTGAAGCTCCTAGGAAATGATATTTGAACAAAGAATGGCTATTAAGACATTTAAAGAGTATTTGAGTTAAAATTTTAAAAAGCTTTAAAAATCATTTAAAAAGAACTTTTAGAATTTTTTCAACACCAGAAAGTTTCTTTTTATTCCTTCCTTGCCCTGGAAATATTAATTTGCTCAGTCTGAAAAAGGTATCATGCTGACATAGAATTTCAAGACTGGAAGTTTCTTTTATACAGATGGCCTTTGAAAAATAATTGACCAATCATCTTAATTTTAAGACTTGTTCAGCAAATTACTGCTCTCCTTCAATATTTTATTCTGAGTTTAATTTTCTTTAGGAATAAGTACCTGCCACCCTGCCATATGAATTTTCGCAGTGGTTAATTACTTTGCCTTTTGCAGCATGCTTAGAAAACCACTAAACTGTGATTATTTCATAAAAAGGAAGGAAGGAAGGAAGGAAGGAAGGAAGGAAGGGAGAGAGGGAGGGAGGGAGGGAGGGAGGGCGGGAAGGAAACTCTTAGGTTCATTGCAGATGTATTTCCAGAAGACACCTTCTGCAGGAGACAGGAAACAAAATTCAGCCTGAGGATTTTCTGTTGGCCTCTGGGAAAGGTGATTAATGAAGCCATCTTTAGATCTCAGACCAGGCCACAGCCAGATGAAGTAAAAAACAACAGAATAACAACTCTTATTCCTCTCAAATATCTGGCAAAGCAAACACACCTCACAGCACATCCCACAGTTAATTTCATAACCACTGCAGGATCAGAAGAATACAGCTGTCCCAGAACCTATTCAAGGATAATCTAGAAATTCTGTACCCTGACAAAAAGTATATTTCCCACATGTATTATTGCAAAAGTCTGTATTTACCTTTTATAATTACATACGTGCACATACATTAATGTACATGTGTAGGTATAAAATTTCACATTGGCTAGAAATATAATTTAAGTCCAAATGAACCAAATATTTAAAAAACTTAAAGTTCTGAACCATCCTTTGCTTATTTTGCAACAATATCTCTTCCTGCCTCATACTCGTATTTTTTATTATTACATTTTTATTTGTATTACTTTCATGAGCTTTAATCACCAGCAAAGAGAAAACCAGAACTCCAATTCTTCTCAGATGTATTACAGTCTGCAGCTCTGGACTGTCTCTTTATGTTATAATCCTTCACAGCTATATCCTTAGATAGACTTTACTTTGGTTTTATTCTAGTCTTTGTTGTTATCCTCTCTTGAAATTTCTTACATTTCAGTGTGCTGAGGAGGAGGCCTTTTCTTTTCAGACTAAGATAATGCGATTTCAGAAATCTGTTTCATTTCTTCACATCAAAGGAATCTCCATTTCATTCAGCACATTTTTTACTAAACAATTCCTGCTTTCTTTTGTTGGTATTATATCTGCTTGATTTGTTAAAAGGGATATTTAATTATACATTAAATGGATCTTCATTCCTTCCTGCAACCTGACTTTTCATAACTAATTTGCTGGCCAATGGAATTAGTAACTCCCTCGCCATTCCTTTTTACTCCCTTCCCATCTTCCATTGTCAGATTAATTCAAAACAAATGGCTTTGCAAAAATGTTACTTTGCAAATATCTTAAACTGCATTGACACCAGTAAGATGTTTAAACAGTGTTTGTAATCATGGGGGACTGTAACGATTATCTTGATTTTATACTCAGATTTTTGTCCCCAGTTTCTATTGGCCTTTTGCATGTATTAAGACTATGCCAAAGCCAGTAGTTTTGGGAACTTACTGCACTACACAGAATTAAAGGATGACGATTATGATTAGGAGTAGTTGAAGCAGTAAGTATTTTCACTGATAATGAAAGGGTAATGCTGGGTAAAATCTTAGACCTTTAATAAAATCCCACATGTGCTTCTTTTCAGAGAAAACTATTTGATTCCATGATCCTTTGCATGAACTGTTGCCATGAATGTTTGAAATATCTTAGTAAATTCGTACAGAGTCCAAGACGGGGTAAGATGTGTATTGGAACAACACAGCAATTAAGGCCTTGCTGCAATCACTACAACTAGTCAACTTTTCAGATGCTTTCTACAGTAAAACTGAGTGACAATTGACACAGTGGTGTGCTGGTCCACAGTTCTTGTAGGAACAATGGCAACACACTCAATAACAGTGTCAAAAATATCAAGTGACGAAACACACTGTGTCATTTAATGCCTCAATCTTAGTTTTCACAGACACTTTCTGCTTATTTCCTGCTCCCTATTGTATGTCAGTAATAGGCAATCCACAGAAGCCTGCCATTTCAGTTTTGAATTGGAAACATTTATTGACATATTGATGGAAGACAATTTAATATTGAAAATTATTCATTTTTTGCTGTTCTCCATTTAAAGTCCACCTTCCAGACATCCATTGATCTTACTGTCCTGACTTCGTTTGAGCTTTCATTTCTTGAAACATATATTAACCAATACTTGTTTTCCTGTTTCAGCACTTAAACTAAAACTTCAGTTTTCTTTAGCAGTGCTCATTTGAAATATACAGGATGAGATTTCCTGGAGTACTTTGTCTGCCGTGGGGCAGCTGGCCTATACTAAAGAATTAGAGATGTAGGACTATTAATTTTCTCTGAGAATCATGAGCTTCTCCTAATTCTTGAGTATGACCAATCTTGGTCATACTGGCCTAAAATGTTCTGTGCTCTCACTTTGGGGAACACTAAAATGGTTGGACGCACACACTCACTGTACTGAGAAGCAAGAAAATAGTTATTCCCAGGGCAAAAGAAGGAGCATATGTATTGGTGTGCATATTTAAAGCATTTAACAATTTCCATTAGCAACTGAAACCAGAATTTGATAAGTTCATTGAGAATGATGTTTTATCTTCTCTTCTATTCAACACAAAATCCACCAAGGAATTCATATGAGGTAAAAATTAAGTATGTCATTCGAAAAAGTTTGTTAAACATGAAAAATAATAACAAAGAAAAAAGAATTTTCTGATTACTTACTGGCCTGTTCTTCCTCCTTATCTGCACGGGTTGGCACCACACTATGTGAACAGCTATTGTCTTCTTTGAAGTACTTGTACGATCAGTTCTTGGCATCCAGGTAAGGGCTGATGACAAAGATTCAGTAAGAGTCTCACTAAGATTTGCTCCAGGAAAAGAGGCCTGAGGGATCACACCTTAAATTAAGAGAACCTGTATATTCTATTTAAATGCTTACTTCTACACCATCTAGCTGGTCTCCAAGGACTTTTACAGCACAGGGCTTGGCCATGCTTAAGACTACATTAGTGACAGTTAATTGTACCCTGGCACTGTCACCTGCAGATTCATGGGAGCCTGTCAGAGTATAGATCGACCTTCAACCTTGATGTTTCTCCAAAGCAATGGCACTGGCTTTCTCCTGTTAGAGATGTCTTTTCTTTCCTCTCTTTTTTCACAATATTGAAGACCTTTTCCTGCAGGTAGGAAGAGTTCTTTCAATTTTACAACACTATTTCATTGCTATAAGCTCTTCCATTACAGGAAAACCTGTTCTGCTTCAATCAGGGTATTCTAATGAATGGTTCCTTTGCCTCACTCTTTTCATTGTGTCTGTGACGTTTAGTCACTGAGACGTAATTGTACACATCCCTGAGTGCTCTGAGACAAGGATCATAGCTTTCCAAGTGACATTGCTGTTAAATTAGTGTTCAGAACACTGTGGGGACAGAGTACTGTTACAAGCACACAAACATTCGTATAAAAGGCAAGGGTACAAGTCAAGCTACATTAATGGAGAGATTTTCAGTTTATTAAACTGAACTGTTTATTTTCAGTTTATAAAACTAAATTTTCAGTTTATTGAACTAAAAAAAAAAATCTGCTGTTAATGTACCAGTTAGAGAGAAAGCAAGGCTTTCCTTCTTTTGTTTTAGTTGATTAATTAATCAATGTGTGTGCAGCAGCAAGAGCATAAGCTGATATGTAAGTGCTAAATGGCATTGTTCATACTGTGTTAAGCAGGCAGTTTAAAAAAATGTTTTATTGATCAGATTCCTTCCTGGAGGCAGAACTGATGATAAACATTACTGGCAGGGTTATGACTATTGGGAAATGGGCTGATGTTTGCTCCAGCTGCTTCACATTTATGAAGCCAAAGACAAGGTGCCGACGAAGAGCCATTCCCATGCTGTATTTGTGCTCCTTTGTACCTCTCAGGTTGAATTATTTTGTCTTTGAAACTGACTATTAATATTAATATTCTCTGTGAAGTATCTTTTCTACAAGGTGTCTTCTTACTAAGGGAAGTCCATTCCCCCTGTTGTTGAGCTAGACACTGTATATTATGGGATTCATCCAATGGCTGTCAAAGCAAATCATAGAAACCACCCTTTCAGCAACAGGGGGAGGAAGGGTGGGGAGATTGACCAGGTGGCTAAGTTCCTACTTGAGAAGTGAGGAGCGTTTCCATGTAATCTGAGCAGGACACATAACAATAATATTTTACTTATTTTATATATATTTACATATATATATGTATATATATATTCTAAATTTCATATTTCTCTATCAAATAGGTAATATCTAATGAAGATATGAAGTGCTCCTCTATTTTTTCACCTTTTCTTAATGAAGCTAGTGTAGAATGTGGCAATAAGTAAATGTGAATTATGATAACATAGCTCCTTCATGGAGGTGGTGATCTCAGCCCCATGAGCATTTCGAAACTTGCCACACTCTGTTTTACCTCTGTATTCATATGTATAAAGATTTATGGTACAAAATTATAAATTTATATTAAAAGTGTATTTACATGGAGTGCCATGGAGTGAAAATATTCTGTTGCACAATGGCATAAGATTTTGCCATGTCTGTCCTAGCAGTGTTTTGATATAGGGGATTACATACATAGTAATTCAAATGGTTAATTTTACCTCAGTTTTGTCAAAAGGCTTGGATTACTGAATCTCATGTGCGTTTCTGCAGTGATACGGATAAGAAAATTTATTTTAGTAGGTATATACAGCACAGTATAGTTCCCTGAACATTTATTTACCTATTAAATCATTACTTTGTAAGAAATAGATATCATATATTTCCTTGTTATATTGTTTTTAGGAGAACAATGAAAAAGGAAGTGTGTAGGAAGTTGAGCCATAGAGGGTTCACAAGTCCAAGGAGCCCAGGTGTTGGGCAACGAAGGTGGCAAACCTTGAGGTGAGCAAAAGTCTCTTCACTAGTTCCTCCAACAGAAATTTTCTTAAAAAGATACTTTTCAGCAATTTTTAATTCTGAAACTTTAAAACTTTAATTTTAAGGCATTACTTTAAATAATTTAAATTTAAAACAAGCTTTAAAAGAATGTAATTTTCTTTGTGGTAACAAGTCACAACTGCTCTGTATCCCAGCAGAAGGACGCCATGGTGTGCATAAGTAATATTCTCTCAGCTCAAGACCACAGGCCACTCCAGAGAACATAATTTTAGTTTGGGAGGACACAAGACACATTAGAGGATATTTTTGGGCAGGTCCAAAGAAACAACTTGCTCCTTGCCCTCAGTCAGTTGTCCTGTTCTTTCCAGTCCACATTTGACTTTTCCAGAGAACTCACTCCTGATAGGTCTGGATGAAAATTAATGTGCACTGTACATGGACAGGGAACTAAGGCCACAAAGAGAAATAAAGGGGTAACTATCGTGACAGTAGAAATACATGTATGAACAAAAAAATCACTCCTACAATAGTTATTTTAAAAGAGAGAGCTATAGAAATGTAGGATAAGGATTTTAGAGCACTTTCCATACACAAGTTTTATGATTGACAAATAGCTGAAAAAATTAAATTTCTTGCAATCGGACAATTTTATGTGTTATAATCTTGTTTATTTAAGGATTAAAAAAAAAACAAAAAAAAACAAAAAAACCCAAAAATCCCCCAGCCCCCCCTCAAAAACCCACAAACAAACCCCAAAATCAAACCTCTGCATTATATGTTTATCCTACCAAGCTAGCCTCTTTTTTTAATGCCATGAGACTCAAAATGTCTTTATCTGCCCAAGTCCATGTTTTGTTCTCATTTGCTGGAGTGTCTTGGCCTCATGGTTCTGCCTGCAAGGAAAGAGAATTGTCCACCTTAGCGAAATGCATGTGTCAGATAAAGACAAAAACTGTGATGTTTTTCAGACTTGTCATTTTAATGACCCAAAGACATCAGGGCAGCATGTATGTCAGCAGGGCGAGCCCCATGCAGACAGGGAGATAATAAAAATGCATGTGAATATGTATGACTGCCTATGTCCCTGTGTTCACTCCTAGCTCTGACACCCTCCAGCCTGCACGTATACACATAATTCACCCTTACAGGGGGTTCAGAGATTTATTTCTAGGACTGCAAGCAGGCACTTTGTCTTCTCCAGCTGCTTTGACAAAATGGCTGAACACAAAAGCGACAACAACAAAAAAGCTCGATATCTGATGGAAATAGGATTACAGCAATAGAGTTTAGAGGAAGAGGGGAAAGGAAAACCGTTTCTTTCCTTTCTTAGGAGTTTGGGATGATATGAACTGCACATCAAGAGTGTGATAAATTTTGTACTGAATGACATTCAAAGCTTCCCTTCCTGCTTATTTTACATGTAGGGGTGCATATTTTTCCCTGTATTTTCAGTTTCCTCTTTCATATACTAGAAAATCATATCCAAAAAATGGTCTATTTCCGACAGAACAAAGCAGAGTATTTCTGCCTGGGAATACTTTCAGTAAAAACACTAATTGTTTAAATGGCAAAAGGATCTGAAAAAAATATACCTTTCTGAAAAAAATATACCTTATTTGACCATGTATACTGAGTAGATGATTTACCTCTATGTCTGGCTGCTACACAGGTTAATGTTACACTTTTTTAATTTTCCCCTGTTTTTCATCTTTACTTTTTTGCGTGTATTTTTCCTACTTCATGTAATTTCTTATTTCAGTCCAGTCTGTTTCACTCAAATAAAAGAGTAATAAGCTGACTACGAAACAGCACAAAACTGTCTGCTAGAATTTGTGACCCAAAATATTTATTTTTAACAGCACTGCTGTCTTCATATCTTTGTTAGCTTTACCTCGTGTCCAGATCCCTCATTTTCTCTAGTGGGTCTGAAGCACTGGTTTCAGCCTTGTGTTCTAGAGCACTACCAAAAACCAGGGAAACAACTGCTTTGTGACTGCACAAGAGCATCCACTTAACGTATCTGTAGAGTTTAACCTTCTTGTGGTTAAGTGTTCTGGATTACTATTCAAATTCCTTTATTATATTTACACTACTCTTTCACAAAATCAACAGGCAACTGATATGATATAGTTGTGTATCAGTCTTAACTATAAGGTAAAGTAAAAAATAAATAAGTGGACTATACAGTCAAAATTCTCCCATTGCAAATATTTAAACCTCAGATAAATGCAATAAAATGTGATGTAACTGATAACTCTAAGTATTCTTTTAATAGCCTACTTCCACAGGTATTACTTCTCTGGAAACTGTCATTGAAATTCTCCAGACATTCAGGGAAATTAGGTTCTACAGCTGGACTTAATGTGCTACCATGATAAATTTTTCACTTGCAGTGTGAATAGAAGTAAGGCTGAACACTTAATTGCTAAATTCTCAGTGAACTCTAGGATATTATTTTTAACTGTAAGGATTAGAATCACAAACTAGATAAAGTATTATCAAAATGGTCTCAATGATATCAATGGGAATTAGTCATGATTTTCCTTTAAAAATAAACACATCCACTTGGGTACATCCAGTTTATATATTGAGGATGCTTGTTTTATTTAGCTGCCCATACCAGAGGTACCCCAGCTATTTTAAATGATGAATTGCACATGTCCATACACATGTTTATTGTAGCTTTTGATGCAGTAGCCACAAGATTTTTGGGAAGGCTCCTACTTCACCGTACTTGACTTTGAATCAGCATGATTGATGATAGTTGCTGTTTTTCATCAGCAGGGCCAGTTTTGAAAGCCTGGAGGACCTATAGCTGTAGGCTGCTTGGGAAAAGAGAAAGACAAGAAGTGATGGTTAGATGTTTTTGTGGTCCCACTCTGAACTGCAATTTATCCAAGTCAGTCTCTGCATGTCCTTACTTCATCCTTGATATCTCCCACCCTCCAGTATTTTCTTTACTTCCTCCTCTTTCACCTCAAAGTTCTTTCCCAGGCCTTTTTCTTTGTATACAGTGGCTTCAGAAGTACCCGTGACCTGTAGAGAACTGGTTTATGAAGACATACACAAAATTATTTTAACTTCTCAGCTGTTTTACTTGGCAAAAGATGCATGAATCCTTTAAGAAAAGGTGAATTTCAGATACAGCTTTTTAGTTTCAGTTTAGAAGTAAGAAATACAGAGAGATCAAAACATATATGTAAGGATAACCTGCAACTCCAAATTATTATAGGACAGGGAGAAGCTAGGATCCCATTCTTATTTAATTTTAAGCCTTTTGCCTGACTATAAAAAAGAATACACAGAGCTGAATGCAAAGATTTTCTGCTAAGGACAGCTACGAATGTTAGAGAAAAATATGATATTGAAGCAATAAATCAAGGAGAGACCTCCAGAATTTATTCTGCCACCATCATCACTGTCAGAAGACATCAGAATCCTGATGGTGAAAGGAAGTCATCACCAGATGGAATATTTTGAACAAATGAAATCTGGTGCCAAGGGAAATTACAGACTTTTCCAGGAATGTCACCCTCACAGTCATGGAGCTTTAGACCTTCAGAAAGAAAACTGACGTTCAAGTACTATATGTACTAAAAATACTTTAACATAAGTGTATCAGATTTTCAGCACTGTGATCAGTGGAACACTCCCCAAAAGAGACTTTTGAATACGTCACTAACTTTGTTTACACAATTACATGGAATATATACTATCAAAAAACCCCCAAAAGCCCCCAAAAAACCCAGCTCACAAGATAATTAATGCTAAAATACTTAGTAAAACAGGTACAGTGAGGAAGGATCATTACTCAAGTTTATCCACATTCAAATACAACTTCTGAAGTCCCCAAGTTCAAACCAAAATTTAAAAGGAAGGACCAGTCAGTGAAAATGTATTTAGCAAGAGCACTGTTGGGTAAAGTAAGGAAAGATAGATGAATTAGTGTTGTTTGGAAAGATTTTATTTTTTTCTTTTTTAATTGAAAAATAACACTTAAAACAGCATCTGAAAGCTATGAGAAGAGGTGGATTTTAGTGTATTTTTTAAAGAAATATATGTATGTACTAAGTTTTAAAGACCATCATAAATTTTATTACTAGGAGGATACTGATTTTAAATTAAAAATGCTTATTTTTATTCAGAAATTTAGTTTTCTATTATTATTATCAGCTAATTTGACCTATACTTTTTGAAGGAGTTTTTCTATTTTACCAAAAATGTCTGAGAATTTGCCTAATTTTTAGGAAAGTTTGGAATGCAGACATTTTGCCCTTTCAAATTTCAGTTTTTCTTAAGTGTGAGAAAAACTTGATTTACAAGGAAGGTCCAGCTGATGAAATTTTACCCATCGAGGGTAAAGGCAATGTGGGGGTCATCCTGTGGCAGTGTGGAAACTTGTGCAGTGTTTTAGAAACCTCAATGTACCAAGCCAAGCATTTTCAGTATTTGCACACATGTACTATTTAGCTTGGCCCTCCTGAAACTGAGATTTATTTAGACATGTCAAAGACACTACATAACCTGTGTAACCCTTCTCAAACAATGCTGTGTCCTAAGGAATGATTGCATATGAGAAAAACAAATTGTTGTAGGAGCCAGCAGAATGAGCTGTAAGAGTAGCTGCTGATATGAGGTGAATAAAGTTTTGGCTGGTCAGAGATGACAGACATTTTTTCCACAGACAAATTTTTAAAAAAAATTTTGAATAGTAACCGCATCCAAATGTTTAAATTAACTATCTTTTCATGACAATTGCCAGAAGGAACAAGCTGAAATAAAATAATTCAACCTCTATCTTGCTGCTATCTTGGAATTCAGACCTATGCATGCTAAATAATTTTCGATTAATTGGCATTGTATTATGACATCATAATGTAGAATATAGGAAAAAAATCCTCATAATCTACCACATTGAATAGAATTATAAAATACTTGGGCTGAAAATTCTTGATTAAACTTTAGATTTTTATGTAGAAAAATATTTGCTTGAAGGAAAAAAACTGGGAAAAGCATCATTATATTTTCCCAGATTTGCCTGCAAAACTCAGCTGAAAAGTTTTGTGGGAAGGTGAGAGCCTGTAAAATCATGCATCTATTCTTTCTGCTCAATGTATAACTTCCACCTAGACATGTATAACTTCCACCTAGTCTAGACATGTGTTTGTTCATCCTTGCAATAAATTTAATATCATATTTTAGCATCAGCTATTTTTACCATCTATAATTTTTGCCACCTACTTATAACACTAATCCTAACAAAACACCACCCTACCTGTATCAGTACATTATTTATGCTTCTGTGGAAGGAAGAAATGTAGCAGGCAGAAGAATTTCCTAATGTTTGCAAAGGTAAAGGCAGAAGAGAAGGCAAGCACTTTTCCCTCTACAAGTCTGCATAAACCACAGGGAGAACAGCTTTCATGAGCCACAAAGTGAGCCAGGTCACACTACTGACAATTAATAATGAGCCTGAATAATTTTATCTGAGCTGGTTTGTGTTTCTTCTGCTGTTTCCTGCAATGTGACAGCCTCCAGGAACTCTCAGTACAAGGAGAATGATTGCTAAATGTTGGATCAGTATCACAAAATGTACTTTTTTGCAAGGTTAAATGAAAACAGAATTAGACTATTTTCCCAGCCCTTGGGACTGAGAATTTATGCAGTGACAGCCTTGAAGCCCAATTTGGATTAACAGAAATAACAAGTGTAGTTGGTGAAGAATTTTGTCCTCAGTGAATGATCAAGAGTTTGTCCGTGACTAAAATCTTTTAAATACTAACAATTAGAGATATGTTTGTTGGATTTTGCATCAAATCCCTGCTGAAGTGGGAAGGTATCTGAACTTGGTCACTGAATTTTAGGTCACCTTTTGTATTACCTGCCGGATCCCTTGTGTTGTGATTTTATCTAGGTGATGAATTTTCTCTTTATAACTCTTAGAGGATGTGGTGGAAAATTAGTGTCAGCTTACCATTTAACCTCTTCCTGTCATTCACTCTTATTGCCATTTCTGTACAGATTGCTATTTATCACTGTGGTATTTCATTTTGAATTCTAAATTACATGTATAATCAAAAATTAAATGTTATAATCTTTAAATAAAGGAAGTCCCTACATAACCTCTATGACAGGCTGTAAATGTGTGCCCCTGAACTCTACTTTGTTACTCTACTCTGAAAATTGTCAGGAATTCTTTTATGAAGTTTGTGGGGGTGGGTTTCTACAGAACTGTCAATTTGCTGAAATTTAAACTTTCCACAGATCGAGTTTCAGCGCAAACATAATCAAGAGGAGCTTCTCAACTAAGGATGGGAGTTTCTAACTGCAATCAGAAAAATAATTGGACAGCTAATATAATTGACAACAGCTAAGACACACTGAAGAACCGTGGGAAGCCGAGGTTCAAATCTTTTCATCAATGAATATTCAATTCTGTAAACATAAGTGGATCTATTTTAAAAAGAGAGCTCAAAATGCATATGAGGTGTGAGAAACCAGACTGAAATCCACACTTCATCTTGAATATGACTCTCAAATTCCTGAAACTACTCTACTACAAAGCAGTCCTGCCAAAAACTCTTCATCTTTCTCACTTGTACACCTCCAGATCACAGAATATGCAGGAGTATGTCACCACTTAGACGAGAAGATATCCGGATTGCGATATATTTCACTCGCAATTACCAGATATTTCACAGCACTCAAATGGCTGTATGAGGTGATAGCACAAACCAAGTTCTTTAAATTTATAGCTCCCCCATATGGGTACACAAACAGGTCTAGAGTTAAGAGTTTGGGTTTTTAGTACATTAAGCTACTCCATGGAAAGTCTTTGCTCACGCTCCATGATTCATGCTGTGAGACACTTTACATCTCCTTCAGACTAGGAAATCACAATTTTCTGCAGTCTACAGTTTGATTTGGTTCACTGTGTTTGTGTGTATTTGTATATATGTGCACACACATGTACACCTGTGTGTGTACCTATAAACATATTTATGTACATATACATGCACACGAGTTTGCACAAGTGTAGCAAAAGATGACAGCAAACATTCTGGGGTTTATGGTCTGTTTAGAGGGGTTTCACCATCTCTCTCCCATTATCCACAGAGGCACAGGGACTACTGCTGACATATGAAGTAGTGAGTGTTGAGTTCCCTCTGACAAGATGCAGAACCTCAAGGCAGATATAGAGAACACAGCAGTGTCAGGGGATGCTGAATGAAATTTTTCTTCTTATGAAAACAGTTCTGCCATTTCACCTTGAACAACTGACAAAGTTTTCACAGAGATCTTTAGCCTGGCATCAGTTTTTAACTCCTTTCTGTCTTTGCTGAAGGTGCCTCATAACAGGTAGTGGCTCAAAACTGAAGTTTTCTAAAGGGTATCAATGAGTACAGTGAACTCCAGGAAGGCTTCTGTCTAAGGAAGGAAGGAATGTGATGTTCAATTATGAAGAAGTTACAGTACCGTAGAGGATGAAGAGGACAGATACTTCTTCCTGCCATTCATTATGCTTGATATTCCTCACTTTACATCAAGCTTGGTATAAATTCTTAAAGCCACCAAGTTTTCCTAATTAAACTATACCAGGTCTGTCAATATTTATTGTCCCTGTGGCCTCTTGTATGTGCTGAATTCTTGCTTTATCTGGTGTTCATTCAAAGAAAATATTGTGGAAAACAGCATAACAAATCATGCTGCCAAAAAAAGAGAAATGGGACTCAAGTTCTCTTTTCCAATAAGCATCTCAATGATTTTTAAATTCATTGAAATTCCCATAACTGCAGAAAAAAAATCTTTTTCTTCCTAGTGCTGCAAGTAGTGTGTGTTCACTTTTACCTAGGTATATTTTTGGTCAAAGCTCCTAGCTGTAAATAGATTAGGTTCCCTTCTGTCCTTGGTTTCTTGTTTTATTACATGTATATTTTTTCCATTTAAAATGGTGAAATGATGAAGAAATATTTGAACAATATAGATTAAAAAAGAAAAAAGTTCTGAACTTCACTCCTTTCTGCATGAATTGGTACCATTGTAGTGCTGCTTAAAGAATCTCTCAGTCTTTGCAATAGTTTGAGATTAACATATTTGATAGAAGCTTATGTGAGGATTAATGAAAAAATACAGTTTTCTGTCCATCACGCTTGTGTTTTATCACCACCATCTTGCAATGGAAACCCAACAAAAGTGTTCAAAGCTAGGGATTATAAGAGTGCAAAAATTGCCTGGGACCTACAGAATGACTGGGCTGTAATCATTTCTCAAGATCTGTAGATTTGTTCCAAGAAAAGGATTTTTTATTTTTTTTCCCCAAAGCCAACTTTTATTAATCATTCCATCAGCAGGACCTGCTATCCTACAGATCAAGGCAAGCCTGGGTAAAAATGCAGTACCATCCTGACGAAATTTTTCGTAATATATTTGAGTATCTGAGGAACAGAAAGATGCTAATGAAGTAAAAAAGATAAGCAATAAAAATGTTAGTGTGTTTGTCTCCTAGAATTTCTGGTATGTGTTTTTTTCTCTTCCAGGGCTTTGTGGTGCAGTGTGATGGCAGAATACACAGGGTTCTGCTTAGTGCAGGGGATGAGACTAAGAAAGATTCAACAGAGAATACAAGGTTCTCAAGACAACAGCTAAGAGACACATTTGCTGTTTCACACTTCCTTAGTTTAATCTAAACTAGTACTTAATCTTGACTGTGTTTGCTACATAATTGAATTCAATCATTGTTAATTTTTCTTTTGATTCCAAAACACTCGGTAGTAAGGATGAAAACTAGACATTTCTACTGGTACTTATTACCCTGAAGGAATAAGAGCTTTGACTAATCTAAAAGTGGTTCATGTCAAAATATTCTGGATTAGCAATATGATCTGGGAGTCAATATTACCTCATGTCTGTGTGCCTTTAGTACCGCACCAATTTTCTCATAATTCTAATGAAAATTTCCATTTCACTTTTAAAGTACCACCTCCTTAGAATGAATTTTAACAGGTTTGTAGGTCATACTACAACCATACATATATTTTACAGGTCTATATTTTTTATGTGGTTGCCTCTGTAACTACTTGTCACGAAGTCATAACGGAATATTTAAAAATTTTACCATTGTATAGGGATACTATTCTGTGTGCCTGAACCAGCACTGTTAGAAATCACAATTATAGTCCTGGGATAACCTATACAAATAATTTTGAACCTGCAGAAAACAAAAGCCAGAACGACTGTGCTGCATTTTTGATAACTTGCATAATTTCTGCCTTCCTGCACACAAAGTACAGTCACAGGGTCTGCTAAAATCTTAGGTGACAGCAGTGTCCTGCATGGACACGAAATGGATCAGCTGGTAAGCAAACTGACAATTTTTTCACAACACAGATATGATGTGATTTGAAATTCAGAAAATATGTTTGTTATTCAAAGCTTTGAGGTCGTCTAGTACTTATACTGCCTCAAAATTGTACTGTCTGTCACTACTGCTCTGGTCCTTGGAAATGCTGGAAGCATTAATCAAAAATCAATTGTTTATTTTAATCAGATTTCATGGATAAAATACATTGTAGGCGGAGGGGTTGTGAATTACCTTGCAAAATGAAAATGTAAGGTGTAATTTGATCACTATAAATGAGAAAGCAGTAATTAATAATTAAAAGCGAACAAACCTTTACCATGGAAATCAAGAATTATTTGAAAGGTCAGTACAATGACTATTGTAACGGATCCATGTAAATAATGATCTAATACTCCTTTGTCTCAAATTAAACATACAGTTGATAACCGATATAGAGATGATAAAAAACTGCTTTTACTCCTGAAATTAATGGAAGAGCATCTACTGATTTAATGGAAACAGAAAATTCATTTATGAATTGGATGTGTCTACAAGGCAATTTAGAAAATCACAAATTTACTCAACCATGAGACATTAAGAACAGACTTCTAATAAAGCCTACAATAAACTATTTTCTGTGTTGTACATAAAGATCTGAAATTCATAATTAAACTATTTTGTTAGTAATACCAGGGCAGAATCTCTGAACAAATATATAAAATGTAGCCACTGCACAAAAATAGTTTTCAATGTGATTTAGGGCTCTGTCTTACTTTGGGTAAAACTTTTAAGTAGTTATTGAAATTTGAAAGTTCTCACATCCTGTACTGACTTGTTGCCACAGCTGCTGTCTGTCCCAGCTCCCGAGACATTTCGCTGTTGTCCTTTCTGTTCTAAAGTAAGACAACTGCTGCCTGTGGAGAAGGGGTGCAAAGATGCATTTATAAGCATGACAAAATTTTGCAGCTCACATCTTAGCTGGCTGGTACCACAGCTGTGAGAAAGAGTAAAATGGGAATAGTGCCTGTTAATACAGCAAATGGGAATCAAGTGCAGGTGGGGTTCGGCTAACACAGGCAGTGTCGTATCACAAATCCCACTGCAGCTACTCCACTGGGTTCTGTTTTCACATGAAAAGTAAAAGACATTTTCCTGTTCACTCCATCCATCAACACTTAACCTCATCTGGAGTTGCTATAAATTTTAGCACACTGAAAATGAATTATTTCTATTTAATTTCATCAAAAAGTGGTTCTGAATAGGATTTTGAGATTTTTTCCTACAACTTCCAACATAAAAAAAAAAAAAAATTTAATTCCTTTTATTTAAGAAGCTATGATAATATTAAAAAATTATTTTTTTTGTTATGAAAACTTATTCAAGGCATTCTTTGGTCTTAAAAAAAAAAGAGACTGATTGAAAGCCTACTGGAAAAGTGACTTCAGAAGTTTTTAGTAATAATTTTGAGAATTTTTCATTAACCCCAGTTACAGCAGGGTTGGAGGAAGAATAACAGGCTGAGTTTAAGCATGGTTGTCTGTGGACAATGATATCAAATATAGGTGAAAATTAAAGTCATAATTTGACAAAGTACTTGAATTGGCACGGCCAGCAGTTCCCTAGTTACAGGCCTGTTTAGAATCAGCAAGAATCCAAATATTTTGAGAGCATTTGAAAAGATCCATCTCCAGACTTTTTAACACTTTTTCTCAGAGAAAGCACTTATTATTTCTGATTGCTCTACTTGAATGGTGAAACTGGAAATACACTGTAGAAGCCGAAAATACAAACTGTAGCTAATTGTGAAAATCACGGAAATGAAAATTATTTCCCCTTCTGCATCCACTTCTAAGGAACATTCTTGTAAATTAGTTATTGAAAAATGATTGTTCTTTAAGTGGATATAAAAAAAATCTTGATTTAAAGAGTTTTGAGTTGTTCTTGAATAACCTGTTCTAAAACAAGCTTGTCAGTTAAGGAAAAAAAAGATGGTTTTATTTGTAATATGCTGAGGAGCAAAGGACATGGGATAATAGCCTCACTCTGTAGAAACTGGTGACTTTTCTATGACATCTCTCGTTAACCTATGCTACTTCAAGAATGAAATTTCAATTAATTCAACTCAGTTCAAGAATGAAATGAACACCTAACATCACATGCTTAGGTACAGATGAAGATATGGGTTTAGATACAGATACTGGTTTCCTGGTATTCTATTTCTCTTTTTCAAACAAATAAAAAAAAAAGGATACAATACTAAATAAATGAGACCTACTCACAAAAGCAGACAGACACCATCTTTAACTTCCATCTCTGCTCTTGAATATTTCCCTCTCAAACCAGTCCACCATCACTTTTTTTAACTTAAAGGCAGTATGTTTTAAGTAGCAATACAAAAAATTCAAAATGCAACATATCTATTTTAGTAAAACAAAGATTTAACTCAACATCAAAGAAGCCAGGACAACTGTGGCATGAGGCAGCATGAAAATCAGATAATTTTCTTCCTAAATATATTTTTTTGTTTCATCTGTACAATGATTTCTGTTTAATTTCTCATTAACTGGGGTTTGCACAGCTCAGAAACAAGCAGTTTCATAAACAGCAGTGACTGAAGGTAAGATTCTCTTTTCAAAGTTTTCCCTAAGATCTGCATGAAATGTAGAGTGTAATGAAATGCAATTATGCATTTGTTCCATCTGCAATCTTTTATGTAAATAATTGGTGATTATTTTACCTCTTTTTTTTCCCACTTCACCAATTAGTAACATTTTCAGCTCCCCATCTAAGCTGTAAAATCCATGCCCACAAATTCAGTTCATACACCAATAACAAATCTGATAAACATTTCAGAGGTGAGCAAAACTGAAATGGAATATGTGAATAAGCAGCATAGAACTGGTCATCCAGAAGTAAAGCAAAAAGAACACATTTGAAAAAAAATCACAGAATTTGGGCAATTATGATTCAAAAAAAGAATGGTTTCCCATTCTTCAGACTGAGGAAATGTGGATTAGCCCTGAAAGCTTCAAGAAATTTAGCATAGCTGATGACTGATTTTGCAACATCTTCGGAGAGAGTTGCCCTATAATGCTTTTAATTTCTGGTTAAAACCATTCCAGTCTTTCAATAAGATAAAAAGCATAGGTGATTTGACAACAAGTCATCCAACCTAAAATACATAAACCCCATCAAAACCTGTCCTTCTGCAGTCACAATGTAACAAGCCATATTTCATACTTTTTAATTGTTTGTACATCACTTTTTGAAAAACGTATGTTCGTGCCCACGTACACTCCTGCTAAAGGTATGAGAAGGTCTATCACCAGAAAGAAAGGTCAGAAATTAGTGTTTTAAAAAGTGTCACACCGTTGGATTTGTCCTTATAAAAATGCAAATAAATGATCAGCTCTTCATTTTAGACATATTTAGACAAACAAGATGTGGAACGCCTACCTACTGCAACAGAATGGGGTTAAGAAAATGGGACATTCAAGTTTTTCCCAAGGCCAGAAGGAGACTCAAGCTGAATTCCCCTTCTCTGTACCCACCCCACAAAAACTTGTAGGACGAAATAAGTGTGTTGGACATATTTTTGAACCTGAGAGTAAAGATTATTCTAATTTTTAATCAAAAACAAACAGTTTGTTCAGCTCACTAATGAAGTGATAATCATAAAGATGTTTTCCAGCCATCTCATAGTAAGGAGTCATTACTTAAGAGAAAGTTTTGCATTAATCAGGTCACACTCTTAGTACAGGACCTCATTTGTCCTGAGAAATACACCAAATTTTATGTCTCAAAACAAACTTCTGCAACTTATAGTCTTTCCCTAACACAGGTTTAGCAAACTTGGTGAAAATGGAAATGCAGTTTTCAGTTTTATGGTCAAGAAACAATTATTTATGTGAGGAAATAAATCTATTTTTCTACTATCCTAAGCTAACAAAACGCCTTTGCAGAGGAGAGTCTTTGCCCAAAACCAAGATTATGCTCAAAGTAGATACAACCCTATGCAGTTTAATTCATTAGTTACATGCCCACAGCAGCAAATTAAACGTGTAATACCTCTCTAAGTTCCTTTGCTTCTTAGACACTAATCTATTATTGGAAATATTACAAGGTGGAAATACCCTTAGAGATTCTACCAGCTTACCTCTGATAATGCAGACTTGTTTTTACTGTTATCTTAAAATATTTAAATCCTTGTAAGACCTGTTATAAACATTTCCAAAATGTCAAGTGCTACAAAACAACTTTTATTTGTATATGTGGTACCTCATTGCACTATCCAGTTATTAAAGGAAAATTAAAAAGGAGCAGGAGGAGACATAGGGAGAAAAAAAAATGTACTCTCTAGGTTTAGTTTAAGACATAAACCACACCACACCTCTGCATTCTAGCAAGTTTAATAAGTTTTGAAGGTCACATTGGTATTTTCCATTGCTTTACCTTAAATGAATGCTGTGCCTTAAAGATCAGCTTTAAAAGTAAGAGACTTCCAGTAATCCTATAAATCTGTTTCAGCACTATTTAAAAATACTAATGAAGAATATTATGTTTCTACAAACATTGTTTCTTGCATATCAGACCTTATTTAAATTCCAGATTTTGTGTGGTTACAAAAATGATCTCTAAACCCTGAAAAACCCTCCAGCTTTTCTCCAGCTGATGCTTTTGATCTCCTACTTTGTGTAGCACAATGTCTGGAGTCCAGTCCACTGCAGGCAGAGCAGAGGCCTCCAAGCAGAGAAGTTTGTCAATCAGCCTTGGTGCACAGTCCATGTAGGGCAGAGCCACGTTTGAGGTTACAAAGCTGCCTGCTTGGCTTGCATCTCATCAATCAAGGGGATGGGTCTCCCTGGAAACACACCAACAAATAAATTTCACTCCTTTCAGCATTATTTTCTACAGCTTGAGATGAGCCAAAGCCTGTCTATTAGAAAATACCTAATTTTGAGGAAGGAATAGCAAAACTTTTTCATCTCTTTTACACTTCTGCTTTCAAGTTCTTGGCAATGTTGATCCTGGCTTCTCTTGATTTTGTTTGAGTAGAATGCCAGAAGTATAAACACAAGAAAAAAAAGTTAAACAAAGGCACAACCTGCAGCTCAGGGAATCAATCTGCTCTGATTCCTTATGCCATTCTCATGTGCCTCCAAGGTAACAAGCGGGGAAAATGTGTTTCTAGGAAGAGAGACCTAAGAGAAGATTACAAAATATCAATAAGAGTGAAGGAATTCTTCTATGTATACAAAAGTCCTTTAAAGTTCTTGCCTGCCGGTTACACAGCAGGAAACATAAAATCAAGCAAATTAATAGAGACCGATAGCATCACAATGGCATTGCATCATTTCTTTCAAGTACTGTAGTGAGCCATAGCATGCTCTGTGATTTACATGCAGAGCATGTTTTCCTGCTTGCCTTGTTCTGCTTGCTTTGTTACCCACTGTTTGGACCCCTTTTGTGATGTATTACATAGGTCCTGGCAGTGTCAATGGAAGTGCCCCTGGTTTCTCTGAGTGCCACCAAGCATGTTCTGAGAGACATGCTGTCAGCGGGACATATTCTAAAGACCTTTGGAAAGCATGGGCATGTATATTTGGACTTCTAATAAAAACGTAAGAAAATGTTAAAATGGAAAATGAAGCTGAAATTGCTAAAAAATTGCAGAAAGGTTTGACATGGTCTACAAAAATGGTGTTTTGTCACTTGCACACTTCTTCGATTTAATGAGAATACTGTGATCTTAATTATAACAAATTGAAATAAAATACTATTGTGAACAAAACCAAAGTGAAAAAAAAAAAAAAAAAGAAAAACCAAAATGCACAGTAAGCAAACATTTTAAATGTAAGGGTGGGAATTTGGGGGATCAAAAAGCTATGGCCCAGGTGAGGTGACTGGCTAAGTGACTTTCAGCAGTCAAGAATGCACTTTGCTTTCACACTAGTAACCTTGACTTCAGTCAATGTGAATTATACATGCACACAAACAGAGTAAGAGTAAGGATTTGAACCAAGTTTGCTTGAAGTGTTACTATTTTTGTCATTTGTATAGGAAATCTATATTATTGTCCAGACAATGTCAAACATTAAAGAATGATTATTCTTCTACTGGTCTTTTGTTCTATTTTTACAAAGCCTTAACCAGTTATTTTAATATCACATAAAAAAGAATTAAATTTGTATGTTCTCTATTCACCTAAGATAAAGGAAATACTTTTTCATTGTCATCTATATTTTTTTGCTGCTGAGAAACACCAAGTGAATAATTAATTGTCACATTATTTGTCTTTGTCATAAATCCTTCCTAATTCCAGAATAAGTTGGTGCCTCATTCAGGAAATAATATGCACTTAGAAATGGTCATGAACCAGGACTAATCTAGAAAGACAGCTGTACCAAGCAAGGTCTCTGCCTCCAGAAGGGGGTAACATATATACATGAATTTGAATTGAATCTGTAGATTCAATTCTATGGTCAACCATACAACTTCATTAAAAATTATTTCTCCAGTGGGGTTTTTTTGCCTTTCTAGCATTATAAGCAAAACTCTGTGCAAACATGCACTCAGCAGCTCCTCACACATGTCATCTTGTGAGGGATCGGTTCGGGATCTGAACATTAGGCACTCAGCAAAAGCAGTGCTTGATTTAAGGGATTAATATATCTCATTGCCACAAACCCTTGTCTTTCTCTCTGTGAATAAGAAACTGGTAATGGGAGAAACAGGGGCCTGATCACCAAGAGGTGATAGTTAAGATAGGTTATGAGGCACAGATAGACCCTTGTCTATTATGTCATTGAAGCTTCCTCTACACCCAGCAAAAGATTTAGGGGACTTGACTGCCAGCAATATCTCCTAAGCACTAAATACATAAGTAATTAATCAGTTAAAACATCTGAATCTTTTTAAAAATAAAGACTTTCCAAGACATAAATCTGGAAATTTTTTCCATAGGGGAGAGACAAATTGCAGTAGTTTACAGAAACATTAAATCATGTAAACATTATTGTCACAATAATTGCTATTCCCATTGTAAATACTTTTACAGAATAAACGCACCTCCTGTCACCCATCATGACCCAGGCTGCCATTATGTTCAGATTTGTGCCATGCCAGTGGCAATAAAATGACCCCTGCTCTAAAATGCTTACTGCCTTCATCCACATTATCTGAATTGACTGTTCAGCTTTGAGAATCGCCGTGTCCTTGGTATGTGTTATTTTTATTGGTGTACTATTTACATGAACAAACCAAAATTAATAATGATGTGCTTGGAACAAGATATATGTAGGGAAGGAGTACTAGATGAGATGACAGAAACTGTCAAAGGGAGAGCCTCTACATCTTTAAACATGACTAACAAGAAATTGTTTTCTTTAGTTCTGATCCTAGTTTGTTTCCTAAGTCTCAGTGCAAGACTGGGAAGAGGAGGAGAAGGAGGGATAAAGAGGGGAGGGGAGAGAAGGAGAGGGAAAGCTGTTTCATTGCCAGAAAACAATATTGTGTGAAAAACCTTATTTCCCATTAGAAAAATAAACAAAACAAAAAACAAAAAACAAACAAACAAAATCAGGTTCTCTGGAAGCCTCAAAGTGCAATTTACTTGTTTTATCAGGAAGCCAGAGGTCAAAACTGCATGTCCAGAGGGCTGAAGGAATGTGGTATGCAGAGTGCTGCTATGGCACCTCTGCTCACCTCTCCAAAGGTGGCTGCCTTGAATCCTTCAAGGTAGCAAAAAGGAATAAAAGGGAAGAGATTAGAAATCAGATTAGTTAATTCAAGACGTTTTCACTACATGGAAATCAAGATGCTTCTGACAGAGGAGATATTTTACAGCACAAGTTAACCAATATTCAGTTTCCTTACATGTGCATGTTTGTTTCTTCAAGTGTTTGTAAGATGAAGCTTGAAGGTTTATGACTGTGTGCTAAAAAAACACATCGACATAATTCAGTGCAGAACTTTCTGGATTTTGGTTCTTTTCTTCCCATCTCAGTGAGAGAACCTATAGAAGAAAATTATTGGGCAAGATGATCATTGAAATGTAAGTTTCTTCTGTGATAATTTGGAAATACAATATTTACATTTTCATATAAACCCAGTGGGTTTATACACAAAATGGCTTCTAAAAGGAATTTCAGAAAAAGTCTGCTGTAACAAAGATAATAATGTATAGGTGTGAAAACTGTCCTTCTCTGGACAAAGTTTGACCTATTCCAATTGCAGGATCCTGCTTTTCCCTTGTTTCCCTACCCGGCAAACTTGTCCTTAACTGTGGTTAAGGTTTTTCTACTTCAGACTTTAGACTTCACTGGCTTTTCACCTGCTTCTCAGAAAAAAATAACAATTTATGTTTTATGGATGAAATTTATGTTTTACGGATGCAGACAGATTGTAAAAATAATGAGTGCCAAAATAAAAACACATTGAAGTATTTTACACCCGTTTAAGCTTCATTTTAATTTCTCTTTCTAGAAAATGGGTTTAATTAAAATTATGATTTAAAAAATATATGGAAAATTTTATTTTGTTCTTAAATATTATCTTTTAAAATTGCCTATGGAAAATTCTCAAAAAAAGTCTTCCAAGTGATTTTTTTTAATGGAAAAACAATATTATTATAGTATTTGCTACAAGTTACCATGGTAGCAAAACAGCAATCACTGCTACTGTAAGACTAGACTAATGTCATTCTGTGTGATTAGATCTATTTCAAAGCAACTAGACAGTATCCATCCTAATGCTCTTAAGTTATTAAGCATTTTAATTTCATTTAAAAATAACATGCAGATTTTTAATTTCAGGAGATAATCAGAGCCTGCTGGAGCAATGATGGTGTCTTCATTTATATTATAGAGGAGGTAAACATATGATCAAGTGAGTCAGATGAACTTAGAAAAAAAAACCAAAGGCACAGAGACACAGGAAAATGATGCCAGACGATTGCAGCAGTGGCAGTTTGTTTAATTCATTTGAGACAACACAAATCACAGTCTGGAGCTGGGCCAGGCAGGTTTGCTCCTCAGACAGGGTGTTAGCTACCTGCACCCCAGTTAAAGGCCCCAGCGCATTGCCTCCTCCTTCCCACAAAGCTCTCCATGCCGAGAGAGCACCACCACTCCTGGTGGGAGGCAAGAGCAGCTCCTGTACCACCACCCCCTATTGCAGAGCTTTGGGCAGAAGCCACTGCCTTGCAGTGCACCAGTGGCACAAGAACTCATAGAATTGCAGAATGGGATTGATTGGAAGGAGATGTAATGGTCATCTAGTCCCAACACCCCTGCCATGGGCAAGGACAGTTTACATTAGCCCAGATTTTACAAAGCCCCATCCAACTTGGCCTTGAACACTTCCAGGGATAAGGCATCCCCAGCTTCTTTGGGAAACTTGTTTCTGTGCCTCATCACCATCACAGTAAAGAATTTCTTCCTATTACCTAACTCAAACTTACCCTCTATCAGCGCCCATGTGAAATGTCTTTCTCCCTCTTTTTTCTAAGCCCCTTTAAGCCACCCTCTCTTCCTGTCGTGGGATTTGTTGTGACTGTATTACAAGCCCCCTTCCCTTACCCTCCATTTCAGCCATGCAGGAGGCATACCTTCTGTCAGGAACTGCGTCTGGGGTGCCCATCACTGCTGAGCCCCGGTAAGGGTTGTCCCTATGGAGCCATAGAATAGGCTAGGTTGGAAGAGACCTTGAAAGGTCACATAGGATACTGCTTGTCTAGATACTGTAAAAAAGTAGTTTATGAAACTCACCTACAAACCTAGGCAAAAGCATACCAAAGTCAGGGAAATTATCCATGGTGGGACATCTTAATGAGGTAATGTCTATGCAGCACATCAAGTTACTGATTTGTTGTTTCTAGGGTTTTTTTAAGGCAGATGTTTATTACTGCACCTAATGTCCCCAACAGCATTTTAACCTTGAAATACACTCAGAAAAATATCCTTAGAATGACAAAAATCAAGACATGGAGATAGAAACACACAATTGTTTTACGGTTGCTTGTTTCATCTGCCTCAGAAAGGGCAGCTTTAGTGACTCTCTCATCTGCTGGTTTTCTCTGTTCTGAGTAACTACACCTGGGTCATATAAATTGGCTGAGTGACCTTCTGTTTTAGCTCCACTTTGGTATCCCAGACAGCCACGTGGGGCACAAGTACCTGTATGGCTTTCTGAAACTCCAGTGCTCAGCACAACAGTGACCCATGGTTAGTCAGAAACCTTTGCTCACTGACCATGACTCCACATTGATGACCATGGTGCTGCTAGGAAGGAGGCAGAAGCATGGAGGAATGAGAGAAACTGTAGAGTTAAAACCAGATTTATTTGGTCTTACCTTCATTTAAACTGCTGTTGTTTTCATGCTTTAATGTACTTCTGGTATCATCATTCTCAGGTCATCACAGGGGTTTTTTTCTGCTCTTTCACTTCCTGGCTGAGTACATTCAGACATCAGCATCCACTTCTCAACCTTATCAGTACTTTACCCGTTTTTGCAAACATTGCCAAAATTCTTTCTTAAGCTCTAAAACTCAGAAGTATTTTGCTTGAAGTTTGCTGCTTCTATTTCAGGCTTGAAGGAGGCTTTTGTGTCCAAAACTTTGTCTGTTTTCTTTCCAATTGAATTGCTTGGTCTATAAAAGATATCACTTACAAGACTTGTCCTGCTTTAAAAAAATCAGTGTGTTTCCATGTAAGTTTTAATATTAGAAGCAGTGTTGTTTCCTGTGGCAATACACAAGATAATCGAAATTAATATTCCTTGAGGCTCCTGCATTATTTAAAAATCTTCAATCATGAAAAAAGCAGAGATTTCTTTGTATTTGTAATATGTATGATATACTTGTAGATATTATAAAATCCTTTAGCTAACCCATCTGAATATTTTTTTTCCTCTGAACACAGACACTCCAAGCCACGGGTGTTGCCCACACAGTAGAGGTGAGATGAGTTTCAGGTTGACTGAATTCATCGCAATTTTTCAAAAAGGTGCTGCCTACAGGATCTGTGGGCAAAAGAACCTTAAAGCAGGGAGAGGAAAATTAATTGTGGGAAGCGAATGGCATAAAAAATATTTGTCTGTCCCATTCACATGTGGCTGTGCAGATCTGGAAGAAAGGAAGATCTTGTCAGGCTGGGGAACATGCAAGGCCTGGTTAAGGTTTTTTGTGGCTATGGTGCCCCAAAGACTCCAGTGTCTGCCATGCTGTGTCAGGCTGCAAGCTGCTCTATTTTCTCCTTTTCTGGCATTAGCAAGAAGCAATCTCTTAAAGGAACATTTTGGATATCCTTGTATTTTTCCTATACCTCTTTTCTTCATGGAAGCAACCTGACCCTTGGGTTTATATTTCTCTACTAACACAAAAAAATTACTCAGCTTAAAGGAAATTTCAAAATGATTACTAGTATGATTGGTATTGATGAAGCAGTAACACTATTTCTGCTTCACAAAATGCATGCATTAATTCATCTCTGGCTCCAAGAACTGTGCTGCTAAAAAATTTAGCTGAAGTTTTATTGAGAGGTTTTTATGACTGACAAAATGTGTATTTCATATAGTCAGGGTGTTTCTGTCACAAATCCTGAATATTTTACTGCCAATATTCAATCTTTCAGAAAAATTAGCTCCATAAAAATAGTCATAAAACTACAGTAAAAGGAATTTGTCTTTACATGAAAATATATATCTTGAAACAAATAGTTTTAAGCAAGGAAGAGGAGATTTACAAAAGCATTGCTTCACTCACCATATTATTTCTTCTTTTTAATTGTAACTGTTAGACTCTGTCTAAGAACATGAGAATTCAATTTGCTTAAATATGAATTTTATAAGTATGGAAAAGAATTAAGAAAATATAAAGACATTTCATCTGTCTAATATGAGATATTTCCTCAACTGATAATCTTGGTGATTAATGAACTGAACAACTACATTTTGTTTCTAGGGTTTTGGGGTTTTTTACAGACTGACAACTGCTAGCTGTCACTTTGAGGCACTGCAAAATTACATATGGCAGCTGTTCATTAAGAAGATGATTTAAAAAACCACTTGCAGCACTTTTTAAATAAATTTATCCCCATTTAATGTATTATTCTGTGATTCATTGTCAAAGAGATAGCTATAGGCATTATAAACATTACAAACAATCATGCTTCTCAGGAATTGATGGGTGAAGCAATAAGATGTCTGTATGTAGCAATACCAGGAGAAGTAACTGTTCCACAGTTTTTCATATAGCACTATATGCTAAAGAGAGCACTGTCTATTACATACTAACATCCTATAATGTCTTATATTTCTAACAAAAGTAAGATACATAAAACTTTTTAAATGTATTTGCCTTGGTTAAATCACAGAATCACAGATTTATAGAATGGCTTAGGTCAGAAGGGACCTTAAAAATAATCCCAAGAACAGGGAAAAGAATCCAAGAACAGGGAAATCCCAAGAGCAGGAACATCTTCATTAGATCAGTTTGCTGAAAGCCTCACAGTCTGGTCTTGAATACTTCATGTGCTCAAGTGTTTTATAAGTTATATTTCATAGAAGTTATATTTTGATGAAGAAAACTTAATTGTTCTGCATTCAAGTAAAATGGACATCTCTGTCAAAGAAAGATTCAGATATTCAATCCACCCATACAGGTACCAAGTGAATTCTCTTGGATGTATCTGACCATCCAGCTGGTAAATTTACACTATTCAGCCAAAATATACCATCTCTAGCAAAAGGAATCTGCAGTTTGCCTAAGCCAAGTTCAAATCATATTCAGTGAATCAGATTCAGAGTGGCATTATGGCCTCTGTGATCAAGGGAATATATCTAAGTGTTCTTGAATCAGCAGTTGCTGTGATACTTGTAGGGGCAGTACAGATACGTTTCCCCATAAAGTTGAATGCATCATAATCTTTAGCTGGAGTCATGTAGTCATGTCTCCTAAATAAGTACACTTTTTCTGCTTCTTCATATACAAGGAATAGTCCCTAAAACACATAGCTGAAATAAAGAAAAATAACAAAACCAAAATAGCAAAGGAAAAAAAAACATTGTCTCAAAAAATATTTCTCCTTTTGATATATTCTGCATTCTGAAGAGAGCTATCTGAAAAATGTATTTCCCTTTTCTTCTGCACATGCTTAATTTTAACATTGCTTGAAAAAATTAATTTCGAATTCTAGTTTTGTGAAAAAAAACTTTTTGTATGCTAGATTTCCAGTCCTGAGAATTTAAAATTCTCTCTTCACAGTGGTAGAACAGCAACGGGATGATTCTAATGTGAACTTTCCTCTTTCCTTTTCTTCTTTCTTACTACCAAAACAATAGTTTATATTGTGACACATTTTTGAGAAGCCAGAGCTATTGGTTTCAATTCCTCCAGTGAAAGGTGAGGTGTGAATGTAAGAGAGCTCAGGGCTCTCACACTGCTGAGTGCAAAAGTCATTCCTGTTCTAGAGCAGGTGCACAAAAAAAAAAAAAAAAAAAAAGCTTTGAAAAGACAGTACCATCTGTGTGTGAGGTAGCACTGAATGCAATTCCTGTTTCTCTGTTTGCTCTTTGCTCAGGAACTGGAGCCAGCCTTGCAGTGATTTCTGACTTGCAATTTCTATGTCCTGTTGGATTCTCACTGGGAACATACAATACTGGAAACCATCAATTGCAAATGTATGTCACGAGTAAGAACTTGAAAGAAGGCTTTGTTATGAATACAGGGTTGTTTTCTTTTTCTTGTGCAGATGAATGGAAGTAGTTGACTTCAAAACCTCTTTAGGATGTTTGGCAGTTGAATAGGAAAACCTGCGAAGTCCTTGTGAAAACAGTGTTTTCCTGGGCACCCTTTTAAGTGTACTGACAGCAACCACAAACAGCACAGCGGGCTGACAGAATTTCTGGAAGTGCCACATACTCACTGTACCCTGTGTAACCCCTGAGGATCAACCGGAAAAGGGAGAGCAACTTCCTTCCCCTCACAGGAACTACTGTTGTAACATCACAGCAAAAATGAAGCAATCTCAGAGCTCAACCTTGTTTCAAAGTGGAAACTCATTTCACTTATTTGGACATTCTAATCTCCCCGTGTAAGATTCATAAACAACGTGCTGTGGCATATTTGCTTTTCTGCCTTTCCTGACCCTGCAATCTGGCCATAATTTCTAAACACAGGTGCATGCAAGCACACAAACACCCCATGAAGTTTTTTCTCAAAACATTGAGTGGGGATCAAGAGGCCTTGAAGGAATTTGGCATTTGAACTTTTAGAGAGACAAGGACATAGAAAATGAGAGCTGACATGCATATCAGTTATAATTTTTTTATACAAATCTTTCATATAGATGCAAGTGACATCAAGTTTTGCTGAAAAAATAATGACATCTTTTAATTTATTTTTTTAAGGGAAAAAAGACAGTCTTCTCCCAGGTGAAAACTGCGAAGACATGGTTGTGCTTCTTATTTCCTGCTGGCTGTGTTTAGATGATTCCCCATTCAGCACCTGTGTCTGAAGTTCCTTTCACTCTCTTTGGAGGAACCTGGGGCCTAATTCTTTAATATACTTTGGTGATCTCATAACTAATGCAAAGATATTGCCATCCAAAGCCTAGAGCTACTTCAGAAGGAAGTAAAGACCCCTCTGACTCTGGTATCTAAAATGCTTAACGCCTGTTAATTTTTATGGCAGTTTGGCACATCAACACCCTTAAAACTCTGCTTTATTTTTGTCTAGGTTAAAAAGTCTGCCTGAATTCTGTTTTCTCTCTTTAATCTTTCATTATAGTACTTTAGTTTTATGTCCAGTGTCTATTTTGTATCATTCGTGAAGGTTTTAAGACTTACAGTGTAGGTTATATATCTTTAAATACAGCCAGCAGAGTGCAGTACTTGAAACTTTAAAGGTGGTGACTTTCGTAACCTCCCAGCTTACACAGACAATACTGCCTCCACTTGAATGCCACCAAGTTAGACAATGTGCATATGTTAAATTAATCACCTTAATTGTAAGCAAATTTAAAATAGTTTCAAGCTTAATTTCTACAAGTGAGAGTATTTATTTAAGGCATCAAGCAAAATTTTGCTGTTGTTTTTTAAATAGCTTCACAAATTGAAGGAAACATTTAAAAAAGAAGGTGATAATGTTTCCCTATTCTTGCTTCAGGCACATAAATGTTATTTCCTCTGCAATGTCATGTATTGACCATCTGAATCTTGATAAATCAGAAGATAGATTGCAGTGGAGCTCTATGTATTTAAGTATCAAGCTGATCCATAACTTTCACAGCAACCAAAAGCCATTTCTTGTCAGTGCTGTCCAGAATATATCCTGACAGTTCAGTGGGAGTTTCAGTGCCATTTATTTTCAAATCAATACTCAATTACTAAGAGGAAGATTCACTCCCTTGCCCATTTTCAAGATGAAATTATGGACTAGAGCAATAACACTTAGTCAAGGCAAGCCACTGTCCATTAACTCATGATGCTACCAAAAAGCCATCCAGACACTTTATTAAAGCTCAGTCTTTTTTCAGCTTTTAATTAATCATTGTGAAAAAGGCCTTTCACATTGTGACTGATGACCAGAGAAAACAATTTTCTCCTAACTGCCTTTTAATTTCAACTCTGGGAGTGCTCATTGACTGAATCTCACAACAACCCATCAATGCTAGTTTTTAATGTGTTTTCTCCTTTGTTATTGAGAAGAATGGAGTGGCAATGAGGCTTTGTGCTCCTCTTCATAACTCAAGTAATTGATTCAGTAAATGCCTCACATTTGCTAGTGGATAAAAAGTGCTGTCAGTGTAGATAGTAGGTACTATATAAATTACTCCATTAACAGGAAATAAAGCTATTTACAATTTTTTAAAGTGTAAAGTGTAAGTGGCTTTTAAAAAAGAAAGGAGTACTACTTCTTACATGTCTGTATGTTTTTGTTTTTTTTTTCTGTAAATACTAGTAATAGGATATAAAGGATCAGGAAAAGATTAGCAGACTATGGCTGCCATCCTGCAGCACTGTGCCTTTGTGAGTAGCCTATTGCAAACTATTCTTCTTGAAGAAGCTGAGCACTAAAGTAACTCTTGTAGAAAAACTCAAAGTGCTCCTCAACAGTGGTCGTGTAGCATAAATATTGCTTTTCTTTCCAGTTATTTTGCACACTGGACACCAGAGGATAAGAGATGAAAGAGCCTTTGCTGAGAAAAGAAAAAAAAAAGAATTATAAGCAAAGAGATGCATTGTGTGTTTGCATAAGCAAAGCATTCACTGAAACTACTTTGTGTCTTCCAGAAATAGAATTTTCCTCTACATTTGTCAGTGATTTCCAGGAAATACATACCTGGTAAAGCAGTGCTCTCATCAAAGAATGGCAGACAGAATATAATGCTACAAGTAGATATACTTTGTATACTACTGCTGTCCTGAAACAATAATGGATACTTGGAAGAGTTTTATCTTTCCATATTTTATGTAAAGACTTTTTTTTCTATGTAAACTTATCTTTTTGTACTCACAAATAAAAAATTCACTCAACTCACAAATGTTCACAAATGGCAATATAATAAATTACTTTAATATCATGAATAATTCACTAATAATGGGATAGATAACTGCAGCATCAGATATGACTGTTCTAAGATCATACCTTAAAGATTAAGCACCTTCTTAACTTTAAATCTTCTTAAATTTTTCTGGACATATTCCTTCAGAAATACTTGTATGAAGTAGGTCTATGATTAAAGACCAATTGCACTGCAAATTATGAAACATGCCAAAACAAATTGTTCTATCAAAACAATCCAGATTGATGAAGCTTGACATAGACAATGGCCTAGACATGAAAAAAAAACCATAAACATGACAACAGTTTAAGAGTCTTGCTCTCATTTAGAAAGGATTATCTTTAGATATTTTCCAACACATAGGCACATTCATTTTCTGGCATTGTGAAAGTGAAAGGAAAAGTTAGCTGTTTTATCAGTGCACAGTAGAAGAATAACTGGAAATACAGGAAAGAGTCGCAGAAATTAAAATAATGAGAGTCTATTTGTAAAGGCTCAAACAGCTGAGAACCCTTCCTAAACCAGAAGGAGGGACGGCCATGGACTGCAATGGGACATGGATAAAATACAGAAAATCCCCCTGTGCAAGGATTAGTATTGAACACGTAATCCATGCTTCTAGTTAATCAGCAGTTCAATATTACTGCACCTTTTTTTGTAACGATGAATAAAATTAGCTATTAGTCAAGCAGTGATTTTTTGCTGAAAAAAAAATGTATACATTTAGTAGAGTCTTCATGACACTAGAATAGGTTCAGCAGGGAAGGTGTGGTTCCACATTGCTATTAGTGCAAGGCCAGGACTTCTAGCAACCTGATCTAGTTGAATATGTCCCTGCCCATGGCATGGGGATTGGAACAAGAGAATCTTTAAGATCCCTTCCAACCCAATCCATTCCATGATTTTGTGGTTCTGTTTTATTACCAGAAGCTCTAAATTCCAGCACTATTTCTCACAATTTCTTGTTCATCAAAATATAACAGATTTTCTTTCAAAATCCACTTTTTTTTACAATTTAGTTCTACTATCCATAACAGACTGAGTATAGTTTCTCAGACCTTCCCAGGGTGAAAGTATTAAATAAATGGACCTTTTTTCCCCTCCATGTAGGAAAGTCACAGAACAGACTTGTCTGTTTGATTATCATTACAGTGCCCTGCTCTAAACTTTGGATAAAATCTTCTGGCTTCATGATTCTCTCATTTACCACAGAAAGCAAGAAACATTCCCATGCCCTTAATGTTGCATGTGGAAGTATTCGGTATATTGTGTGTAGTCATTTAATATTCATTCTCCCCGTATGGAGTAAGACAATTGAATGAGATTTTTTAGTTCATTTTATGAAGCCACATAATGCAGATCCAGAGTGAGCCTACCAACAAGGAAGGGTCAACTTTTGTGATATCCCAGATAATGCTGGGATTCTCACACAGCTTGTGTGCAAGCAGTGATGGATTCTGCGTTTGGTGAGATCACTAGTACCCATCATGCATCAGTGCCCTTAGAAGCATCTGTGAGGAATTCATCCAAAGTGCTATTCACACAATTATTCCTGAGTTACCATGGCAATTCTCAAGAGTATCTCTGAAAAGCATAACATTGCTGAAGTGAACTTGGGCACCTTATCCTGAATTGTGAAGTTTAGAGGTCAGAAGTTCACCACCAGGCATCGTATTTAAAAAGCTTTCTCTGAACAGGAGAATCAACACTGTGGTCAGTGCCAAGGAATGTTAGAGACTAAAATATTTTGTCTGTCTTTGTTAACAAGAATCTTCACTGTTCAATCTCTACCCTGCTTTACAATTACTTACTTTAAAGTAGAGAAAGTACTCCAAAAGTTCTATTTTAGTGTGAAATTCTTTGAATAAGGTAGACAAAACAGGACCCCTACATTATATGACTGTTGGTGTATAAACCAAATTATTAGCTGTCAAGGTGAGCATTACATGTTCCTTTTCACTGTGTCTTACTTTACAACACTTATTCAAGTATCACTAAGTCACTGGTTTTGTGCCATTTCACAGAATCACAGAATAGTTGTGGCTGGAGGCTTTCTCGAGAGGTCATCTAACCCAAGCCTCTGCTCAGAGCAGCACCACCTAAAGCAGTTTGTTTATGGCCGTATCATTCTGGTTTTGAATGTTTCCAAGGCTTGAGACTTCACAACCTTTCTGGGTAACCCATTCGAAGATTTGACCACACTTACAGTAAGAAGCTTTTTCATATGTTTTTAATGTCCAACAGGAATCCCAAGTTTTTTTCTGTTAAGTTTCTTTCCAACCAGTCAGCCCACTGCTTATCTTGCTGCATGGGATTATTCTTCCCAAGGTGAAGGACTTTTGTATTTTTCTTTGCTGAACTTAATGAGATTCCTGTCAGCCCATTTCCACAGCTTGTCAATGTTCCTCTGAATGGCAGCACAACCACCTAGTCTATCATCCATTTTACCCCCTTTGGTATAGCCTGCAAACCTGCACTCAGCTTCATCATCCAAGCCATTAATGAAGATGTAAACCAGTGTTGGCCCCCAGTACTGACCTTGGAGTATTCCACTAGTGCCTGGCATCCAGGTGGACTTCATGCCTCTGATCAACCCTCTAGACCCAGCTGTTCAGGCATTTTTCAGTCCACTCTGTTGTTCACTTACCAACTCTGCACTTCATTAAAGTTTGTCAATAAAGACATTATTGGAGACAGTGTTGAAAGCCTTACTAAAGTCAAGAAAAACAATATCCACTGCTCTTCCTTTACCCACCAAGCCAGTCTTTTTATTGAAGAAAATTCTAAGGTTTGTCATAGAATCACAGATTTTTTTAAGTTGGGAAAAACCTCTAAGATCATCAAGCCCAAACAATGGTGAGGTGTGATTTCCCCTTTCTGAAACTATACTAACTACTCCCAGTCCCCTTTATACATTTTGGAATTGTATTCAAAATTATTCATTCATATACCATCCCCAGTATCAGGGTAGGCTGACAAGCCCATAGTTTCGTTATCTTCCTTCTTGCCCTTGTTGAATGCAGGTGGGATATTTGTTTTATTCCAGTCTTTGGGAACCCTCCCCCGTTGCCATGACTTTTTAGAGCAAATCAAAAATGGCTTTTAGTGACATTGGCCAATAGTTTCACTGCTTGCTGTAGACAGTTTAGACTGATGTTGATGAGGACCATGAGCCCTTTCTCCATGGAGAATGGAGGTGCATCTCCATGCAAAATGGAGATGGATTATTACTTGTCTTGTCTAGTCTTCACTACACTACACATAAACATATCTTAAATTATACCATAGTTTCCACTGTGTTAATCTTAAAATATCAGTGTGGAAAAATCTGTTCTATGAAAATTACAGAAGACTTTGATATAACATGTATTTAACAGCTAGACTGAATCAAAGTGTATAATAGTCTCTTGGATTTGGAAAAAAATTAAATTATTTCACAGCAGAAAAATTAATTCAGTTCTAGTAAATATTTTTACAGAAGTTCAGAGATAACAAGATATCATTTACGTATTTTCAAGAATATAGGAATTAAATATGTTTGGGTTTGTTTTCAGAAACTTTTGAGCATTGCTCAGAGATCATTCGAGTGTCACATTTGCCTTGGAAACACCTGACAAAGTTCCACAGACCAGGTTACATCCCTATCTTTCTTGGCATTTGGCCAGCGATAAGGCAGAGTTTATGAGAGAAGTTGCAGATTATGTATATCTTTACCTGAGATCCTGTCAGGGCAGTGCATATTGTCTTATCATGCACTTCCACCAGCCAGCTCTGCTTCCAGCTGTCTGCTGTTGGTCAGGAACAGCAGAGTTAACACAAAATGTGTATCCATCAGCACAGTCATTATTTTAGTTTCTAAATGAAAGGACTAGTTTTTATCCCATCAGAATTAAGAATGATAGAGCTAATTTAGATACTATTTTCAATTAGATAATAAAAAGCTACCCATGTCACCCTTACATCTTAATTCTAAAACATGTTTTTAAACAAGCTTTGCATACAGGTTTGGCATAAAAGCTAGCTGCATTTGGAGTAGTGCTACATGGAGTAGACACTTCCTAGCCATTTTAAAGCTTTATCCTTTTGCAAAGCTTGTTTAAACAATGTTTTTAAGACACAGCTAAAATAATAGCACAGTTGATTGATTACTGATGATTGCATACTGTAGACAGTTAACTTTCCGACAGCTACATTTGAGAGCCATGTGGCATGGTAGATGACTCTAACTAATGAAACAGGAACAGAGATGTAGAGATCTCAAATGTGGAGGTAGAAGAAACTGATTTTAGGTCACCAGGGACAGGTAAATGAGTAAAAAGAGGAGACAAAATCACTGTCCGATATACATTTATATTTAAATCAGTACCTATGCCATCTAGCCCATGTTTTTTGAAGGAATCATCTCATCTAAATCTGCTGTAAAGGCTAGATTACCTTTATATCTGTCATTCCTTACAAATGTTTGTCTCACCTGTTCTTAAAGGTTTCCAAGGAAGCAGACTCCTTAAACTCTTCATGCAATCTATTCTAGCCATTACTTATCCATTTTGTCAGGCAGTATTTCTTCTTGTCTAAATTTGAATTCGGCTTGCGGCAGTTTAAGTACCAGCAATACTTCTTGTCTTCTTGAGTGAGGACGTAGAAAACAAACTGATTTCAGCATTTTCCATTTCCATATTTGAAAACTATTATTGAAGATGGGATACAGCACACTTACATGGTGCCATCTACATGTAGATTCCCACATGTGATGTATGTCAGCTCTCATTATAGTTATAAAGTGTGATTCCTTAGACAATACAGAATGCTCATGTGGGAATGCCAGATATGACAGGTTCTACTATGCCCTCCTGGAATATCAACTGAAGGCAGGACATGTTGAAGCTTTTTAAATAATCCTGAATTCCCACGTTTGGTTGAGTGATTTAGGCCCTTAAACAATATGACTAACCATACAGTAAACAGAGAGCTGCACTGCTAAAAAGTGATGTTATTTAAACCTGTAAATAAAAAAAGAAGTTCATTATATTGTTCTCTTAACATTTTAAAACCATCTAAACAGCAGATGTTATTTCTGTGGATCACACAGAGAACATTAGGATGAGCTAACCAGGACAGCCAGCCTTAGCAAAGAAATCTTATTGAGTTGTGAGACAATCTTTCATTGCCTATCATCTCTGCATAACTAAAATATGTTCCATATTGTGCCATTTACTAAACTAATAGATTACAAGTAACTTACGAATTTAAATCACAACACTAAGTTTGGGAAAACTAGTCACATTAGTAATTTTAGCACTGTGCAACAGGAAATGCACTGATGTTGGCAACGTAGAACCATGACTATTAAAAATAAACAAAGAAATAAAAATTAGCTTGAAATCTAAAATATTCTGGAGATAAATGACTCTTCTATAATGAACTTTAGAATTAATTTAGGAAAAAAATTTATGTTAGATTGACTCTTCGTTTGAAGTGATGTAAAAACTTAGAGAAACTACAAAGGCTTCAAAATCATTGGTTCCATAAATTGCCTTATCTATTTGATAGTTTTGAAGATCTATGTAAAAAAATGACTACATATATATATCTTTAAAACATGATATTGAAATAAATTCACATTTAGTGCAATTAGGCTATCTTTTTAAATTCTTGACAATACTTGGTATATGATATATTGGGTTCTTATAATACTATATTATTTTTGAGTTTCTACAGTGTCACATTGACATAAAAAACCACTACATAATTTATAATGAAGTAGAATAAAATTTTCATTTTTAGCAGGTTATAGAAGATAACATTTTAAATTCATGCACATTACTTATGGTCTTTTCAAAACTCTCCCTTCCCATGGATCTTTCCCATGAATGTCAAATATCATATATGTTGATCTACATTGCTGTCATTGCTAATTTACCCTCTTTATTTCTAAGAGTTTGTCTCCTTTCAAGGTTCCATTGTCTAATAAAATCTGACTTGCTAGTTAGGTTGCATGTGATCTCACTAAGGAGCACATATACAAGAACAGTGAGAACAGGCTGATGAAATTCTTAAGCAGGAATCTTTTGTTACATAAGTAATAAATATTTATGAGCAAGATACCACTATTTTACATAGATTTTTCGGACTCTTACAGTAGATTAACAACAAAGTGTGAAGAACTCTGTTTTGAATAAACAACAAAGATGACTTCCAAGATAATTGCTTCATCCAGCCTGTGCCCAGCATGCACGGCACAAGATGTATATTTACCTGAAGCTGCTTCCCATAGAACTTCACAGAACTGTGTTTAGGTGCTACTTTTAAACACTGGAATGTGGACAAGCTACCAAGAAGGATTTGGGTTGTGATTGTTCAGCTGGCATGAATACAGAATAGCATAGGTCACTGGTAACCAGCTGAACTCTGCTGCAGAAAGGACAGAAATGAAATAAACAGTGCTGATGCTACTGACTTACCTCATTGGAAATAATGGTGTAGTTGGTGTCAAGACATTATTTTAAATATCAAGCAGACTGCAATCTCTGTGAGGCATAAAGGTCAGGAAAAGCAGAAAATATATTCCATGTTCTACCTATTTTAGCAAAAGATCTTCTAAAAATATTTCTACAGAAAATCACCTTAAGCAGAATGAAAAAGAAAAGTAGATCTGCATGGTGGCATCTTTTCCAAAACTAAGATACTTTTTTTTTCTACTTTTAAGAAGATTATTTACAAAGACTATAGGAAATATAAGCAGTGCTGAAAATGTAAGATACATCAGTCTTAAATATTATAAATTTCCAAGTAAAATGAAACATAAGATTTTCCTTTTACCTCTTAGCTTTCAGTTGACTCAATTTACATTAAAGTATTACAACTCAAAATCATGTATACATGCAAAGATTTGATTTTGATGGGATTAAGATTTCAAATTATGGGAATCAATAAACTTCTTCTGACTGTCACTGCATGTAAACTGACAGAGTTTTGGATAAGAAATTCTGTAGCAGAAGACATGACTTTAGCTTTTCATACAGGGAGAATAAGAAAAATGGAACTTGCTTCTTCTTTTCTCACTTTCCAGAGAAAGGAGGAAATGCAGGGACACTTTCACCTTTGAGATGATTATTTCAGCTTCTGGGTGTCCCTCTAACACTGGAGGCAACATTTACTCGGATGTGAATGCTTGTGTGGGAAAGATTACCACCTCTCAAGTTAACCCATGGTAAATGGAAGAGTTTGAATTAGTTACTACATGTTATAAATTTCAGAATCACAAGCAAAATATTTTAAAAATAATATTATTTCTAAGACAGACAATCCCTCAAAAGTTTATGTCCAATGAAATTTTGATGACCATGATGTCAACATGCAGAAATAATCAAGCTTTCACCACAGCTTCAGTTCCCTTGCAGCCCAAGGCAGCTCAAACACACTCCTGAGACAGAGCCTTCATTACTGAACTGCAGACCCCAACTGGTTTTCTGCTTTCTGCAGCACACTGGATCTTTCACTCTTTTGTACCTAAGGGCCTGAAGGCAATTAGAGATGTACAGGTACTTTCTCAGCCTGTTGCTGGGGAAACATAGACTTGCAGCCATGTAAACTGTCACAGAAAACAAATCTGAATCTCCCCCTCTTAATTTATTGAATTAGATTGCTGCAAATAGAGAGAATTCCACCAGTTTCTTCATGGAAAGGCAGTGCTGGTCTTGGCCTCTGGTCTGAATACAGAGAGGACTTTTGAGGACAAATAGGTGAGGGCAACTCCACGTTATCCTTCACACAGAGGCTGCTAAGAGCAGGAGACTATATATGCCAATATACTTCATGCTTCCTGCTCTAGGCAGATCATTTTTAATTTGGGTCAGTCTTGGACTGGCAGATGAAAGGCCACATCTTCCTATGCATTACAAAAAGAACCAAAACTTGGGACTGCCTACTGCTCTGAACATTAATAATCCAAATCAAAAATGCCACAACACAATACTTAAATTTTCTGACACTTAATGTGAAGTCAGAGAGACAAACACATGGTTAGGGACTATTTTAAACTGATTCTTTAGTACTATATGTTTATTTTTCCACTTCTTTTATAAGAAAATCTTTCTTTCAGAGATATAATATTAGCAAGATAAAGAAGAAACAAGTTAAATTTAAAATTGAGTGAATTTCTTTGTGTTTGGCTTTCTATAAATGCAGAGAATAACTTACAGCTCACAGGATGCTGAAATGAAATAAACACTGAGACTGAAAATCCACGAATCATAATTGTATGGAGTACAAGGAGGCATGTTTATTCCAAGTAAAGAATTTATTGTATGAAACTGATGTCCAGTTAAATTTAAAAGATAACATAATGTTTGAAATTGCTCTGCTTAATACTTACCACCCCCTGCACAGTGTATTGTTTAAATATGCTAGGACAGAATAATCCATTAAATATTTATTAGTAAATTCAATCACAGCAAATTATTTCCCCCTCATTCAATGTATAATCGTACAGCAATCAAGCTTCTTTTGTTTCACAGTAATCACTGGATCAACAATTTGTAATCATATATAAAGCTTCTGAAAAATTAGAGGAGCAAAGAAAGAGACATCTCTTTTGGTAACTAGTTCCCCTTCATTTCTTCTGAACAATTAAAATACCCATATACATTAATAAGATGGAACACTGAGACACAGGTCTCCAGCAGCAAGCATTGGAAACTGCATTATATTTGCTTGTTTTACTTTGTGGGTGGAAGTAGATTTATTATTCTTTCCTTATGAATAAACTGCCAACATGCTAAGAGAGTTTTTAATGTTGTTTATTCTTCCTCAAAAGTGAGATTGACTACATGGTTTAGGAAGAACTTCAGGTTTCTTTACATTTTTACTTCAATAGAATAAATTTTTCTAGGATTTTGCTTAACTTCAGAAATCCACAAATTCTTTTGGAAAAAACAATTTGTTTAAAAGCAGCACGGAGTTTTAGCTCACGGAGGGCTGAATATCTGAAAGCCAGAGAGAGATAGAATTTGGTATTTACTATCCCCTTACTGAGCTGGATCAGCTTCTCATCTTGAGACAACAAAAAGCCAAGAATACATTGAACACCAGGTGTACTGGTGTACCAGTATAGGTACTGCTTAGATGCCAACACATGGATAAACTTAAAGGGGGCTATAAAATAGATAATATTAATGTTAACAATAACAACAGCAATAGCATCAAAAATATAATTAGGGATCAACAAAACCACCAACAACAATATGATTAGTACTCCATGGACAAGTAGAATTTGTGAAGAAATTTTTCCTGTGAAATGTATGTTATCCTTTCCTTAATAAAAAAAGTTTGTGAAAAGAACTCTAATATGGGCATGGTTAAGTAAATTGTAAAATGTGACACATATCCCTTGTAAGGTGATTTACTTGCTTTTCACTTTCCTCCTTGATTTACTTCTTCCTTTTGTATCTGGTCAAAATCCATATTTTAAGTTTCTGAAGGCAAGGAGTGTCTTTTTAGCATCTATCACTCAGGGGTCTGGATTCATATTAGTAGATGTAATAGTAATTCAAAGAAATAATCTTTTTTTCAGGATTTAATCTCTGGAGTTGCTCATCATAACTTTGTTCCATCACAGCAGCTGAAGCACAGAGGATGGGAATTTTCCCATTTTCCTGTGTAAAAGTCAGTATTCAAGGATAGGATTGTGAAACATTTAAGATATCTCCATTGCTGTAGAGTTAACAGGAAAGGGCAAAACATTACAAAGTTGTTATTTTTTTCAGCAATATTAGTAAAATAAGACGTGTTAAACTGACCTCAGTTTTTACAGTTCATCTTTCTTTGGCCATGTAATTTGTTCAGCTCAGTTTTCATGGTACTACAACTTCATGCAAAGCAAACTTAACAATTTTGATAGAATAGCAATGAAACACAAATAAACAAGGTCAGGATTTCATTTTGCCACGCTGTTTTTCAGAAAACTGAGTTTTATTCACATTGAATCTTCATCTAATTTTCCTAGTCAATAGCCTGGCTTGAAATACTGGGGCACGTCTTTTGCATAATACCCCTGTCCATAAACCTTTAAAATAAGAATGAATTATTTTAAACAAACAACTGAAAGAACAAAGGAGATCTTACATTGGAACTAATTAAGCAAATGAACAGTAAGTCATTCCATGCTGTGGCAGGCTTGGTCAGAGTAGTAGGCTGGACATGAGCACCTCCAGCTTACCTCAGTACCTGGGAATCATCCCAGCTATGCTTCCCCTCTATTAGCATCCTGCTTCTAACATAGCTGGCATTTCAGGTTACTTCTACTACTAGAAATATTTTTAAATCTCTTCAGTTCAGCTCCCAACTACATGATGAAAGCTGATAGCAAATACCTACTTTTACTCACATCTATGTATTCCCATTCTAATTAACTGTCTTGGGTAACTGTGACTTCAAACAAACTTTTTTTCTTGTTCTCCCAGTTGATCAAAAGATTCATAATGTATAAAATAGCTGAAGAAAATCTTTGAGACTATATGAATTCATATAAGAATTGATAAGATATCACAGGCAGCCCCATGCGTTTCCTGGATCTCTGAAAGGTCTCAAGGAGAACTCCAAAATTCCAGCTTAAAAATAAGCAGTTATTGTTGCAAATCTTGTTTAGAACAAATAATAAAGACTTCTTTTCAAGCAGTTTCCACTTCAATCTCTTGAATAATTTTCCACCTTTTAAGATTAGCTAGAAGGTTTATGTTTTTTTAAATTATTTTGAAATATGCGTTTAGAACAAAGACAAAGAATAACAGCAAAACAGAATTTTATTGGGAACAAAAAAAAAGCCTCCCACGAGTGATTAATTGCCTTTATTCAGTTCAAGGGTGAAGTAGAAGACATTAAAACTCTGGGAGGTCAACACTGCAGTTTTGTTCACACAGACTCATTGAGCCTCAGGCAACACACTGTTGTTATAGACACTTTCAACACTGCTCAGTTTGTGGTTTTTTTAGTTAATTTAACAGATGTGCATAGCTTGCGATCATGATTTTGTGTCTATTGTACTTTTTAATAGTCTGGAAAGAAAATAAATTATAGTGGGTCACTCCATCCTTAAGCAAGTTAGATAAAAATTTGACTATGTGAAAAAGTGATTTCTTCTACTAGCAAACCCCAAATTACAAATGTTCCTTCTTGATATTCCTCTTCTGCCCCTTTTAAAACTATGTAAAGTTCAGGAAAAAATTGGCTTTTTAAAACTGTATTTCAGATTTTATGCCATTCTCACATTTTTGCAAGAAAGGAAAATCAAAACTTCATTTTTACTGAGCTGTTCTCCACACAAGCAGGGGATGTTCAATCTTATTAGTGTTCAAATACTGTTAAAGCACAGAGAAGGGATTCCTGCTGAAATGAATCACTGCATGTTTTTCCTTCAGACAAGGCCAAGCCTTGTCAGTATTTGTTAGTTGTCCTCATCAGGATGCTAGGTATTTTTAGTTTTGCTCTAGTAAAAACCAGTACATATCTCCAAGGCATATTTTTGTCAGGCTATTCTGATTTTTGTAACCTGAGTATTCCAGTGGTCTTCTATCCTCTGGCCGCAAAATATCTAGCTGTCTGTTTCAAAACCAGCAGGACCACTATCCTGTATCTTAAAACCTTTGACACTTGAAATATATTTGTGAAGCTTCAAAGCATCAAAGCAAATGCAAAGTGAATATAAAAAAGCCATCTCATAAAATTTCTTTTTTGACATATACCAGGGACACCAAATATTCAAAAAGCAAGAAAGCAAAACAAATCAACATCATGATTTAAAATGATGGCTTATGTCATTTAACAGAAACATAGGAATAATTCAGTATCTCTGTCCATACAGCCATCAGTGGGCATTAAAGGAATGTGCTTCCTTGGAAAAGCATTTCTATTGATCTAAATGTCAGAGTGTGTGTTGATTAATAACTCATTTCATCCTTAAATTTTTCACTAAAACACATGCTGTAAATTAGACATATAAGCATACCCAGGAGAGTCTCTTTACGAAATCAGTGACTGCTAAATAACGACTTCAGCAAATTAAAATTGTGTAAAAAGAGGAAAAAACCCCAAATTGCACAGCAGTTCCATAGTTTGTCCCTCCTTCCTGACCTATCCTTTAAATGTTTGTTTAACTGACGAGGCATTTGAGGCAGGAGGAGAGCTGCTGTCGAGACCAGTCTGGCTGGGCATGGCAGCACCCATCCATCCTGACAGAAAGCTGCTGGGCTCTGACCACTTCCTGCTTCCAGCAGCTCTGCCTCACTGTGCTTCCCCTGGATCTACTCTGTGTCACCATTTTCCATCTCCTCATGAGTTCTGATTTCCAGCCTTCATGTGGTTGTTGCTTATCAGTTTATAAATTTTTACTCTTGCATTACTGTCTAAGGTCTCTTCTCCTCCCTCTTTCATGTCATTTTTAAGGCTTAGAGAAAAGTAATTTGATGACCAATATAAAAACTACTAGAAAGAGGGGCACAGTGAGATAAATCATCTCCTGGCCCTCCTAGGGGGCATAGCCAGCTCTGTTATGGTGCAGCCTAGGGTGAGACTTTTGGGAAACAAGTGTGGAAGGAAGGGCTGTGAGAAACCTTGTCTGGAGTCTCCTAATCTTGGTGGCATTTGAGTATCACTGGAAGAGAGAGACACCGGTTTTGTCACTGAACCACAGATGACTGCAGATGGATGAAGTTTTCATGGTGATAGACAGGAAAGAGTGTTATGTGAATGGCAGTTCCTTCTGCAGCTTTTGTGATCACATAAAAAACAATTGGCAACTATTTGTCATCAGCATTGCAAATATAGGATAAATGTGGAGAGATTATCTGATTTAACCTTCCCTGTTAAAGCAGGTTCACATGTTCTCAGATTATCACTGGCAGAAGATTATCTAACTTCTTTTTCGAAATCTGCTATTGATGTTCCATGACATTCCTCAATAATCTGTTCCAGTTCTTTGTCTTTTTATAACTAGAATTCATATTTGACAGAATTTTACCTAAAAATGTCTTAAGTGCACACCGTGTTCATTAATTCTAGCTTTATTGTCCAATGACACAGTAGATACATTGCACACCAGTATTTTCTGTAAAGAGCTTTTTGTGTACTGGAACTACACCAAAATCATCCCCACCTTTTGTGAAAAGACTTCAAAAATTCCTTTAACCTTTTTCACAAAGTGTGTTTAACAGCCTCAGCATTGTCACTCATATTTCGTGAGCTACTGCTGATTTGGCTTTTATCCTTTTAAAATAACATTTATGAAACCAGACAGAATGCTCAACATGAAGCCTAAGAAGTCCCAGATAGAATGGAACCATTAGTTAATTTTTCTACATCTACCTTTTTTGTCTTGCGAACAGAATAGCCCAGAACAGAACTTGACTTCCCTTCTTATATGATATTTATATAATAAGCCAGAACCTTGCCCTTGGCTGATGGGGTGGCTTTTTTTTTTTTTTTTTCCTTAATTCCAAGTTTCAGAAGCTAACTTTCAGGTTTTCTATTCTCACCTTTTCTGAGTTTTATTTTTTTACTGACTATGAATAGTTTTGCCAGTTTATCCAGTTTGTGTTTTCTTCCAAGCTTTCCATGTTTTCTTTCAATTTTCAACAATTACTTTGATGTAATTGTGGAATTAAAGAATAATTTATAATTAATTAATTCAAGAATAATTGGAAAATACTTCTGCTCCCACCTCTCTCCAGAAAGAGCATTTTCAAAGTTATATGAGGTTTATCAGGGTCAAGTCAAGGTGTGAATAAACCCAAGGATGGAGATTCCACACCCTTGCTGAGCAACCTGTTCATTTTTGTCCATGTTTAGTGTGACAAAAAAAAATCCCTATTATTAAAACAGCATTATCTTTCTTTCAGCATGAGTCCTTGTTGTATTTTAACCACAGTCAACAAACAAGCACCAAGACAGCCTCTCACTCACTCCCTCACCAGTGGGATTGGGGAAAGTATCAGAAGGGTAAAAGTGAGAAAACTCATGCATTGAGATAAACACAGTTTAATAGGGAAAGAAAGAGCTGCATATGCAACCAAAGCAAAACAAGGAATTAAGTCACTGCTTCCCAAGGGAGAGCAGGTGCTCAGCCATCTCCAGGAGAGCAGGGCCCCATCACACGTATCGGTGACTTGTGAAGACAAACACCATGACTCCACACTTCCCCCATTTCTGCTTCTTCCCCTCACTTTATATACTGAGCAGGATGTTGCATGGTCTGGAAGATCCTTTTGGTCAGTTTGGGTCACTTCTGTCTCCTCCCACCTTCCCAGGCACCACCAGACTTCTCGCTAGCATGGCCATATGAGAAGCAGCAAAGACCTTGGCTCTGTGTGAGCGCTGCTCAGCAATAACAAAAACATTTCTATATTATCAACCCGGTGTTCAGCACCAATCCAAAACATATCCCCATACCAGCCACTGTAAAGAAAATTAACTCTATACCAGCCAAAATTAGCACAGTCCTTTAACTGCCCATCTCCTGGAACAATCTGACTGTACCTAGATACACTCGTATTCTATTAGGGAAGTCATTGATGAAAACAATCAATAGAACATGATTCATCCCAGATGCATCTGACATCTCTTGAAATATTCTTCTAGTTGCTAATAAACACTTGGTTAGGTTTTTTAATCGGTTGCATATGAATGCAATATATTTCTATTTTGGTCTTAAGAATACAATATAGGACAGTATCAGAGAATTTGCTGATACACCTCATCTGCTTTTTCACTTAAACAGGAAATCAGTTTGACTGTAGTTAAGTTTAAAAATCCATGTTGTTCTGGTATTCTTGGAAGTTTAAAAAGGTAAATTGGCTTGTCATATGCTAGAAAGTTCTGAAACCCCAAGCCCTCTCTTATTTTATTTCTCATTCTGAAGGCCACCTGGACATCCCTCATTCTTTATGTGTTCTCAAGGAAATAGCTCAGTGGTTGTTGAATAGCTTAGGTTTCTTGACAGTGAATAAAACCAAACTAAAGAGTTCTTGACTCTCATATTTTTTTTCTTAGGAATATGCTGTTTCAGGCCCTAATTTCACTTATTTTCTGGTTTATAAAAATTAAAAGGTAGAAAGCTATAATTATTGATGCCTTATCTGTGAAATGCCAAATTTGCTTTCCATCCCAGTCACATCATGGAACTCTCATTTCTCTTTTTATATTTTTATGGAAACTTTCATTTTTGCTGCTTCTATTTTTCTTATCTACAACCAATTTTTCATACTGTTCATTTTCATTTTAGTCTTACCTGATGGGTTTGGTTCAGGACTTTTTTGGTTTCTTTGTTTTCCTTGTATTTTTTTTTTTGATTATGAATCTTTTGTTCTATTTTTTGCAAAATATCTTATTTCTTTCTTCCATATACTTAAACATTTTGGTAAAATCATTACCTTTCCTTTTTTTTTTATGCCTCAGAATGTCTTTGAATATATAGATTGGTGTTCTGCCTTTAGTACCACATCCTAAAGATACAAATTCACCTTTTGTTCCTCAGACCATCTTCTCCAAAGATCCTTTCTACTAATCCCTGTATATACTGAATTCTGTTCTTTCCTTTTTCTGCTTTCATTCTTTCTTAGTAGTAGAGTCACAAATGCTATAACCTCATGGCCACTTTCTTATTCTTAGACATTCTCTGGGGTCTTGGTAGTAATTACATTTAATGTTGAGAAGTTAACCTGTTCCCAGCAGATAGAGGAATGTCATCAGTTTGAGAGTGTGCCCTTGTAAATTTGGCGGAGCATGAGGTTCCATGGATGGATCAGTTAAAATGTCCCAGCAGCACCGCTAGAAATGTAACTCTTTCTTCTCATCCAGCTGAAAAATGAATTGCCAAATTTGTTTCAAAACTGTCAGTGATGCTTCTTTTACCAGATTTTGCACTGTGTAATCCAAGGAATTGAAGTTGATATTCTGCATGGGACTTTCACACAGAAAATTACACAGTTAGCAGCACATCTCTAAATAGTTCAGAGAGAAGGAAAGACATGTCAGGAAGAATAGAAAAATGCTTCCCCTCCAAATTTAGTTTCTCAGTTTTCTGATTGGGGAAGTGCTTCAGTGCAAGATCTGACATTAATCAAGCAAGTGTACCTATCTGTGGATTGCTTATATAATCACTGCCATGCTACGTTGCATCAGCTGCCTGAAGGTATGAAACAGATGCAAATGCACAAAAATATATGCACATTCATTTGTCTTTCTTAAAGCATGCACTTGGGCTAGATCTAGTAAGGTGCACAACAATCCTTGCTGACATTGGGTGCAAGGCTAAATAATGATTTAGGTTGTATGAGCCTAGTTCTCTATTACTTTTGACCTTATCATTACTAATAATCATTTAAGGGACAATTAGTCATCACAAGTTGAAGTAGTGGCTACTTCTCTCCGAATTAAGTTGTCCTGAGTATAAGTGAATTGTTGGCAGTGCAGGATCAGTTGCACAATGGGCATATTCCATAGGCATTACTTAGATTTCCTGTTCATGGCTGTATGACTAAGCAGAGTGTGAAAAATAAAAATCATTTTGGACATCACTGCAAAACTAGGCATTGCAAATGCTATATTTCACCTGGATTTTGCCCTGATGCCAGGCACCTACCTGATAATTCTAAATTCTCACTGGGTGTTTTGTATTTCTGACCCAAAGGAACAGAGCTCAAGCCTTTTTTCTTGTTAAGCAGCTCTTGGAAAGTGGACTTCAGTAAGTCTGAAGTCAGTGCTCTTATTAAGGCTGTCTCATTCTTTAACAAATAATTAAAAAGACCTCATATTTATGAGACCTATAATAGGTCCTAAAAATAATTTCTTCTTTAGACGTGTCACATTGTCTGTCTGCATCAGACACAAAATCCAAGTAACTGTTGCTGTACTCTAAAACCAAGATTACAGCTGAAATCTATATTTTCACAGCAAGCAGCTTCTCACCTTTGAAAACTACAGACACCTTCATGAAGCTGCATTCACATACTCTTATCTATGCAAATCTGTTGTTAGGTTTATGCCTTAAAACAAAGATAATCCATCCTCCCTAATTATCAGGCTGAGAAACATCAAATGCAGAGGTCATATGCCCCACCCAAGACAGATTTTTCTGATTTAAAACAACTGGTAGAAATTTAGTTTGATGACTGATAATATACTTTCAAGATAACACTTGATCAAAGCATGACAGCAGCTGTGAAATCTCAGAGTTTCTCCTCTCTCCTCTATGACACCTTGATAAGGCAATTACAGCATAATTACCTTAACAAGTGGCATTACAGGAAATTATTGTCATTCTCCTGTTAAAATAACACATAATCATCAGCAAGTGTATTTTAGCATCCCCAATCAGCATCTGATTAGCTGGAGCTAACTCAGAAAAGAGTGTGTAATAGGTGGGCACGGATTGACAAGTTACAAGAAAAGAGTGAAATATACCTGTGTATATATCTCTCTCTATATATACACGTATGTATGTATATATATATTCACACACGTGTGTATATATATTTATACTGCATTGAGAGTTTAAGCTGGCTGTTTATCTGATCACGTCCAAAACAGGCTTCAAAGTTTTTATTATTATTTTGCATGTAGGTAGAAAAGCCTAAATGAGACTATCTAAAAATAGTCAGGTAAACAGCCAGCTTAATTGAGAAATGCATGCCTTATTCATATTTAAATGGCCATACTTGTCAACCTGCTTAAATTTCTCTGTATTTGCTACAGCTTTTTGGTTTATCATGTCAATTCCTTCAAGGTTGATAGCACCTTGCAATTTATATATTTATGGTCTATGACACCACTTCCAGTTTCATGTTACCTTCATAAAACTGAATAATAGAACCCACTTTTTTTTCCCATCCATTGTTTTCTTGGGTACAACTCTACTGGGCTGTACTCTGAACGATCATTAGAAATTGGGTTTTTACCCATCATGCCCTCAGCTCCATTTACAAAGATGATGCAAAATAATATTAACAATTACAATAGGTGTGTGTTCTAATTTTACTAATCCTAAAATTCCATTACACTTCAATGTGCAGAAAACATTTTCTTCTACATTACTTACTACTTACTACTACCTTGTTTTAGTCAGAATACCTTCACCCAAAACCCAAAAAAGCAAACCTCACACCATGATGATCAATGTGATGTTATAAATGCTTGTACTCTAAAAGCCAGCTAAAGGTCTCAGGCTCTGAACATGTGTAATCCAGAATTAACTTCCATACCTTAGCTATAATCAAATAGAGCAAAATAGAAAGGCATAGCACATACAACAGCAGTGTGATTTTATTTAAATTGCTACATGACCCTTATGTTTCAGTGTGCATCTGTTATATGCACTCACACACATGGACAAGTGAGGTAGAATCTGCCTCTGTAGGTGCCCAAAGGCTTTGCTAAGAATCCCCTCAGTCCAAGACTCTGTACCTCACTGCTTGGCTTAGTGAGTGCATGACATTGGAATGACTCCACCTGCAGTAGGCACTGGAAAAACAAGCCAGAAGTGTTCAATTTTGCACAAAAGATCTGCCAAAGGAAGATATAGTGTATTTTTTTCACTCACTTTCGTAGTGGTGGAGCCTTCATTCAGTATAAAGTAATAGCAGTCATAGCTAAAAAACAGACAACTGAGAATGGTGTGGCCAACAGAACCAGAGCAGTGATTGTCCACCTATATTCAGCACTGGTGAGGCCTCACTTCAAATCCTGTGCTCAGTTTTGGGTCCCTCATTACAGCAAGGACATTGAGGTGCTGGAGTGTGTCCAGAGAAGGACAGTGGAGCTGCTGAAGGGTCTGGATCATAAGGAGTGGCTAAGGGCACTGGGGTTGTTTTTCTGGAGAACAGGAGGCTCAGGGGAGACCTTTTCATTTTCTACAGCTACCTGAAAGGAGGTTGTAAGAGATGAGTGCCTCTTCTCCCAGGCAACTGGAGTAAGAATAGAACAATAACCTCCACTTTGGTCAAAAGAGGTTCAGGTGGGATATTAGGAAAAATTTCTTCACTGAAAGAGTGGTTAAGCACTGGAACAGGCTTTCCAGGGAAGTGGTAGAGTCAACCTTCCTGGAAGTGTTCAAAAAACAAGCAGATGTGGCACTTCATGATGTGGTTTAGTCAGCATGGTGGTATTTGGTCAAAGGTTGGAGTTGATGACCTTGGATATCTTTTCCGACCTTTATGATTCTATGACTCTTAAGCTGTGTGCTTGAGACTTGTCCATTTTGACTTTAGGTATCTAAGTACTCAATGGGGTGAAGCTCTGCAAATCTACCACCATCTCTGGGTTATCTCTATGTGTTACAGGCTCCATTTTGACAAACTGAGTGTCTTCCTATCTGATAGATTCCTATTACTGTGCTTGCCTGTACAAATCTTTTTCTGCATCACTTGCTGTTTTGCACAAGTCTCAATATTATGAGAGGGAACTGTATTTCACCATGAGGTCTCAACAAGGACAGACCCTGCAGAGTTTTAAGAGTTAGAGGTTAGGATTTGTCTCACATTTATCTGTCAGTGAAATGACATCTAATTCAAGTCACTCCTTAAGATTTGATGAGAGGTCAGAGGAGGCAGATAGGCATCTCTCTGAGACATCTGCCTTGGGATGAGACAAACTATTAAATGGTTAAACTTCAGCAAGGAGAGGTGCATTTTAGCATAAGTCGCCTTTTTTTTTTTTCCCTATGACTGACTTAGACTATAGGGAAAAAGTTCCTTTCTGAAGACAGAAAGTGAAATCCAGGAGATGGTGGTTGTCTCACATCTCAGGAAATTAGAGGTTTATTCCTGATGCCACAGAGCTGAAAGAAGTGAATGTGAGAAATTACTTCTACTTCCCATGATACTGCCTGCATATTTCTGTGAGTAGGGACCAAAGTGTTTGCAAATGCACCAAGAAAAACTATACTTGAAGAAAAATGATGAATGCTGTTTCTTGGGCTTTTTTAGTGAATCTGAAATAAGACTCACTGTCAAAAGTATTCCTTGCCAAAAGAGATTCTAATTTTAAGTTTGAAAATACATATTTAAAAACTCAATAGCAGGTAGAACTATTTTAAGAGCTCCTCAATAATAGAATCCAAAAATCATTCTCCTTACAACAGTGTTTTAATTATCCGTTTGGAAAAAGGAGAGTGCTTCCCAACCCAGTGAGTCGAGTTTTCATGTAAATGTGAATATAGGGGCTAGCAATGCTTCTGAATTTGCTCTTGTAAGAGATTTTTTTTTTAATAGGGATTGCTTGTTACTTCGCTCTTGTCAAAATAAACATCAAAATTTAAAAGGACAAACTGTCCTGTTTAGAATAAAGAATGTAACTGTCCATGCATATGTGGTAAACTGTGTGAACAAAAGTGCAGCTGGTGAGAGAAATGATGCAAAATTGATGGTGTCTTTGGAAGCTCTAAGTGAAAAATTTATTAAATATGATCCAAGGTCATAGCTTTCTATGTAGAAAGAAAATGAAACCAATACAGAAAAGAACTTTGTTTGCTGTAAAGCACCCTGTATTTAAAATGAATGTGCTTTCAAATAAAAGCTGTTACAACTAATTGCTAGTTAGAAGCCTATCCTATCTCCATTTTGAGTAACTTTCTTTTATATTTCTTAGTCAAATTAAAAAAAAAAATAGTTTTCACAGAAAACGAATGTTTCAATTTCTTCCAAAATTGTCAATCCATCCCTTTTCTCCTAGAAAAAGCTGATTAAAGATTCCTAGACTGAAGACTATAACTTCACCTATTCTATAAAATCCTAAGGTAATGAGAAATTTTACAAAAGCTAAATTCCTTTTATGCCTACTTAGCAACCTTCCCTGACTTTGCAAAAGCCCATCTGTGTAAGATCCTTCTGGTTTGAAATATCTGGCTTAAGTGAGTTCAATATTTTGTGTCCCTTGCTGGGAAATAGGATAATCTTTTGTTTTAATATGCACAAGATTGAGAAATAAATTGCAGGGTAAAAGTATACAGGTAAGTGTGAGAAAGAAAAGTGAAGCTGTAGTAGAGGAGAGTTACCTGTATGTACCCATACCTGTGGAATGGGAATGTGAACAATCCCACACAGTAGGATCTGGAGGCTCATGCAAAAATAAGGTTTAGTGTTTACCCCTAGATCTTCTTTCACTGAAGGGTCAATCACATGAAAAAAGTGAAGGCATGATGTTGGAAAAAAAATCTGTTAAACCTTATGTAAAAGAGATTTGAATATAAGGAAACTACACCTTTTACAAAACTCATTCGCTGACCCCTTTTAAAACCAAATTTGCTGTGAATGAGTCATGGACATTTGAGTCAATTAAATCTATTTGCTTTGGTGAGCAATCCACCATAATACACCTACTGAAAAGCTATTTTCATTCATGGGCAGCATCAGCAATGTAATTATAACTCCAAACACATATCCAGATTTCTTTACCCAAGTGATTCCATGATCCGTGCTTCAGACATAAATAACTCTGTTCTTGTTGGTATTATTTTCAAATAATGAAATTAATAAAATTATCTTCTTCAAAAAGAACAAGCAGAGATCATGCAGAAGGAAGTGTGTAATATATTTTTACGATGAACCCCTCTAACTGAAAAATCTTATTGGGATCGATAGGGCTGAAGACAATTTTAAAAAGGATTAATTAATTTTTCAAGAACTTTTGAAATCAGAAACTTCAAGCTGTTTTTTATTACAAATTTATTACTGTGTAAGTTTATTTTACTTTTAGTATTTAGGAATACTTTTTCTGGGGTGAAACTGTCACATACATGTTTTGAATAAAAGTTCTGCATTTGAATCAAGGCAATCAAAATGATGAGTGCATATAAGGATCTGGTTGAAATCAGTATTGATACGAAGATGAGCTAGGTTTTGTTACACAGCTAAAGTTTTACCTTGTAGAGCATGACATCATGACACAAGATAAACGGTAAAGACTACTAAAAGTTAATATGTCTTTAACCAAGAATTAGTCTTTGCATAATAAATAAATGCCAATACTTAAAAATCCAGAAGCCTTTCAGCATAATAAACTGTGGTTTAATGTCAAGGAGAATTGTCACTTAATGGAGTAACATCAGTTATAATTTATAATGTAGCATAGAAAATGCAGTAATGCATAATCTAATTTAAAGAATGCTTTTAAAAGTCTATCTATAAAATCACCTATTTTTCTTGTTGCTAACAAGAGGAAAAACACTGATTCCCCATGAAATGTTTTAATGAGTAGCAAAATCTCTTTAATGTGTGATTTAACAGATTTGGATATATACTTTTAATGTTGTCTCCATAACAGCTGAAACAAAAAGCCTTTTGAAAAGACTTATGAATCACAGAATACTAGAATAGCCCACTGTGATCTGTGAAGAGCTAAGATTCTCCATATAATCATGTACATCTCTGATAAAAACATAGGAAATGATAAATGCATCATTGTGTGGGTGAGTTGGCTACAATAGGTCATAATGAAGATTATATTAGAACATGTCCCCACACTGGTGTTCATTTCATTTGCTGATGTCTGTTGTATTCCTGGAGATCAGTCATGTCACTGGCAGAGACCCTGGGACCAGCACTGTTTGATATCTTTGTCAGTGGTGTCCATAGCAGGATCAAGGGCACCCTCAGAAAGTTTGCCAATGACACCGAGCTTTTTAGAGAAGCTTTTCCACACACTGGAGGGAGGGGATGCCATCCAGAGGGGCCTGGGCAGGCTGGAGAGGTGGGCCCATGTGAACCTCATGAAGTTCAACACAGCCAAGTACCAGGTCCTGCTCCTGGGTCAGGGCAACCCCAAATACAAATACAGGCTGGGAAGGGAATAGACTCAGAGCAGCCCTGGAAAGGATTTCAGGGTCTTGGTCAACAAGAAGCTCAACATGCAATGATCCAGCAGTGAGCAGTCACAGCCCAGAAAACCAGCTGTGTCCTGGGCTGCATCAAAAGTAATGTGGGCAGAAGGCTGAGTGAGATGATTCTGCCTCCGTGTTCTGTTCTCATGAGACTCCACCTGGAGAGCTGCATCCAGAGGAGGCCATGAAGGTGATCAGAAGATGGGAGCAACTCTCCTCAGAGAGAACAGGCTGGAAGAATTGGGGCTTTTCAGCCTGGAGAAGAGAAGCCTCTGGGGAGACCTTATAGAGCCTCCCAGAATTTAAAGGGAGCCTATGGGAATGCTGGAGAGGAACTTTTGACAAGGGCATGTAGTGATAGGTAAAGGTGTTATGGCTTTTAACTGAAAAAGGGCAGGTTTAGATTTGATATTAGAAAGAAATTATTTACTGTGAGGGTGGTGAGGCACTGAAACATTGCCCAGGGAACTGGTGGGTGACCCATGCCGGAGGTGTTCAAGGTCAGGCTAGATGGGGCTTTGAGCAGCTTGGTCCAGTGGAAGGTGTCCCTGCCTATGACAGGGGGTTGGGACTTGAATCTCTCTTCTATCCCAAACTAGTCTATGATTCTATAATTTTGAAGATAATTATACAGTACTGAAAAAAACAGCTGTCAAAATGCTATAGAAAAAACTCTCTCTTACAGTATGTCAGGTATTAACAACATGATGCTACAGTTTGGATTCTGTTTCATGTTACTGTAGAGTAAAACTATTCCAGGTTTTACTTGTGTAACTGAGAGGTTTTTATAAAACATGTATATATGGTACATATTTTCTTCCTAATCAAATTTTCAATTGTATTACATAGATGCCCATTAGCTACCATGTTAAAAATTAAATTAGTCATTATTTTGTATTAATAACTAGGCCATTTCTATAACTCATAATTCATAAGGCTATTCCTAAATGTGTATGTCTACATACTTTGTCATGTTCTGTTTCAAATATCATATTTTACAGTCTATGATGTTTTTCCTTAGCTTTTTATGTCCTTCTGAAAATAATACTACAGTATAACATTCAGCAAACAATGCCACACTTGCCTGTTTTGTTTGCACAGCAAAGGAAGATGAAATATCCTAAGTTTTTATTCAGCATAATGTTTATTTCCACCGGCACAAAGGGGTTTTTACATTAATTTCTCTGACACCTTTAAAGAAAACCTTACAGCCTGCATTAGTAACATAGTACTGCATGCAATTTCAAAAAAACACGTAAAAGGGCCTTTGTGGAAGGGTCTTGTTATTCTAGTGCAATTCTGTAATGGTAGAACAAAAATACTTTGTGTGCTTCAACACAATGCTACACACTCCCAAACATGCTCTTTCAAATAAAGGCAAAATACCTGCTGCTGGAGGAGGTTAAATTACTGTGTGAGTCTCAAATGCTCCAAAACATCTTAATCACTAAAAAATTAATTGGCTAAATAAGCAGGTAATTTAAAATGGAAGCCTCCCTCCTGTTCTCCTTTCCCATCTCACTCTTCCCCCAAAAAATGGAAAAAATTAACCAAGGAAAAATTTTATCTGAAAGTGAACAGGATATTTTATACTGTTAAGTGGTGTTTATGGCAAGATAAACTGAAAAGACAGAAAGAATAATGAAAAAAGGTATCTGCTGAAATAAAATCTGACGAACAAGATAAAGGTAAACTCACTACACAAGCTGCTGAATTCTTCATCAGTATATTTTACTACCCTCCATTTGATCTCTGGATAGATGTATATTATCCACACAATTCAGAAACATAAGTAGTATTTCTTTTCTCACAAATTGTTAAAGAGCCTCAAACACTTTAAACATGGCATCAAGGTGAATTATATATCAGGTGAATTGCTCTCATCTGTCAGTTCTTGTTGTGTTATTTTTTACATTTTCAAAATACATATATATCAAGCCATGGGTTCCTCCAGCTAGTGGTTTCCATCCACCACCCAGTAAACATTAATATACATGCCAACATTTTGGTGCACAGTTCTGTTTGCAATAGACTTCACAAAACTACTCATATATTAAAAAATGAATCCACAGTGAAGGAATAAAAAACCCCCACCACACTGACAGACTGTATTTACATCATCCCTACACAGCTGGCCTTACTTTGAGGACTCTTCTTTTTACCATAACTCTGGCTGAGCAAAGCTATTGATTTCAAAAACTATCTGTGCAAATAACAGCAAAAGTCCAGAGTTCCTGAGATCTTTCATTCAACCCGCATTGCAACTCTCTTCTTTAATGCATTTCACTTTCAGCTTAATATGAATATTTAGTGAACGCCCCCTTTCAGGCCTTGGCAGCATTAGATGAATCTGAGGATAGCGTGAAGCCTTTCCTTAGATTTATGCTCAGTCTCTAGGTGTATTGTATTTTAAAATAGCCACATTAATTTATTTTTTTCATTTTATTCTACATCAATGCATCTCCTAAAGAAAATCACACTTGTGCTTAAACATATAAAGAAAAAGACAGTCTTCCTGTTGAACATCTTATCCATAAATATCCTTTTAAACTAATAGCAGTCTGGTCTATGATTGAAGGCTCATAACCCTGCTTTTTCACTTATGACCAAGCTGCCTTTTATGTGCTTTATCCAGTGCTATTGCACGGCAATGGAAAATCTGTTTAATATTATCGTTGCAAGATCAGGGCTCAGACCTCTAGAATAAATTTTCTTCTTATATATAGAGGGAATGAAAGAGGAAAAGAACAGGCAGTTTTAAAGGCCAAATTACATTTCAGCAAGCTTTTATTTCAAACCAAACCAAACCAACAAATGAAATTTCATGTCTTGGTTCACCTGTGTTTAAAATGGTTTGCTAATATGGATTCCCACCTTTACAGGCAGATTTTGTAAAGCTAGATTTTGACCTTCAGAAACAACTTAACTATATATATGTGCTTAACAAAATATTGAAATCTTATATAGAGGAGATTCTTATCAGTAAAAAATCTGGCACAGCAGTACAAGGAAGACCCTAAGTGGGTAACATTTATTCAAGCAGGACCCAAGAGCTTCAACTAAAAATGGGATAGATATCACCTCCCCCTGTGAGGGAGTCAAAAAAGTAAGATTTCTATTATTTTTGGGATATGTTGATTTCTCCCCACACATGGAAACCTAGAGAAACCAGTTTCAGAGCCTGTTTTCAAGCAAAGAGAGTCCTGCCCTAACATCAGACTTTATGCCATTTATTTTTAACTTCAGAAGGAAGTATGAGCACTCTCTAAAAGGCAACATCTTTAGTCAGAGCACACTGTTAACTGAAATTATAAACAGGTGATGATCATTAACATTTATCTTCAGTAAAGCATTGTCTGGGGTATTCATATTACAGATCCTAATTCCCCTTGATTGCAAGCTGCTAAAAAATTACATGGATTTTTTTCATTCTTTTTAGCAACATAATCTTATCTTTGATGGGATAGTGAAGGATCCTCAAATCTTAAGTAAGCAGGACCAGATTTTTACAAGTACCATGAAAGACAGACTTTCATGAATGCTTAAAAATATTATTAGTTGCAATACCTTTCCCTTTTTAATTGAATGTGAAGACTTCTGAAAAATTGGCTATTTTTTATAAGATATCAATACTTATTAGTTTATAAAACAGAAATTGCTGCTTTGGTTTTTTCTCGGTTTTTTGTTGAGTTTGATCTGAATTTATAAACAGTTTCTATTGATAATTTCACTTACTATAACTTTGTATTTGGCATGTTCTGAAGGCATGCAAACAGAAGAAGGAACTTCAATTTGTTAGAGAATAACTGCTTCTAAATCTTTCAGGCATGGAAGGATAATTGCTTGTAGTTAAAACCAGATAAATGTAGACAATTATTACATTTTATATGAAAACAATGCTGAAGGACTAACCAATGTAAATATAACAGATGTTACCAAGATAGTGATAGAGAAGAACAGAAGAAAATAAATTTCGAACCTGAAAAATATGTTGCCTTCTTCCTTCTCTTGGGCCTGCAGGTGAAATTCGTGGCATGAGCTGTCATGGTAACAGTGCTATCCTTGACCAAGAGGAATATGTGTAGAGATTATTATCTTCATCTCCCATCTCCAGACTCACTAAGGAACTCTGATGGCCCGATTAAGATCTTGATCACTCTTTCAGGAGAGTGGAATTTAGTACACAGACTAAATCCTATGATCTTGAGGAAACACCCAAGTTGGAAACCCTTAATAATCAATTTAAGAATGGCCAGTTTCCATTAGAAACTCTATATTCAGTTTCTGTGTCTATTAAATAAGTATCCTTGTGTATTGGTTTACAAATTCCTTGGATAAATTATCCTTTACTGTAGGACTACAAAGCACTTGGTATAATGAATTTACACTATCAGTCAGGGCATCAAATATTATAGCTGTGCACACTCTTTTGCAAACTATAAAACATACAGGAAATTACTCTTTTAAGCAATCTTAACAGCCATAAATTTTGTTCAGCTCAGATGCAGCTCAAATTGACCATGTGCACCATATGCAAACTGATGAAATTGCATCCATATGCAAAGTGAAATTCTGCTGAATAGTTTGGAATTAGTTGAAAAGACAAACTTGAAAAATACCAACTATTGTTATCATAGATAAAACAGCTTTTATTCCTGAGCATGAAGTCGTGTGGCAGGGGACATTCCTTTGGTCAGCTGGGGTCAGCTCTCCTGGCAGTATCCCTTCCCAATTTCTGGTGCACCCCCAGCCTGCTCACAGGATGGCAGCACAAACAGCAGGATAGACCTTGAGGCTGTTTAAGCACTGCTCAGCAGTAACTAAAAATCTATGGGTTATCAACACAGTTTTGGTCACAAGTCCAAAACATAGAACCATAGAGCTGCTATGGGAAAAATTAACTGTCTCAGACAGACGCAGTACAGATATTTAACCTTATTCAAAACCCAACAACATTAGTTCGTTTCTTGAAGGCCACTAAGCAGCTATGGTTTCATAAAAACATAATTTATGCCTAATTTAATGCATTTTTTCAAGTTTCCATTTATACTTTTTTCATGAAATGACCTTAGAATGACAATGGGATGATTCTACCTTAATTAGAAATTTATTTGCCCAGTGACTGATTTTGGCAACAAAATAGACCCTTCGACTATTTGTAGACAGTTTGTGCATAAACTGTCTGAAAACCTGAACAACTTTGCTTACATAAAGATTTTATTTTCAAGCCTTCTTACAGCATCTTCAGCTTCCATTAAGATATACTGTAAAAAAATGAGTCACAGAAGGAATTGCATGAAAAGTCAATGGCCTGTAGACAAAGCATAACCTATTAATTCACAGTTCAGGGAGAAGAAAAATCTTCTTGGCATTGCAGGAACTGAAGAGGTTTGTATGCTTCCATCTTCTTCTCAAAATTACATGAAGTTCTATCTTAAGGTAATTTTTGTTTACTGGTTCATTTTGACCAGACACCTGAGAAGGACAGATAATGAAACATTGTTTAGAACGCAGAGAGTTATCACCCAAATGTACAGAGAGCATATGAAGATGAGATGGCACTACAGCACATATCCAGCAGTACAGCTGTATATCCAGCATGGGAATGCTGACTGTATTGGCAAACCATACTGTAGAGAGTTGCATAAAATTTACTTGCCCACAGTGGTGCAACATATTTGATTCAATATCTGCAGTGCAACTTGTACATATGAACTACTTCCAGTGGATTCCTTTCACACTTACTACTATTAATTTAGTGACATTCAACGTACCAAGGACCACTCCCTTCAGGTGCTGACATGTGGGTGTCTGTATGTGTGCTGGGTATGCAATTCAGGGCTCATTAGACACCACAGACCCCATTGACTGAGCTGGCTGGGTGTCCAGTGATGGTAATGAGAGCTTGAACCTTTGGCTCACCTATAGAGACACCTAAATTCTTGTGCATTAAGTGTCAAGAGTCCAACATATGAAATCTAGGACACAACTCATCCTAAAGAAAACATCAGAACAGGTCTAGCAAAACAGTGCTCTGAAGTGACAGATTTTCTGTTTTGTCTATAAAGGGAGTCTAGGTGACGGCTAGCTCAGACAACCATAGCTATGAGACAATTCTTCCCTGGCTGATTAGCCTGGAGTTTAAATTGAGATTTTTAATCCAATTCTTGTTTTTTCAACTTTTCATACCCATCCTACAGTTTTTTTGAGTAGAGGATGCTCTAAACTTCTGATTCGTAAACTGCTGAGGTCGAAATTGTCCAGATAAATTCTGCTTTTGGTCTCCAGGGTAACAGCAGTTTCCCAAAATGGCTATGTGACATTCTTAACAAGTATATCAAACCACTGGTCATGTTTCATATTACGTATAATATGCCTCTAAGCAGAACACATAAGAAAAGCAATCTGAAATAATTTTAGCCTCCTGTGAGGCAATTTGTAGTTTTATAATACAAAATTTTCTTCTTAACTTTGTACTCTGTTATATTTAGCCTGAAGTATCTAGTTATAAGAAGATACATGATATGTTAAATTTTAATAGTTGAGAAAATTTTCACTGTATATAAAACTGAAAAAAACCCACTTCCCTCATAATTCTAGCCCATATTATTTTTTCCGTATTCCTAGTGGTTTGCATAGTATTTTGACTAATATACTGTCATTTTCACTCTTCTCTGCTGTTGTCCACTAAAATACTCTAGGTATCTGTAAGATGCTTCTAAAATGTATTTTACAGCTTTATGTTCTGCAAAAGATTATTTCTTCTGCAAGAATCCTCTGATAAGATCCTTAGATTAGGCTAAGAGAAAAAACCAAAATATTCAAGCCACTTAAGACTCGAACCAAACTCTGCAAAATTTTTTAGTTAGTCAGTAGCCACACCATAATGATTAAGCAATGGCATTGTGAACATTGTATGCCTGGCTAATCTTTTGTTTTACGGAAAAGGGAAGACAATCCCAAAATGAATGGGCTGTCTGGACAATAGCCACCAGGAGAGAAATCAGCAGAACTGAGCAGTAACTGGGGGCAAGGTAATTCCAGCAGTGGGATATCATGACCACCAGCTCATTGACCACCTACTGAAAATGGGCCCCAAACTCAAAGGGAAAGAAGAAATGTGCATGTGGACTAATCAGCACAAGACTTGAGAGACATAACTAACAAATAAGTTACTAATTAATAAAAAAATACAAAATTTGTAACCAGTGAATGCTGATGCCTTTGTTTTTTAATAGTGTAAAATTTTCATAATCAGGGAGCCAGCCTTCCATGGGTTATCTCTCAGCTCCCTGCTTTGCACAAACTAGAATAAAAGTCAAAATAATTCACCTCAGTGCCTGAGTTGGCACTGCCAACAGGATCACAAGCCTGCATTTGGTGGTCACTACAGCAAGGTACTGCCCATAATGCACCTACAAGATTGATCTTTGCAGGCCACAGTGGTGAAAATCACAGTAAATGTGGTCTAGATGGAAGACAGTCTATTGGAAAATTAAGCAGTCCAGCCATAGCTCTACATGAAACTAATGGCTTTAGAGAACAGCATTTCTGTTTCAGGTGGCCACCATCTAGTTCAATCTATTCTGAAAGGAAATATATTTGTGTTATTCTGTGAAACTGTGTAATGGTAGGCGTGGGTGGATACACACACGTACCCACACCCATGGACACACTGACTACATCCAACCAGGGGAATGTAGACCAGCCTTCATGCAGTCATAATGAACAATGATGTAGCACAAAGAAGTCATAGATCAGCTGTAGTTTAACGTCAATATCATTAAAGCTATTGTGTTTTCAATTGATTATGCTTTCTAAAATATTCATTTAACCACCTCTTTCACTTTTCTACTGCTGAGAACTATTATTATAGTTCTATTAGTCTGATTATACACATAGGACGTTTATAATAAGCTGTTTTAATCTTTTTTCTACTCCTTAATTGTACTGTAGGAGAATTTCAAGGTTAATATGGAAAATCAAACGTGGATACATCTGTAAAGTGTGTAAAGCTTATCCAGTCATAGCTAGAGAAAGACAGTCACTCCCTTCAGTTTCTTGTTGATCTCAAATTTGGTTAGGATAGTTGTGCTTCTATTCCTGAGGTTATACAGGCGAAAACATCCTTTCCAGACTGGGGTGTCAAATTCACTGCTTACAAAAGGACAGGTAAGAGATCATTACTGAGCTTTAGGACTCACATCAGATGGATGTTCCATGGTCTCAACTTGTGGATGGCCCATTGTCATGATGTATGGATAAGAATGGAAATAAGATGCACAAATAGAGGATAGGTTTCGTATCACATTTCTAGTCAAGCAAGTTAAACAAGGAAGACACAGGAAAGGATATTCTGATAGTTTAACAAAACTACGTAAAGAGTTTAGGCCAACTGACCTATTCATTAGGAAAAAAATTTTACATGTTTTCCCAAAATAATTTTTTGCCAAAAAAATGATAGCTAAAATTCATGGATTCCATTCTTCCCAGGTTCAAATCTGCTGACAGCAGTGGAATTATGCTACTTTTAACTCTTTACATTAATATAACCTAAACAGAAAACTGCAATTTTTACTGAGATATGCAATAAATTATAGAATTGAAATCCTTTACAAAATTACTTTAACGCTCCTTTACGTATAGGGAACGCATCATGTTTATTTAATCTCTGACTCTGAGAAAGTTTGCTTGAGAAAGTCAATTCTTATTGTAATATCATGTTATTTTAAGTTATTGAAATGCTGCCACATATTTTTAATACAGATCATTAATTTTCAAAGTCTGCAGGTTAGAGGGAGCAAATTTCTATAATCATGCATGTAACATTATTAGAGTTTTTTACTTTTGCTGATTTCAGCATGCTTAAAACCATACAACACAGCCCTAAGCAAAATATGAATGATCTAGCAGAAAAAGGACAAATATTTATTATTTTTTCCCTCTATGAACTTTCTTTTTCTGTAGCTGGAGCTCAAATGATTAATGGTAACACTTTTTTTTTGTCTTGTAGCTTTAATATAAAGCCAGAGTCAAAAATGTATGTGTGACACAGGACTGTTCCAAGGACTTTCACAGATTTAAATATGAATCTATTAATGCACAGAACACTGAAGTTACTTTTTCACAGGTAAAGATATAATACTTATGAGGATTTTCTTTTAAATAAAGTATAAACACTACAGCTCAAAGTACATTGATTAACTTAGCCATTCTAACACAATCTCTTTAAACACATCTACCACTTCTATAACTGCAATAATGAGCATGGAGAGCCTGGCACATACTCCTGATTTGATGTGTTTTTAAGTATGATACTGTGGTTTGAGGGAAAAAAATAAAAAGAAACTCTAAAACTAAAAATCCCAAGTTGTCTGCATTCTTCTCAGTATGAATATGGTGAGGGATCAGGGCTGAGACAGAGAGGTTGCTTTAATCCCTGCAACATGTGGAGGCCAGTCACACTGATCTTTCTGCATTTGTGTGGACAGGAAGACCGAGGGATTGACTGGAGATCTCCCTGGGAGTGCGTTTGGAGGGGAACTCGCTGCCCTACAGTGACAGAGACCCTCAGGGAACCTGGCAGGGCTCACGAAGCTCATCCTGGCAGTTGCTGCTGATGTGAAAACCTCCACTGATAATGAGTGCACTGGCCTTGGGGGCCAAAAGAGCAAGGGAAGGATGACCATAACAACCAGGAAAAGGATAGGACATGAAAAGTCTATGTTTTACAATGTTAAATACATTATTATTGTTTCTTTTTCTGTAACAATTAGATTGAGATACTCTTAAGATATTTTATAATAAAAATACTACTTACTCTTAAGGTATGTTATAACAAATAAATTCTGTAATTTAGATATAGGTGTGCTTCCACTCTGACCATAAGCAAAATTTTGAGCCTAACACATTTTCACGTGAAATATCCTTCTTTAATTTAACTGCACATTGAAGACTTCTAAGTTATTACTATAATCTCCAGAATGCAGTATCCATCGACTATTTTTTCACCACTTACCTTGGTTTCTATGTCATATCATAAAAGTAAGTATTTCTCACAGGATACTTTGCCTGCATTCACCATGGAAACATTTTTAGAGGTAACATTGCTGCAGGAATGCTGATGGTCATTTCAAGAAATATATGATGTAAATACTCAAAAATAACTGTAAGTATGCTGTTCCACTTCAAGTTGGTGCACTAAGTGTTGATTAATTTTATCAAAATTGATATTTCTGCCCTTTAACATACTTAACAAGACAAAGAAAAAGGCAAAATAGTTATCATTTGTTCATTAATAACACTTGGAGACCAAATCAGAAATTCCACTGATGCTGATATTCCACTGGATACTATGATGCCAAATGGAAAAGAAATACCATTGTGCACTGTGTTTGAGACATTGAACTCACAGCAGGGCTAGGGGAATGACACCACGTCCTCATTAATGTATTGCAATTGCAGTAGGCTATTGGTAACTGAAATTCCTTTAGTTGCTTGTCAATGTGCCTAGCTTGAAGGGAGAAGCTCAGATATGAGTCTGCAGAGAAAAATCTTTTGCTGCTTGAACATGGTTCTTTGTAGGAAGCTCTTAGCATTTACACTTTTTATACAGACTTGTTTTGTTTTGCTTTGCTTGCAGCTAAAAGTGGTGCTCAGTAGGGATTATTTCTTATTCAGCTTGTTAAAAAATACAGTGAACATTCAGGAAGGGTATAAAAATTCTCAGTTAAGAGAAAAATTTCCCCAGGCTGTTTTTATTTTTTTCTCAGTCTCACATAACAGATCCTTAGTCTTCTTCATTGCAAGACAGAGGAAATATAATTTACGTTTGTATTACTGTTTTTTGTGGACGACATTTTCTATGTATTCTGCAGTTTATATCAGTCATGTTCATTTCTCCAATGGGTATGTAAACCATGTGGGATTTGAGTCTTAGAAATGGCTTAATTTTTCTTTTAGTTATACCTTTTAAAGAAAAACAGAAATGAACCTTGTTGATGAAGGGATCTTTCTTTTATGCACAATTCACAACAGAGCACCACGTAAAGCTTTGCACTGTCACCATGAAAACTTATTTATTAGCTGTTTTCCAGTGCCCATGACCAGAATAAGTGTATTTTAAAAGACTGTATCCCTTTTTGATGGAATTATGATTTTGATATGCCACCTATGGCTAGCAATATATAGCCTCAGACTTCTGTGTCCACAGAAAGTAGAACTCATCTTGTTACACTGATTTGTTCATGCAGAATCAATTATCTGTAAAGGGCAAAAAGAAGGGAAGACATTGGATACTGAGCATGTGTAAGTTTATGAGGTTATTTGACCACTTAGTTAAGGCTGGTAAGTCTACCATACCTTTAGATAAAATCCAAATTTTATTGTCTGTCACAATTTTCCATCTCAGAGGTATCTGTTCCTAGAGGTACACAGTAGTTCAGTTCAAAATATGGGAGATGGTTTGACTTTAATTTATGGTAGAGAGTTCTAGTATAACACAAAAGGAAAAAGGTAAATTAGACAGGGTGGAGATTCATAATAACTCTCCAGTACTAACTTTTGTATCAGATTCATTTATTTTATGAATCAAAATGAAATTTTCTCTGGGCCAGAATCTAGAATTTAGAAATCAGTAAGTGCTCTTTGGTGCTTGTCACATCATCACAAACTACCACCAGGAATAATGAGCCTGAGAGCAGAAAGCAGAATGCAATTTTGTCAGGAAGACATCTTGAAGTCAGAAATTTTTACCAGGGATCTGATGTCAAAAGGTGCTGCCATAAGAAAAGTTCTGCTTTAAACACAAAGTAAATCAAATACATTTTGCAGCATTTGTAGTGCATTTAATTTAAAGTTGTCCAATTGTATTTACAATATGACTTAAATTTAATGTCAGTGATCCATTTTATGGCATGATACCACAAGGTACAAAATACAGCTACACATTAGAAAAAGCCGATAAAGTCGAGTTCCTGATTTTCTAATCAGTTGTCATTTTGCTAAATAATGAAAGACACCAGCAACATGTAGCTGTTCAAGCATTTATAGGTCCAGGTATAGCCATTTTGAAAAGCTATTCCTTCATCACATTTTTCCTATTCTTCATGACTTAATTGGCAAAACACCAGTAATAACACTGTATTACAATTATCCTTTACTTACATTAAATCTGTGCAACAGAAATGATTTTTAGAATTATTTCTGAATTACTGCAATCTGATTGAGGCTCTTTTCCCCAAAATAACTGTTCTGCTATTTTTTGTTTTTTCAGAGTTGGTTCTTTAGTAATCTTAAAATGCAGGAAAAAAACAAGCAAAAGAAACAAAACAAAAAAACCCCAAACCGAACCCAAAAACCAAAAACAAAACCAAACAAACAAAAAACCCCAAAAAAACCCCAAAAAACCCAATCAAAACCCACCCCCAAACAGATGAGAACCTATCTCCCAAAACCTTTTACTAGAACATATAATTTTCATAACTCAAAAACACTTCATGAGAGTATCGGCGTGTTTGTCCTCTAAACAGTTGTGCTTGCTCTAATCTTCCCAGAGTAGTGAAGTAAAGAAATCTGCTGAAGCACATGTTTCTTTAGGAGGAAATTTGCTAAATAATACCAGATGGTTTTCTCTGACTCAGTAGATCAGTCTTTGGGTGCAGGGAACAGGAACACCCTGGAGCATTATAGTCCTGTTTCCTCGAGCGTTGTGCCATGCGTGTTCAGAACTACAGGTAAGTCACAGTATGTGCTTCATTGATTAAGCATGAAGAGAGTAATGAAAGTGCATTGATCCCTGCAGCACCTATTCTAAAATCCCTTGGGATCTCCAGAGCGCCACTACTTGTTTTCCCACTCAGAGGATTATCTTTAAACCAACTCCTCAATCATCACTGTCTCAAACAGCCACTTAAGAGCTGGCTTTTAAGGCAAGGTATGAAATGGAAATTTTTTTAGAAGTCCAGCACACAATTTAGGATCTAGTTCTAGTGTGATAGAAGCAAGCAGAGGTAGCCACAGTACTTTATAGCATAGCTCAGTTTTGCTTTTCAAATACATTTTCATTTACATGTGACATAACTGATCTGTGTCCAAGAGGACAGTTGGCACTGTCATCATCTTTGGAGCAGTGTGCAAGAAACTCAGAGACATATCAATAGTTCAGATCAGGGTGGGAGAAAAATTATGTGAGGAAAACACTGCTCTGTAGGGGTTGTCTACAAGGTGTCTCATCAGCAAGTGTTTTTCAGAAGACCGTGCTGGATGTGAAGGAGTATCAGGCTCCCACCGTGACACTGGTTCTGCAGTATTGTCATGAGAACTGTTGAAGGCATTCAACATCAGTGTGGGAGAGCCACAAATCTCTCCTCAAGGTTAGGCAATCAAACCAAAAGAATATTTGACTACATCTTGGTTGCAAACCCCACCACAGTGTAGAAGGCAAAATTTTCTTTTATCAGAAAAAAAATCAGAGTTTTGACAAAATGAGGACTCTACAGAAGTGACTGAGAGGGATAAAGCTCTGTTAAGCTATTTTACAATCCTACAGGTTTTAGTAGTACAGATAGAAAGCGGAGCAGGCAGGATGATCGTCACGGTGTCTAAAAATTTACTTTTCAGGAAATTGTCCAGCCACAAAGCCAAAGATCACACTGGATGAAATCACCAGCTGCTGTATTTCAGAATAGAATAGAATAGAATAGAATGGAATGGAATGGAATGGAATGGAATGGAATGGAATGGAATGGAATGGAATAGAATAGTATCTTTGATGGATGGTTTCCATCCACTCACAGTGCATCTACTTGGCCACTACTGAAGGACTTTACTCAGGGAAATTAAAGTTAGAAGTAATTTGATATTGACTAGGGAAGTAACATTATATTTGGGAACCAGTAAAGATCAGATTAAAGGAGTACCAGTAGGTTTGGATGAGCAGTTTATCCAACATTTTTTCTTACCAGTGGTAAAAGTACCCAGCATAACTAAAATACAAATAGCAAACTTCAGACAAGGCAAAGACAGGAACTGCTTTTTTTATGGTCGGTGTTTTCATTGTGATATTTGCGTTTGGAGCTACAGTTTTAATGCATTTCTTACTACATAATAGAATAAAATAACTGATTTTTTTTCTTAATTACAGAATCAGTGAACATGCAACAAGCAATTCACTGAGTGAAGCTAGGCATTTCCTCTTATAATTAAACCTTTTGACACTGTGAAAGGGAAACTTTTACACTACTTGATTTGTTTTCAATCTGTCAGGGAAATCATGGTGTATTGTCCTTTCAGGATAGCTACCAGGAAGTCCTAGAACTGTTACTAAGGATGTTATAAATGTGACCAGCACACTACCATGAAAGCTTTCCTTACAGTTTTTATTAAGAACTCTAAAGCACAGGGATGACAGTGAGAGATTTGGATTCACATTATGTTTGTGACACACATTTCTGGAGCAAGCCCCTTAATTCTCAGCAGGTGATTATAACCCCATTCATTGCCCACCTTAGTCAGTGTCTGATGGAATAAAGGGGATTATTTGCTTATTGTCTCATCAGAGCAACAGGGGAAAAGGAGGTGTTGGGTAGAGGAGTAAGACAGCAGGAGGTGAGAGGACAGACAGTGTGCACTGCAGGAATACCTGGGTGTGCACTGCTGCTGGATAGGAGACACAATCATTTCCTGCTGGGAAATGTGCAAGCATTAGATGTAGATGTGAAAGCTTTACAAATGGCTGTGTCATCTTCTTGACACAATCCAGCTCTTTGGTTTTTCTGCACCTATGCTTTCTTTCACTGATCCTTCACACATGCCCGGAGAGATTTATTAATGGAACTTTGGGAAACTTCAAATACGGTGTTATGATCAGGTTGTCTGGAGAGATCACACAAAGACTTCTCCCAATGCAAGACATACAGAATATATATTTTAATTTAGATATTGTAAGCATCTATCTCTCCTATAGGTCTTAACCAGAGGTCAAGATATGAAGTGGGATTGCAAGAGATCTTTATAGTTTAGTGGAAAACTGAGGAAAATAGAATGTCTGAGTCAAGTCTAGGCTACAAAACCAACTTGAGAAGCAGAAAACTAGCAGTGTTGGACAAAGGGGCAGGGAGGTTTAGAGAAAAACTTTGTTTCCCCATTTCATTCTGAGACAGAAACGAAATTTTGTTGTAATATGACAGCAAATTTTACCAGTACCCTACTTGCTTCTCTTGTCTAAAAAGTTAACTCAGATTTTTCTTTATCACCTGCATTCTCAAAATTTCTATCAAAGTTGGTGAAATCTTGGATTATGCATCGCATGCAATTAAAACTCTCTTATAAGAAGGTATATAATTTATCTATCATATACCTATTACATACAAAATATGGAGGATATATTCAGTGGTGTAGAGCTGGTGTACAGAACTCAGTTGGGGTTTGAGAAAAACTTTTCTACCCAAATCATAATGAGATCTTGGATGAAGCAGCTCTTTCATAAGGCCCTGAGCGTTGCCTGTGTCAGTGAGTGTCATGTCCCATGAGAAGAATTTTAACTTCCTGTAATTCACAAAAAACTGGAAGGGTTTCTCCACAGCATAGGAAGTAGAAACTGGGAGACTGTAGAATATAATTATTATTGTTTTCTACAGATAGAGTGACACAGAGCACAAAGGAATCTCTACTTGTCTTTGGCAAGTGCTTAGCTCAGTTTTTACACTTCTGAAAGCACAGCAAATAGACTGAACTTCAGAAAAATCCCTGAGATGTTAGCACTGATCACATTACCTAGAGACTCTATCGGTGACAAATTCCTTGGAGGTCAAAAAAAAAGAAGAAAGACCATAACAAAGTAAAGCCCTAGAAATTGTTTTGCCTCTTCCCTCTCCCCCTCATTCCCTATCTCCACATCTGTGGATTTGTGAGAAAACATGGATAAATTGTTTGCAAAAAGAAACAAGAGGAAAGTTGTTTTGAAATGTGTAACAAGGTTCAAAACCACTGATACAATAAATCCATGGTTTTTAAACAAATAAATGTGTTAAAATGCAATAAACAAGTTCCCAGTCCTGGAAATACTTATGCAGTCATTGAACTCCTAAGGACTTATTACTCATGAGTTTAAAGTTAAGCATATAATTAAATATTTCCACTCTTGAACTTTGAGTCATTCTGCTCACTGCTATTTCAAATACCTCCCAAGATTTGACGTTAACATGAAGTGGTGTGAACTTTTTTAAAATGCTGAAAATAATTTGAATAAATGAATTAGTATTTCCTTAGAAAAATAAACAAGGGTTTGGTAAGTATAAAGAGCTTAAAGGGCAAGTTGCTTATTTTATAGGAAATTATTACAATTAAAATGCAATTTGTCTTTTTTATCAAATTTTAAGGCATTTAATACCTACATATTAAATCTCTTTGCTAATGACTTATCAGTTTTAAATACTTTGCAGTAATGACTTATATAATTTCAAGTGGTTATTTTCCATACTTCATTACTTTCCCCCAAATGATCATTGATTTGATAATTAGTTGATATTTTAAAGGCTAAAGACGTGATGTCCTTGAAAATGTTTTAAGTGTCTTTTTCAGGGCAAAAATAAATTATCGTCTTTGAAATGCCATTCAGCAGTAATTTTAGTGGGCTTTTTTTAGTCTATTACAGATTGAGAGAGTCTTTCATTTTATATTAATTAGTAGTTTGTGGCAAGATACTCAGAAATCAACATATTGCACCAAAATTTCATGCAGTAAGATATCTCCCTGTACTCAGCGGGTAGCTGTAATGTATCTTTGAACAAAGCCCACATTTCACTTGATGTAAAAAGACTTCCAATTTTCACAGTGTCATTTCTCTTCTACATAACAAATTAACACACTGCATAACTTTTATCCCCTTCCCAGCAGGCAGGATACATTAGTACAAGATTTCTCAACCTCTTAGTGAGCTTTTAAAAGTTGTTTCATAAATGTTTTCACCAGACTCTAGGAATTCATCTGTCCTCTTTGGAGAAGAACTCCTTGAAGGACAATTTCTACCATACTACAGGAGTCGGAGCACACTTCCTTTGAAATAACCTTTCTGTCCTCAATGGACCTAAAGACCACATTTAACTAACATTTTTACTTGTGTATGTAAACCTACAGACTTGAGGACTAAACTGGGATTAAGATCTTGTTCAGCAAGAATACAAGCAGCAAAAGGTTTCTATTTTTATCAAAAGACTACAAAAGTTAAGCAAAGAGTAGTGAATAACTAGTTTTCATTAAGAAGATGACTGTAAATTCTGATTGTAGCTGAAAAGTATTAATTAAATTACAGTGTTAAACAGCTAAATTGATTAGCAATCAACTCACAGGGGCAGGTCATGCAGGTTGTCTTTGTCACCAAAGAGTAGATGGTGCCCTCCATTGCACGGGGAGGTGACACTGTTCCTGTGTCACCCAGACTGGAATGTTCTCAAGAGCCAGTTATAAGAAGAGGATAAATTATTGATACACTATCAAATCACAGAATGGTTTGGGTCAGGAGAGACCTAAAACATCACTAGTTCCAGCCCTCCTGCTGCAGCCAGGGACACCTTTCACTTGACCAGGTTGTTCAGAGCCCCATCCAGCCTGGTCTGGAACAATTCCAGGGATAGGACAGCCACAGCTTCTTTGGGAAACCTGTGCCAGTGTCTCACCACTCTTTCAGTAAAGAATTTCTTTCTAATATCTATTCTAAACCTACCTGCTTTCAATTTAAGTCCATTCCTCCTTGTCCTATCACTACATGTCCCTTTAGAATGTCCCTCTCCGTCTTTCCTGTAGTCCTCTTTAAGTACTGGAGAGGCACTCTGGAGTCTTCCCTCTTCCAGGTTGAAACACCCCAATTTTCTGAGCCTATATTCATAGAAGAGGTACTCCAGCCCTGTGATCATCATCAAGTTGATGGAATTCTTTGCCACGGAAAATTTTGGGTGAGAAAATTCTGTCATCACCCAATTTCTAACTCTTAATGATGACAACAAGTTTTCTGTTTCTTTGTAAATTTGTATTTGTTTGTTTTGAAAAGCAAATTAATCTTGTGAATATCTCTAGCAAAATCTCTGGCAAAACAAATCACTTTTGACTAAAACTGTTATTTTTTTATTTATATAATCTCTTTTAAATAAAAAAAATGCAAGAAACATTCTAGAAATTTTTTATTTTCAAATACTTTAAAATAAAATAAGGATCCTAAGTCTTTAAGGTTTTCATGTATCATGATGTTTTGCCAGACTAGAAGCATTTATCAATATTTGAAATTAAAACAGGCAGACAAAATTAGAGGCAACACTTGCTGACTTTATCAAAGTAAAGGATAAAAAGATACAAACATTTGCAAGTTAATTAAACACATTGTAAGTATCATTTATATGCCTAAGTCCCAATAAGATCAATAAGAGCTATAGCCATGCTCAAAGTGAAGTGTTTGCTTAAGGAATTTGTTGATTGGGCTAATAGGAGGTACTTAAGCACCCTTTCTGTCACTGTGGTTTAACACACATGTACTCAAACTCACTAATCTAGAGCCTACACTCTCAGTGACCCATCAGTTAAAGAAAACTGACTTTTAATGGGGGTCTGGCAGGCTTGATCCATTGTTTTTTACCCACACTATGTGCAGACTTAACTTTCAAGATGTAAATACCTTAATTCTAGTTTAATATGTTTGAGGATCTTTCTTAAATTATATTTTTTTAAAAATGCCTCAAAAAGGGCTAGGAACAAACGTAACTTATTTGCCTTAGTTTAAGGTCAGGAAAAATTGGATCAGTTAGTGCAGATCTCACTGTCTGTTACTCAAAGGTAAAGTCCTTTTCCCCATTGCAGCATTCCAAAATTATTTTGTAACTGGTGGAAAAATTTGGCCTCTGTTGCTTTGATTGTAAATGAATATATTTTTAAACTACATATTTAATGTTTTAATTACAATAACAGAGGGCTTTGTTATTTCTGTTGCAAGTTACTGAACATGACATGAAAAGGGAATTCAAGTATAGTCACTTGGTTATTAAAGGACACTCCATCATATTATAAAGTCTCCTTATAAAATCCCTCTGACAGAGTTTACCTCTCACTATTTCATCTTTGAGTGATCACCAGTGTAAGAGAAATCTAATTTATATCAACTTGATGTATTAGTGAGAGATTACAAAAAGTGAGTTTCCTGAGCAGCTAGCTACCCTCACCTCTGAAATGGATGCTCGGGCTCCAGATTTCTATTTCCATCTGTTGAACCTCTGCTATAATAAAGAATCATTTACAGCTGAAGATAAATTCTCTCTGTGATAGGGTAGGGATAGGGAACATTCTAATGGTTTGGTTTTCCCTCTCCTTATTCCTATCTTTTCCATGTGTGTATAAGAACTAGATACAGCCTCCTGATAACCAGCTCAGTAATATACAGACAATTGTGATAATTGTCCTCACTTGACTTTTCCTCATTTATGTCCTATGTTAAAAAGGCACGTTAAAAAGTCAAAAAGCTAGAAAGTTGGAGGGCTAGGACTGAAGAGAAGGAACAATGAATGCAGGGAATATGTGTGAGGGAGAGGAAGAATCAGGAAAGGACTACACTGGGCAGAATGACCTGTACAAGGAAACACCTGGTTAGAGTGGACAAGAAGTGAGGGCACAGAGTAACGTGTGAATTAGTCTGAAGGAGAAAGAGGAAAGCAAAGGAGAAGGAAAAAGCAAAGAAAACAGGGATAAAAAAGGGAAGTTCACTAGAGAAAGGCCATTTGCTTGCAAATGTTTGTGTGATATTTATATACCATTGCAGTAGAGTATGGAACACCAGTGATAACACCCCTGATCAACAATAAGGGCCTATCATAGCTCCTTATGATGTTTATTACAGGCAAATTGCACCAAATATAGTGAATCTGTATCACTGACAGGTAGACAAGGGTTTTTTGCATCATTAATTCACTATAGAAGACCAACACTGATGTAGATTCTAAGATGAACTGGGAATTTTAAACTTCACATCACTGTTTAGAAAAAAAAATACAATCCTATGATGGATCTGTCATACACAGGGAACTGTGNCTGGGAATTTTAAACTTCACATCATCCTATGATGGATCTGTGATACACAGGGAACTGTAATTGTGAATTCACTGAGATGCCTGTGGTCTTTGTTGTTTTTTAGAAGTCAATGTCCATGGCAATCAAAGTGCAAGTTATTTTTTTACAAAAATTTGAAAAATCAAATTTTATTTGCTCATTGAATTGGATTATAAATTAATTTTGTATTTTTTTTTTAATTCCCTGAATTTAAGAATTGTTTGTGGCCCCTTTACCAAACTGGTATTTAAACATCGCTTTCTTAGTGACTGCTTATGAAAGAATTATGCTTATCTAGTCTGTAAATGTCATTTTATGGATGTTGTTATCCTAGTGAACCTTGAAAGCCTCAGAGCTCCAACAATCTTAGCTCATCTCTGAAAACTACGTGGTCAGCTATTTGGGTTAAAGCAAATGCAGTTGTTTAGCTACTAAAACAAATATATTGCAGTCAAATGTTGAACTGATGTTTGAATGAAATTCTGTCTGCTAAATAAATAAAACTATTACTATTGGCATTAACAAGAAAGTAAAAAATATTTTCTGTTCAATTAGGCTTATGTACGTAATTGAAACAGCTTTTAGGCACCCCTGTTCTGCATCCCAAAGCTGCTGGGAGACAATCACCTACTGCAGGGTGACAGGCAGCCTGTGCCATGGAGATGAAGGATGCCTCTCCCTGCAGAAACTGGTTTATGGGATAGGTTTAGGTTAGGAAAAGGTTTAAAATCAGCTGTGATGCCTGGATACACCTGCAGTTTAACTTCCCTGATCCACCCCCAGGAAGTGGACCTGGGAGCCATGACAGATACATTTAAATCTTCCCACCTGTAAATTGCCACATTATGGAGAGGCAGTCTGGAGTCGAGTACATCTCTCAAACAGAGAAGAGCTGTTGCAAGTTCACACTCTTAGTTATAACACCCAGGAATTCGGGGAACTAATCTGTAAGGGAAGCTACAGAGAACCTGTCAGGTGTACATTCAAATCACAAACCTTGTGTGCTTGAAACACTTCGTTTCTCCTGTTTCAGTTCGGTTCTAGTGGCCTAGAGGCTCACTTAATAAAATATTTTATATCTTTATCATTAAGTTTTAATTGGGGTTAAATTGCGAAGTTAAAGCTGTTCTGCTTTTACATATATAGAAAATCCAAGGAAAGCAGTGAGTGGGTTCACCCTGATCTGCCTTCCTGTGGGGCACGTGGAGGGACTCAGTGCTTGACAAGCCCCCACAGCCATGGTGAGCACTGCAGAGACTTGGGGGACACATGAACTGTGACACTGCAAGTAGGCCATGGACTGACAAAGGCAGAAAAGGGCTTTCTCCAATTCTGGTACCCTGAGCGGGTAAAAATATGGCTCAGAGCATTTCTTGGAGATGTAAACAGGTCATCCTTGTGTGTAGCTGTGAAAAAGGCAACATGACAGTTTTGAAATCAGGTCCCCTTATGTATTTGTGTGTACTTTCAGTGTAATGGTCAGGATTGGGGCTTTTACTGCTTTACAGTTTTGCCTAGTTCTGGCACCATCCTTTCTTATCTTCCTCTTCCTGTGTCCCCAACATTTGCATCTGCCAGAGCCCTACGCACCCATAAGCTGTGGCTGAATGTTGCACTAAGCTGAAGTTTCTCAAGGTCTTTACTAGACTGTCTTCAGCACATCCAGAGAAATGGGTTCTGGGGCCTTATACATTTATTAATAGTGTTTTCCTTTTATAATAGTAACATTATCATGTTACCAAAGAGTCCCTAAAGAGAAGAGCAATCAGTATGTGGTTAAATTCTAAATTGATAATTGTGTACTGGTACAAGTACTGGCTTACAGGTAATCAGAAGTGGGAGTCAGACGGTTCTGTCTGTGAGATCCTAATTTACTGAAGAATCCTGTTTTTCATTAAAGCAAAAATCCCTGTGAGATTTAAATAAATAAACAAATACAGAATTCTTTCTTTGCCTCACAACAATGGTACCTTGTGGTGACCTTTTCCTTCCCAATAATAATTTGTTCTTTACAATAGTGCATACACTGATCAATAATTTCTCTTTCTACTCTAACTGTTCTTAGAAGTACATGATACTACACAGTATACCCCCCTCCCCCCAAGCTGTGATACAATAATTAGGTATACTTCTGTACCTGATCTAATGACCAAGCTAGATTGTGTGTATTTGTGGGAAGAGAAAATGAGTACAAAATTAATTTGTTCTCATCCAGGATCAGAATAAAGACTGTCAATGTTACTCAGAAATTCAGATTTCTGAAGGGTCTCTCACTTCTATACCACCAAGCAAGCTGTGAGACATTGAATTTACAGTGTGGAAAAGACAAAGAATAAAGGGCTGTTCTTAAAAGTGTATTGTATTGTTGATAAAAAACGACATGCAGAATTAGATCTCATGTCACCTTGTGTTTGAGGTCATCACAATGGACTGTTGGCAGAAACTTCCTCTGCCAACATGGCTGAATTAAGAATGAAGAAGAAATTTGCCCCATTTTACAGCTGGAAAAATCGAAGGACAGATAATTGTCAGGGTATTTTTTTTAAGTAATTACCTGAAATAATAAGAAGGGAAGTGACAGAACTTAGAAATGAGAGTAGATTTTATCAGTATGTTTTTCATCCCTGCTTTCATTTCAGATCTTCCCCTACTTGAAAAAGAACCCAAGCACTGACCTAAGCCTCTGCTTCACCATCATCCACATCTCCTTTCCACACCATCCCAAGGTCCTGACCTTGCTCTGTTACTCAGCGTGTTTTAAACCACATGCCCACATTTGTAGCTTTGAATCATCTTTCCACAGGTACAGAATGGGCGCAAATGAAGAGTGCATGAACTCATTCATTTTCAGATTATTAGAAGCCTTTATATTAATCTTTTCATCTTCTCCTCACACATTCTCACACATATTCATCCTGGGGAGACACAGTCCCAGCAAGAAGTGATAAATATTCCATTACTTATGACACACATTAAAATTAATTTCTGGAAACAATCAGAAAATAGGAAAATCAGATTATTTAACGTCATTTAGCATTGATAGGAAGACATTAGCCATTAAAAGAAGTTTTTCTATAGTGGGCATAAGAATCTGTAAAAAATACTATTTTAATAGCATATTATTTAATGCCCGATTACAATAGGACTCTGATAGAATATGAACAATAGTAAATGAGCTCATTAGTTCTCAAAGTTTTTACACAAAGTCTAACAAATTGTTTCAGAATGCTGGTAAAAATATACAGTGTTATCAGAAAATTAATCTTTATTCAATATTTGTGTAACTCTACTTATGTGATTGAAGCTTAAAAATCTGAGTGGAATAGAAATAGGGAAACTCTCTTCAAATTTATTAGAAATTCTGGTTTACGAACAATAGAAAATTAAAGGATCACTTTATCCAGAACAGACAAAGTATGAAAGAAATAGCACATTGTTCCATTCCAACTATTTCTTTCTTTCCTGATTTGGAGAAATCATGCTGTGGAAATGTGGTGGACACAGTTTATGTTTTATCAGCTGGGTGTGTCAGTTTAAGTAATAATTAGTATGGTGGCTTTATTTTACTATTTTGCCATACTTGCAGTACAAAATGTCAATACTTTATTTGAAGCATTGATCTGCCATGATATAACAGCAACTTATCAAGCCAAGTGAAGACATAAAAAGCAGAAGGCTGTACATGTACTTCCTAAACCCTCATTCAGACTTTTATTTATTAAAGATTGTGGTCTCCGTGTGTATGTAACTTTGAGGAACATTCAGCTAACATTTCTGACTCCTTCTTATTACTGACCTCACTAGTTCATTGGCTGGGGTCTCACATAAAGGATGGGAAGAGGTGTATGACAGCTCCTGCTCCTACCAGACAGCTGAATGGTGATTATGTCATTAAGATTTTATCTATGTGAATAAAAATGCAAATTATGAGCCTTAGCATATTTTCCCAACACTGCAAGGCTAAAATGGTGCATCATTTTATGCCTAGTATTGAGCTAAATGCAAGGCAAAACATTAATTAAAATGTTGACCTTCCCAAACCAATGTTCCAGTTTCTAGGTTAAAGGCAGCATAAGGGGAATGCAAAGATATTTCAGAATGGTTACTTTGCCATTTCTTTCATCATTGTGAATAAAAAGTTTGAATTTAGTGGTGAAAATAGAAACTTCCAGAAATTGTTAATGCTGGAATTGTTTGGACTAAAATATTAGTTGCGAGACATGAAAACCTTTCTCATGAGCAGATCAATTTTAACAGCTTTTAAATAACTAAATGGTGACCATATTTTTATGCCAAATTATAAGTGATCTTTATTTCAAATGCTGACTTGCTACTCTGAAATGACTACACAGAGTCTTTTCCTTTAATAAGAACTTCCATAAATTCTGAGTTAAGCATAGTAGGCCTCTGGAAGTTGTTCATTTAAAGACAAAAGAAGATGTAATGAACTGTGCAAACACTCTTAGGAAGTAAAAATAATATTCTGAAGCACTTAGTAAGTTCTTTATTTGAATTGAATTTTCAAGTCTTTTGCTTTGCTATGAATTAAAGAAAAGCTAAATTTTAAGTATGCATTTATATTTATCCACATGCAGACATGTAAATCGTTGATAGCCATGAATGACTGGTACAATTCTCATGTTCCACTTGTTTCTAAGGAAATATCAGTCTTTAAAAAAAGGATGTTAAAACTGAAAATCAATTTAGACATAAAAACCCCAAACACGCCTCTCATTGGACTGATACTATTTCTAATCAGTGAAGAAAAGTTACACTAAGAAGAACAAAGATGAAAGTGAAAATGTTCTTGAGCAGTTTGACCTTCTACCCCTTACCATGTGTACGAAGAGACTCCTCTTGCCATGTATGATGAACAAGGACTCACTTTCATTAACAGAGGCTCTTAGAGACATCTGCTCTGGACTCTGGCTTTGAGAAAAATACTTCCAGACTTCTCCAAATAATTCACTAAGCAATGGTGAAAACCTCCTGTCCTTCATTTTTCTGTCACAAAGAGCGTCACTGATATTTACAGGAGCTATAAGAAGTTAAATTGGAAGTCCAGCCCTTAATTTCACATTATCAATATAATATCAACAGTCAGATCTTTTTAAATATCATAAAAAGAGCATGAATATTGTGAACTGAAAATGTTCAGAACAGATTTATGTAATTTATAAGCATAAAAAGCTTTTTGTTTCTAACTGGGGCCTCTTCTGTTTGAACACCGTAAAATTCTCCAAGAAGGAGGGTCATAAATATTCCAGACCTATATTCCTAGCATGCATAATCTATACTGCTTTTCACCACCATTCATGGATTGGCTGGCTTTGGATAGAGCTTTCCCAGGACCTCTTCAATCCCTGGAACCATAAGGGAAGGATCTGCTGCAGTTACAACAAAAGACAGAGCTGAGCTCAAGCATGGAGGACAGCTGACATCTGAAATGATGGCACAAGATGCTTTGAAAGTATTGGCAGGGGATGCATGGACACAGACAATGGTTATAACACCAGTTAGAGTAAAGGGAGCTTACAGGTTAAAAGGCATAAAAGTCTATTTTACTAAAAAGGGGATTTTTCTTCGTATTTTGCAGAGAATAAACTTACATGTTAGAAAAATAAAAGCAAAAAGGAAAAGAGCCAACTATAAATATGATCACATTTTTCTGCGATATTCAAGATGCCGTTACTTGTATGCATGCTGTAATTAATCCTTTCAGGCTCCCTTGTCATGGTTGTACAACATAACTACGGGTTGTCCATCACTTAATGACTTCTGCAGGTGAGCAATTATTAAAATAATTAATACCTAGAAAAATTACCAGGACAACCCTGTACTGTTACTTATAAAGAAAACTTGCTACTTATTGTGTGATTTTTACATTGTCACTCAAACCTCATACTTTTATCGCTTCTTTACCATATCAAAATTATCTTCATAGCATCACACCCTGCTAAAAAAGAGCAGAATTTATTCCAAGATTCTTCAAATAAACAAATATTTCGGTGTAAATGATATCAGAAAGATCATTTGAGGCATGACAAAATAGAAAATGCAATACTTTACACAAAATTGCAATAACCGGATTAGCTTGGAGCAACAACTGATGATGGGAGAATATAAATAAATAGTATATCTGAGCTACAAGAGAAAAATATTTGCTATTGCATTTGTTTATAAATGTTGCATACATCTGTAATATGTACAGAAGAGCTGATGAGTTTAGCCTCTATATTTTGATTCCCACCAACTCATTCAATTACACTTGGAATTTTGCAATCTTTCCTTTGATCCTCTTACAGGTTTTGTATTTCATAATAGACAGAAAGAAGACACAACAGAGAACAAAACTATTACTCTTCTCTAACATTCAAAGGCTACTGTTTTAATTGAAAATGAACGAATACTTTGAGGCACCCACTCTTTCTTCATCCTCGCAGACTGAGGCTTGTGTTGAGGTACCAGGTCCGCCACAGATATTCTCAATTCTCTGAGTAACTTAATTTTGCCTTCCCTAAAAGAAAGTCATGCTACTGACAAGGACGTAAGTCCTTGAAAACTTACAACCTCAGCCAGCATTTGATTTCCAACAATAAGTAGGAACCTAGGACCACACTGGCTTTCCTTCCAACCCAAGGAGTTTTTATGAGAAAAAACACCTTTCTTACACCTAATTTCCTAGTGTGAAATTTCTCTCCCCTTTGCCATTTTAAAGTTAGCCCACAGCTCTGAAAATGGAACCAGAGTCTAAGGCAGTCTCAACAGCTGTTGTCTGACTTGTCCCCCACCACAGGGTGATGACAGAAAGATTTGGGGGCACCCAGCATGAAGGGTCGAACATCTGAATATTTACATATGCAGAAGGATGACACCCCTGCATGTATCTTACCTTTGTGGGCAACATCCTAAGAATAGTAATGGAAGTAGAAAACTTAGAAGTGGATCAGTGACTTTAGCTGAGATATCTACATATAAATGCAGTGGTGGGCAAACTACAGACGGGCTAAGAGTGGGATCCTCATAAATATTTACTGTGCTCAGGGAACACGATTACAGGTATATACCAGTTGAACCCTTGTGCTTCAGCAGCAGCTGGTAATGCTGCCAAACACAGAGTGTGATTTACATAACCTTTTTTTTTTTTTTAAGAATTATGCTGGAATCATTTATTATGTTCCCTATGAGACTTATCAGTATATTTTTGTATTTCTCATGTTGTATGAATCTCCAGGGATTCAGAAGAGATTCAAACTCTTCCCTACTCATGTACAGATTGGTTTTTTTTCCACTACACAGAGATTTTTCTAACTGTATCTGTAAGCTGACCCTCAAGTGATAGCACAAAGAAGCAGCAGATATGTGTACAACCATATAAATTAAAATGAGATTTCGCTTGGAGCTATTTATGAAATCACACACAAGGCACAGGAAGTGTGAATATGAAAGTATAGCAACCAGTCCTGTCTATCATGCCCTGCACAGTTAAGCTGTGTGCTGGATAGCTTTTCTGTGAGGACAAGTCTTCCTTATGATTGGAAGACTAAAACAGCTCTCTTTCCATATCAAATTGCCCCTGTTACCCAGGGATTTTAACGGGATTTAATTAAAGGACCCAGGAAGTTTCACTGTTCTTACTGTACTTTTGGGGTTTTTTGTGTTCATGGAGGTGGTGGGGTTTTAGATGTTTAGGCTGTCTGGGAAGAATCCCCTGTGAAATGAAACTTCTATTTCCCACTTTCCCCAATTACATTCTCTAAGGGTTATTTACTGCAACACAGATGAGGAAAAAACAGACAAACACCCCAAAAATCTGGCATTTACAAAAAAGTGCATTTCTAAGCTAAATCAAACCAAGCATATCTTTGAACAGCGGAACTGTGTTTGAGAACAGACCTGTATATTTCCCCCTGACCAATAGGATATATTTATATAGCAGTTTATTAATAATGAGCACCAACCTTTTATGCTTATTCCTATCCAGTGTAACTCACTGATGTACTGTTATTTAACACTATTGTAAAATTCCTTTCTCTCTGAGTTTTAATCATATGAGAAATTAGATTGAATTTGCATTTACACAGCAAATTTTATGATGTAAGTTTCCTAATATACTTCAGCTTGATACTGAAATAAATTGTATTATACCTAATGGGTCATCAGTTCTGAGGTTTAGTATTTGATCTTGCTTTATTATCTTCCCTAGCTATATTCCATACCTAATTTTTTCCTGAAATGAGCATTATTGATTTACTCATTAAATACTGTCTGTTTGGTGTGAATTTTTCATCCAAGCAGTATGATAAATCCCCTTTAAAATAATGATTATATGCTGCACAAGACTTGAAATACTGTCTTCCTGAGACGGTTTTCAATGGGTTGCAACTAAATACATTGTATACAAAAAAAGGTCTTGTACCCTTTCTGCAAAATGACATCCATTGATTATATCTCCTCAAAAATGGAACAATCAATAAATTATTATACTTCTTAAAATTAAGCTCATTTCAGGTTGAAGGATTATTTTCTTGGTTTCATTTGAAGGTGGTGTTTTGTTTCTGTACTACTTCAGCTTAAAAGGCAACCTCATATCACAGAAAAGTGGTTAAAAATCTAGAAATGTTTCAAAATGCAAGTTTTATCATGAAAAAAACAAAGCAGATTGGGTAAAATGAGACTCCAGTAGACCAATATACCAACACACTATATTTTCCAGCTACTTAAATTTTCGAACCCAGTGAGTGGGTCTGGAAAAATGAAGTTTTTGTCATGAAGGATCTTTCTGATAATTTTCGTAAATGCTCAGTCCAAAGGAGTTGGCTCAAAAGCAGCTGATTCTGCTACAGAAATGTATAGAATTTGTCAAAAGTGTCCTAAATTGAAGAAAATATTGTATTCAAATTCAGCTACAGATTAAAAAAAAAAACCATTCCATAAACCATAGAAATATTTTTATATAGTGTGTTGTTTGATTCAGGTCAATATATTTTAATTTACTGAAGCACACAGAAATATTTTCAGAGCATTTCAACCTTAAACATTTTTTAATTTTATGCACTGGTATTCATCTAAGGAATCCAAGCTTTTACAAATAAAACTATGCGGAAATGAAGGAGAAAAAGCATTCCACGTGAAGATGGTTAGGCTGTGGAACAGCCTGTGCTTACTCCAGCCCTGACAGTTTTCTCTGAGCAAAAAAAAAATAAACCCTGAGCAACCTCCTTTGAATGTTGGGTGAGGTGGAGACCACCTGAGTTCCCTTCCAATCTAAATTATTTTATGATGTGGTGATTTTCAATGCATTACTATCAAATTAATAGGGTTGTTTGAGACTACAGGTTTCATGGCATTTCCTGTCATAAAGCATCAAAGTATGAGTAACACACAGTTTTACCAAGTGTTTAACTCCTTTTAACACATTTGTTAGTATGGAGGTAATAATTCTTCTCAAAGCCAGTTACAGGTGAAAAATGCAAAACTGTTTAGTTAAACATAGTCTGAACTTCTAGAAGTTCATTAAAGTAAGAAATAAAACACTGGAGAGTCAGTAGGAAATGCTACCTTCTCAGTAGTATTTAACAACTCTTCATGTGGCCCAACCAAACGAAAAATCGGCTTGTAATTGTCTTGCCACAATTCTCTGGAGGTGTGCATAGTTCACTTTTGGATGCTGCTGCCATGAAATAAAGGAAGAAAAATCAGTAGTTCTTGCAATCTAATCCTGTGATATTAATTGCCAAGTATATGTGCCTGACATGGTTTTCATTTGCTTCTCAGTGAGAGTTATCTTATCAGCTGCCTCTGAATAGCTGATTACTGGAGACAGCCTCCAGATATTCTTCTATCTTGAGTTGTTTGTATCACTAATGGTAAACACAGGAAGAAACTCTTCCCTTACATAGATTACATTTTAAAACACGCTTGTACATTTCTTTTCTCATTTGTTTCCTTCATGGACCAGTGGAGCCTGCTTGCTTAGCACAGCAGAAAGCAAGTTGCATAAAGCATTCAAGTTAAAAATCATTAGTTTGGCTTTAAAAATTGTGAGTTTTAAAAAAGATTAGCTAGAACAGACACATGTACCAAGTAGTGCTTTAATCTCGAGAATACTATAACATCCTTCTTTGTTTTCTTTTCTTTTCCCTGAATGATGAGATTCAGAAACAAAATTTCTCTAAAATTCACCTAACCAAATATACCAAAATAAGTCTTCTATGAAAAAAAAGTATCATTAAGTGTTTTGAAGTTACAAAAAGTCAACACATACAAGCTGGGAACACGAGCCTGCATTTCACCATTTCATGTCTAGTAATCTTAGCAAAAATGAGCCATGCCACTTGACACCCTCATTTTCTCTTTCTCCCAAAAAACTTGTAGACAAGCAACACACAATAAGAAGGCTGGAAGGGGCTGACTGGTGGCTCCTTGAGTTTCTGGGGAAAAGAGCTGGGAACTCCTCTGTTGCTGCGCAGTGATCTGCACAGTCAGCAGAAAGAGGGGACATTCTGCAGACTTCACTAAACACTGCAGACAGAGAGAAGCAGAGTTTCCTTCATTCCTGGTCTTCTTCTGGCCAAAAAATATGACAACTGATGACACTTTTGACTGCAGCTGCCAAGCACTGAGAAGATGAAGACACTTATGAAGATGTGGTGTGGCTTCAAGAAGAAACACACACACATACATGTGTGGTCACTGCAAGTTGAGAGCCTGTATGTGTTGTCACTGCAATAAAATAACAAACCAAAGCATGCTATGTTGTAGGACAAAAGGGTTGAGACTGGAAAGAGAAAAAAAACCACCCTAGATCAAATTTCATTTTCATGTGACAAAATTACACAGTGCTGCTCTTTACACTGACCTCTATCCAGGCCATCACAGAGACACATTACTCCAGGCCTTTAGTGTCTTGATGATGAGAAAAGTTTTAGAAGTCCAAATTAAATTTATTCATAGACAGTTCAGGTACATTTGTTCTTATGTCTTTTAATTCAAAGAGCTCTTTTTGCTATATGGTGCTCACTTCTTTGGTGAACCAACTAATATTAAGCTCTAACCCATGTATATTTTTCATTTTGTTAAATTAAAAAAGGTATTTCAGTGTCATCGGTATTCTGATCATCCTCATAGTTCTTCCTCAAACTCTTAGGTTCTTGGAATTTTCAGAGCTTTTACACAACTATTTTCAGTGAAGTCTTACCCAAAAGCATTTTGGCTTGTCAACAAAGATAAATATAGTTTCTTCAAAAAAATATAGCATAGAGCTAGAAGCTCTGGAAGAAGATTTGTTTTTATTGCCCAGCACATCAGGCTATGGCAGCCCTCCCCATCTCCATCAGTCCAAAACAGAGTTTTATTACTTCCCATGGATGAGTCCTAATGAATACAGAAGAAGCTGCTCACACATCTCTTCTCAGTCACAGTATGGAATTTAGTCCTCCTTTTTAACCCAAAGAATTAAAATTGCATAGTGGCCAACTGAGACCCTAAATTAAATCTATATTTAAAAGCACTTCCATTGCATTATTAGCAGTGGCAGCCACAGCAATTTATTCAGGATCATACCTATGAGATTCCAGCAGTTTCTGAAAATTGTTAGAGTAAATTAAAACAAAGATTTTTTTAATACATTTTTTCCTCATTGTGGAGACTCTCAAGCTCAGCAAATACATTATTAGTCTGGTGTAAGTTTAAGTGGGTACTTAATAAAGCAGCCAAACCTCCACAAAGATCATGGCAGGCTTATAATTCTAATTTAGTTCGAATTGGAAACCTCCTGCTATTTCCTGAGCTATTTCTCTGTTATCTCTGTGATATAGCACAGCTAACACTGTACCCAAATCATTAAGGCTGTAGGTACAAATGCCATAAAATGCATGTGTCAAAATACATGTATATATATTTTCTCTATTTGCATGCTGAAAGTGAGACAGCTCCATACCCAGATGATTACTAACATGCTCATTTAGTTAATTATGTACTTAATTCAAGGTTAGACTCTCAAGGGAAGGATGGAGGGTTGCTGTGCTCGGTGCTGTTGGGTGTTCACTGCCTGCAGGGATCCCAAGGCAGGTTGGGTATCACGGCTCTGCCCACAGCGTGCTTGTGCCAGCCCCTGAGGTGGCTCAGTGAATCAGCCAAAGAGTGGGTGGAGCTCAAAAGCAGGAAATGTCCAAAAGTTCACATCCCACAGGTAAAAATGTTCTGAGCTTTGAAGAGAGGTGCTGCCTCCAGCCAGGTTTCACAACTGTGGAACTTCAAAAGCCAAAGGAGGAGGAGTTATTTCTATACATGCTGCTTCATCAATATTTATGTCTCACAGAAGAGACAAGAAGACATAGTCTCAAGTCTAACAAAGCAAAACATATATTTGAGCCCACATCTTGGAGTTCAGCATGACTGGATTGAAGGACAGTGTCCACTAACCCTAAGCCCAGGGGCTGAACTACCTGTAGTCCATGGTACAGAGAAGCACAGGAGACTAGAGGAAACCAACAGTATTGTTGCCAAGGTGTGAGAAAGCATGTGAGCTGGATCCCTACAAGAGGAGAAAAGACACAGACAAAAATGCCTTTATTGAGAGAGAAACAATTAGTGGCTCAAGGTTTCAAAAGGAATATTAGAGGCAAAAAGGTAAAAACACTGAGTGAAAAGAGCACTGATGGGTGGTAATTCAGTGGCACTGGAGATCAGCCTTTCAGGTACAAGAAAGCTGCAGAATACTTGAGAGTACAAAGTGCTAAACATATGTTTAACAGCATCTCTTGGGATATACCATCAATAATTATATAGTCACTGAGCAGGGTAACTACAGTGTTAGGTGAATGTTTGCAGCTGCTAGAGTCATAAAAGATTTACACAAATGTTAGCTTGAGACAAGTGAAGTTGTAATTTAAGACTCTGGGTTTCCTCTCTTTACAATGTGTGCAAAATATTTATTCCATGTAACGTGTGTTATTTTTATGACTTGGCAATTGTTCTCTCTTCCTTAACAAATCTGGAACTATTGCACTAATTCTGCATATTTTCCAGTGCAAACCAAATGGAGGTTAAATGTAACTATTTGCAGGAAAGAAACTTAAAAAACCCAAACCCTACCTACTTGGTGCATTGTGCTCTCCATTTCTTGCATCTAAATTAGAGGTTATGTTGCCCAATTTTTTTTTGTACTCAAAATCTTGCTATAGCCAAAGTGAACAAACTTGGTATGCAAAGCCAATAATTTATTATTAGTTTAATCTAGCTAACTAAATAACTTAATCTATTAACAATGATAAGAATGCTTATAGTTCAAAACTCTATAACTATAGTTAAAGCGAGGTGTGCACAAACCTTCCAATATCTCCCCCTTTCTCTGGCCTTACTCGCATTCCTGCTACAGCAATGGCACCACTGTATGGACTGGGCTACAAGGCTGGAGTCTGTACTGGCCCTGCAAGGCCTCTGAAAAACAGCAGATTTATTCTGTTGCCATTTTTTCCCAGACCATCCTGTTAATGCTTTCATAATTCTGCGTCATATGATGGCACCAATGGCTGCACTGGACTAGGGTGAATAATAAATTAGATAATGATGAATAAGACTTGTGCAAAACTTGAGAAAAAACTACACTATCACTGAGTGAATACATACCTTTACTTTTCTGAATATCCACACAGTTTCCATGACTAAAAGATTTTTTATTGATGTGTTTATTATACAGAACTGCACATACTCAGGTTTAAAAACCTGTCTTTACTGGCTTACCTTTTGGCAAATACTTCATCACCTTATCCACAAAGACATACAGGAACATATGTATAAGATATATGAGAAATTAGCAGCAGTAGAAGAACTCTGGATAAGCTTCACCACAGAGCTCATAAAAATAATTATTTGAAATTTTATTGATTTATGAGACAGATCTCCATCTAGTTATCACTGTTTCAACTCCAGTGAAGCCAATGGGATTACATCTACACCTACTGAAGTTTTACTCCACACAGCTAATTGGCTCAGCTAAGAGTATGATGTCAATTGAAAAATCTCAAATAGCCATTACAGGTAATGCTTCTAAGATTCTATATCTTACAGAAGAGAATCCTAGTAAAATAACAAATGAATCAATCTGTGATAAGCTGCAGAATGCTATTCATAATGCTGCAATTTAGAAATTCTGTGTTACTGCACAGCATTGTGCTAGAATGTTGTACCAAATATGCCATTTCAGTGGTTTTTCATGCTTGATGATGGCCCTCACCATGTGTTTTAAAGAAGTGGGGAGAGAGGTAGAGAGGGAATTAATATACAAAATTATACCACAGAGAATACAATGAGACTGTTGTTTCCTTTCCTCTTCTGTTTTTCCTCCCATGTCCTAAAATGTATGAATTTGTAAGCTTTAAGTAATTCATCCCTGTCCTGAACATAAGAAATGGGAAGGATGCAACTCAACTGAGCAGCAGTTAGTGCTGGCTGAGAAGACTGCAAAACTCAACTCCAGTAACAAGCCAAGATTGCTTTTCCTTTGTGCAATGTCATAAGACCAGGATGATAGAATTAAATGCTCTTCTCTAGGGAGTCCTCTACACAGCCCTCATACAGCATCTGCAGGCCCGGGTGCCTGAAGGCTTTCACACCTTGCTTATTAACCAGCATCCACACTTGCTGTTTTCTTGTATGTAATACTTGGTGAGGTAAGTGTTTAGGTACAAAAAAGTATACCAGATTTCTGTATTTTTCTATTGAAAAATAGTCATAAGGAGGTATTTGCATCTGCTTTCAACCTTTCGTACCTTAAAAAGTTGTTCTACTCTTCTGGGTACCCCCCGAGCCTTCTACATCCCATCTTCATTCAAGTATTTATGTCTTTGAAAACAGAATTGTAGAATCACAGAAAATCTCACACTGAAAGGAACCCAAAAGGATCATCCAGTGCAACTCCCTGCTCTTGCATGAGTGTCCATCACTAAGCTGTATCACTGAGCATCATCCAGACACCTTGAACTCTGACAGGCTTGTGCCTGTGACCATTTCCCTGAGAACCCTGTTCCAGTGACCAGCCACTGCATCAGTGAAAAACCTCTTCCTAATGTACAGTCTGATGCAGCTTCATTTCATGACCTCAAGCCTTATTGCTGGTCACCAGAGAGATCAGCACTGCCCCTCTGCAGCCCCCCGTGAGGGAGATGTAGAGTGTGACGTAGTTAATATCAGCCTGCGTGACAGCCAATGTGCTGACCGTATACAAAATAGTGCTCCCAAGAGCAGCAGCATTCCCCCATCCCTTCTTTGTTTTTCAAACCTGTTTCTTCTAATCTAAGAAATTCCTGGTGTGTAGTCATAGAATCATAGAATCATAGAATATGCTGAGTTGGAAGGGACCCATCAGGATCATTGAGTCAAACTCCTGGCCCTGTGCAGGACACCCCAATAATTTCACCATGTGCCTGAGAGCATTTTCCAAATGCTTTTTGAACTCTGCCAGTCTTGGAACTGTGACCCTTTCCCTGGAGAGCCTGTTCCATTGCCCAACCACCCTCTGGGTGAAAAACCTTTTCCTGATAGCCAACCTAAATCTCCTCTGATTTCTTCATGCCATTTTCTTGACTCCTGTCACTGATCGCAGGAGCAAAGAGATCAGTTCCTGGTCCTCCGCTCCCCCTCTGAGGATTTTGAAAACCACAATGACATCCCCCCTCAGTCTCTTCTTGTTCAGGTGGAACAGACCAAGTGACCTCAGCCACTCCTCATACAGCTTCCCCTCAAAAGCCCTTCACCGTCTTTGTTGCCCTCCTTTGGATGCTCTCTAATAGTTTAGTATCTTTTTTTATAATGTAGTGCCCAAACTTCCCCCAGCACTCGAGGTGAGGCTGCCCCAGTGCAGAGCAGAGGGGACAATCCCCTCCCTTGCCTGGCTGGGGATGCTGGGCTTGATGCCCCCCAGGACAGGTGGCCTTCCTGGCTGCCAGGGCACTGCTGACTCATGTTCAACTTGCCATTGACCAGGTCCCTTTCTGGGGTGCTACTTTCCAGCCTCTCGTTCCCTGGTTCATACACACTGCCAGGGTTGCTCCGTGCCAGGTGCAGAATCCAGCACTTGCCCATGGTTGGTGATTGTCTATCTCTCATTTGCCAAGGTCTCTCTGCCGGGCCTCTCTGCCCTCAAAGGAGTCGACAGCTCTTCCCACTGCAATGCCATCAGGATGACACTCTCTGTCATGACACTACCCTGAGATCAGCTCAGTTGGTTACAGCATGGTGCCAACAGCACCAAGGTTGTGATCCTTGTACAGGTCATTCACTTAAGGGTTAGACTTGATGATCCTTGTGGGTCCCTTCCAACTCAGAATAGTCTATAACTCCGTGTTTCTGTATGTCAGCATGACAATATATGTCCAGTCTCTCACAGTGGATCCAGGCTGCCCTTTTTCCCTGACATTAATCTCAAGTCCACATTGTTTCTTTTTCTTAAATGTGTGAGTCTTCCTCAAACAGAAAATCAAACATCACTTTGACTGTCTTAGAGGTGAAGCTGTACTTTTGGAAACAATACTGATTATGTGGGGTCCCTTTACTCCTCATCTGCTTGTTCTGGACTCTGCTCTCCTTGACAAAGGAATATGCATTTGTGAGGCCAGTGCTCTGCTCTGGTTCACTGAGTAGTTGCACAAACATATTTCTCAAGGTCTCAGTGGGACTTGGTAACAAAAGGTGGGAAAAGGGGGTGCTGTGAAATGTCACTATCACCAAGCCCGTGAATGTGTAAGCTTTAGACAGGCACATTTTGACTTGCTCTTCATTTCTTAGAGCACATCTTACAATGCTGTGATCATTTTCATGCTGCTTCTTGAAAATGCCTCAACGTTATCAATATACTGTTAGCTTTGTTTATATTGGAACATTATTATAATATAATAACATTATATTGTAGTAAGATATCTCCCTATTATTTGAAGAACATTTTAGTTCTTTGCAGCTACAGTGTTGATCTGGGATTTTTTTCTGTTTAATCATGCATTTCTGTAGAATCAAAGACATACAAAGCTGAAAGCAACCTCAAGAGAGCACCATCTCCAATCCCCAGCAATTAGGCAGAATGAATGATTTACAATTCTTTTCTAAGTTACTCTTCCCAATACCAAATCTCCCTGTACCATGGGTACATCAGCATGATTTTTGTTCTTATTTGCTTACATTTTGTTATATATTTTATATACTTGTTTATGCAAATTGTTTTCATGTTTCCTCCTAAATCATTGATGAAATTCCAAAAGGTGAAAAACAAGTCTCTGAGAATTCACTGCTTATTAACAATTCCCTATTTACATTTATATTATTATATGGCATTTTAATAATAAAGCTAAAAGATCATCATGCAGCAAATTTTTAGTCCATTAAATATGCGACATTGATTGTTTTAATCAATTAATTTTCTTTCTCTTGAAGCTAAATGTCATATACAGCATGAAGGGAGTAACAATATGGAATTGATTCAAATTGTGCTGCTTCTAATTTAATAATAAAATGTGATGCTATCTGTTATACCTGTTATCAGTGTCTTTTTTTTTTTTAATCAGAAGTGAAGGATTTGCTTATCTCTTCAGCTGGCCTGTGACAGTCGGAATACCCCAAGCTGGCAAAGGGCAAACAAGTGATCTGATTTGGAAAAAGCATTCTAAATGTCAGATTTGTCATTTGCTTTCTCATATTCCAGCCCTGCCTTCTGCAGAGAGTAATAACAAGTGGTTATTAACAAGTGAGTCAATGCTATAGAGTTGCCATTTATTGTAATTCTAAGGCAGAATTAAGCTATGAGAAGATGTGGTGGAGCACATCATACCCTCTTGGAAGGCAGAGGAGTGAGGTTGCTCTGTAGTTCAGTTTGCTGCACAGACAGCAAGGAAACTTCAAAAGAAGAATCCACACATCAAAGACTTTTTACTTTAAAAAAAAAAAACATACACAATCCCCACTAAATCTTTCATCTGCAGTCTCACAAATGTGCAATCCTAATCAAAGACACAGAAATGTATGTCCCTGTAAATAAAAAATATAAAGTCAAAAGGTTGTGGTGTGGGTGGAAAGACGCAGAAAAATTCTGGTATCCCTAGCCATGAGCTAGAAACCTGTTCATGACTATCTCATCTTCACAGCAGATGGACCAGCAGCTGAACTGGCTCCACAGTTCCAGCTCTGAAGGATACTTCAGAAGCAACCCTGCATTAATGACAAGGTCTCCCTGTCAGATATAGGCTTAAAAATTGTATCCATGAAATAAAACCTCAACCCTTTGCTTTGCTAGAGTAAATGTGTTTTTATTTCCTACTTTTAAAGTGATGCAAACATACCTAAAGGGGGGGAGACTCTTCCTGGTAACAGGTAAAAATGCAAAGAAAACAGGGCAGTGACATCCTTCAGGGTACCTAAAACTGGAGACTCTAGAGTAGAGTCCTCCTGTGTCAGGCTGTACAGGGTCAGGCTGGCTCTACTTACAGTGTCAGCAGTGTCAAAAAGTAGGATTCACAAAGGATTCAATCCTGATTAACTTTATCTGCATGATCTCTTGGAAACAGAGAGTACATGGCTTCAGGAAATTCGTATTTTCACAGATACTCCTATCTTGTGTTAAATATCTGCATGAACACAATATCATAATATTAATTTTTAATTTAAGCAGTGAATACAAGTCCTTCTTGTTGCAAGAGAAAAAAAGGACTCTTAGGCGAGTAGTGTTAATTATCATACATTCATAGAACCAGTAACAGGATCATTCATAGAGTCAGTCATAGAATCACAGAATGGTTTTGGTTGGAAGGGACCTTAAAGATCATTTCATTTCAAACCCCCTGCCATAGGCGGGGAAAACTTCCACTAGACCAGGTTGCTCAAACCCCACCCAGCCTGGAACACTTCCAGTGTCTCACCACCCTCACAGTAAAGAATTTCTTCTTTATGTCTAATCTAACCCTACCATCTTTCAGTTTAAGGCCATCCCCCTTGTCCTGTCTCTACATTCCCCTGCAAAAAGCTCTTTCCCAACCTTCTTGTAGACTCCCTCCAGGTACTGAAAGGCTGTAATAAGGTCACCCCTAAACCTTCTCTTCTCCAGGCTAAAAAATCCAAATTCTCTCACTCTTCCCTCATAGGAGAGGGGCTCCACCCCTCTAATGATCTTCATGGTCTCCCCTGGACTCTCTCCAACAGTACAAGGTACTTCCTGTGCTGAGAACCCCGGAGCTGGACACAGTATTCCAGGTGGAGTGTCACCAGAGCAAGTAGAGGAGAGAATCTCCTCCATCACCTGCTGGCCACACTGCTTGTGATGCAGCCCAGGGCACGTTTGGCCTTCTGGACTGCCAGTGCTCATGCCAGCTCAAGCCTCTCACCCACCAGCGCCCCCAGTCCTCTGTGATAATGCTCTGTGATAATCCTCTAGGATAGCTTTAAACTGCTCTCAGAATTTAGCAGAAATGTGCTAAAATTATCACATTGTTACACCGGATATTTGTATGGTCTGTTTATCACAAGTACTCGTGTTTGTCTGTGTGTGGCCGTGTGTGTGTCTAACACACCCAGTTGTCTTTTCATTTACTCATGCACACACTATGTCTGGCTGTCTTGCCAGAAATATGAACTGTGTGTGCCTGGAGGAATTAACTACAATCCTTTTCATAAAGAATCCAGTCTCTCTGGCAACACACAAGCTTTAGTTCCATTATCTAAATCTTTTATCTTCCCTTTTTGATTGAAGGATAGTTTTTCATCTTTATATTTTTCAGTGAATAAAGTGCAGATGAAGTTCTCTTATGTGACAGAAACATTCCACCTTTCCTGTGAAATTGCCCTGAAAGCCTCATCAAAGGCAACACCCTCTGAATTATTAGGTGCATATGTTAAAAATAGTAATTTGCATTCCATTAAAATAACACAGACCCTATTGCTAAAACTTCCATCCTGTCCTTTGAATTTATGTGCACTGAAAACAGCCCTTTTGTAAATATAATCATTATCCTCTTTTCTTAAAAGAATTATAGGAAAAGATATTACCTCTTCCTATTTCTTTGCTATTTCCTTCTTATGCATAAAGAAATACTGTGCCATTCTGCAAGTCGTTCTTTTAGGATAAAAATTCTTATGAAAAACTTCCTAAAACCTAAAGAACTGTAGTCATGTTGAGTATTCTTTTGGCCATTCTCTCTCTTTCTACATTAACACAAATCTTTCCAACTCCTGATCTTTCTGTCACATTTGTTGATTTAGTTATGGTGGATCAGAAGTACTGTTAGTACTAAACTTGCACCGTGTTTGCCACTACAGAGGTGGCAGTCTGTCACTCCAGCAATTCTGCCACATGGCTTGGTTGCTGTGTGCACTGCTTTGAATGCATTTCCTTAACTTTGTTCCCTTAGTTCTTTCCACTTGCTCCTTCCTGCCCTCTTGCAGTCCTGCACCTCCAGGACCACAGTCCCAGGAATCCCTGCAGTGTCACTGTCCTTTTCCTCATGCCAGCTCAGGCCCATGTACCTCAGTTCATTTGTCAAAATCCAAACAGGCTGTCCTGGCTGCAGCAAATCGAGCTTTTGTTGCTGGTCTTTCACGTTGTAATTGCTTGTCTTTCTGGGAATAATGTCACATCTTGAATGCCAGATCTTTGCAGTCGGAATTCTGGCTTTGCAGTGCAGGCTTTGTGCCCTGCCTGGCTGCCTTTTCTTGCCCATGCTACACATCACTGCCTTAACAAGCTGCTGAGTTCCTGCAGAGCCATTAAATCTTTGTGCCTCATCTCTCCCTTTCTCCCTTCCAGGCTTGTCATGGCTGAATCACACAGCACGTGCACCTAGAGTATTCCAAAATAGGGTTTCATGAAGAAAGGAGAAGACATAGAGTATATTTTCCCTATCTAAAACTCAGTAAATTATTTTCTACTCATGGAGTGTAGGATTTATAACCTAAACTCAGCCTGAGAGAGCAAAGCAACCTATCCCTAATACTGTCTTCAAAATCAACAAAAACAGAAGCAGGATGTAATTATAAGCTTGTAATAATAACAGAACTCACTTTTCTCACAGTTACACTTCTTTTCCCATACAATATTTTTTATTTATATCTGAAACCATAATAATTATTAATCATTATAATTGTTCTAATACCATTCCCAAGTAAAGCCAGAATACCTACGATGTGCAGAAAGAGCCTGATATTCCGTGGGTTTTTTCTGGTGTGGGACTTTCTTTAAGAAAGGGTTTTTAAGATTTTTGGATAAAACAAATCCTCTTGGATTGTTTTATTTTTCCCCTTCTCGAGGATGAAAAATAGCTTGCATGTGATTTTTCAGAAAATTTGTTAGTGCCAGACGCCAGTCAAAGCAGTAAAATGCAAATTCTGAAAAAACTTTGTAAAATTCTGGGCATGCTGGTTAGCACTGTATAATTCATCTTTCTTTTAGCCTGTAATCTGGGACTGAGCTGGCATGCAGTATATGCTCCATCTTTGCCTATCTCAGCCAGCACTAGTATGCACTTGCTTATCATCTTCCCTGATAAATTCCATCCATCATTCTAACGTCATTATTTATCTTATGATAAATTCTGTCAAGATTGGTAGAGTAAGATTAGTTTTTCAAACTCTAAAATAGAGACAGAAAGATCTCTTTAAAGCCTGCTGACAGGTAAACAGAAACTCCAGAAATCTCATCTTGTGTATTGAAGACAAAGAGGGTCAAACTCACCACAATAAGAGAGCTGGGCACAGAGTAGAAAAGTTGCCAGGGACACTGAACATGAATTTTTCAGCTTTGTCACTCCCTGCCTATTGGTGTCTATTGTCTGCTAAATGAGACAAATTGTCAAAATTCAATAATAAGAACATCCTCAAAACAGAACTTCCTTAGCAAGATGTAGTCAACTTTTCCAGTTAAGGTTGAATGGTTTCAAGTAAGAGGCAAACCCATAATTTAGTGGGGTACACATATAATATAAGTCATATTTGTCAACTGAAACTTGCTCCACGATCACCAAAAAAATCCCAATCTAGGTGGGATTGTGCCTTGCCCCGTGCATACTCCCATGGGGGTACACAAAGTAATTTTGCCTTTCCCCTCTTCCTCTCACCCTAATTTGTATTGGTCTTCTGCTCTGGAAAAGCTGGGAATCTCCTTCCGCAAGTACGACTTGGTCAAAGACACCAAGGTGTCTGCCAAAGCCCTGAACCTTTTTACACAAGGCATCGCAGGAGAAGATGCACACAACTGGTAATTGCCATGTCACATTTTGGCACACCAAGAACAAGATGGTCAGATCACCCTTGTCCCTTTCCCTGTCCAGATGAGCAAATGAGAACCAGTTCATTTGCTGTGACTGTCAGTCAATTACATCTCTTGCTCTGAGCAAAGATCAAACACTCCGCTCAAGAGATATTGTGCCTAAATGCTCTGGCTCACAATTACCAGCTTTAGTTATTAATTCTACGGTAGGTGAAGCTGAGAGATAAATTTGGTTATAGAAGATTTAACAGAGGTTATATTTATTAACCCTTATTTAATCACCTCAGCCAAGCAAACAGCTTTGATCTACAGTGTAGAGCTGTAGTTCAATATTTACACCTTGCATGAAAATATGGCATTTAATCTAATCAAGCTGGCCAGTGCTGAACATGCCACATTAAATGTTTGCTCTTCAAATCTGGAGTTCACTCATTCTGTCATTCTAATTCCCGGACCCAATTTGAAAATAGTTTGCATTACATGCTATCTTGCAGCTTTATGTGTTTGCCCACCAAACACAGGTTAAATGACCTTGTCGTGTGAATGTGACATTGTTAAAATCAAAGAATAAATGCAACATTATTATCTACTAAAAGAAAAACTAATACATTGCTAACAGCAAAAAGACAAAATATCTCTCTATCTGTAACAGTTCTTTTGCTACCAAAAATAATCTTGCTTTTTGTTCCACGGCAGAACATTAGCAGCTTGTGTGATCATTGTAATTTTTTCTCATCCTGCTCTACTAAAATCCTTTAAACACTAGGTTGAAAGATGAACAAACAAATGGGGAGGCAGCAAAAATAAACAGTGTAAAGTTAAAATCTCTAAAAAAAATGACGGTCTAATACGAAGCAGTGAAGCCTGACTCTAATCTCACACAAGCCAGTTCCAGTAAAGCAGGAGCAATTCTAATGATCTTGAAGGAGGTGCAATGGGAAAATGAGATCACAGTTGAAGCCTTATTTCCTCATTGCTTCTTGTGTTTCTCATACTGAAACTGGGACAGCAAGGAAAAAAATGTGTTTAAAAATTAACCAACCAATTACCCTCCTCTCACGCCCTCAAAAAATATAGTAACAAAATGGTATCACAAAGACAGAACTAGTAAGAAATTTGCACAGAGCTGATTTTAAAACATCTGCATTTCTTACTTGCAGTCAGTTTTTAATATAGGCTGCCCTCACAAGTGAACATCCGTGGTTGTGGAAAATTTGAACTTGTATAAAGAGGCAGAATTGTGCTAGTCACCACTAGAGGAATATCTCTGTGTTTCAAATGTTTCTTCAAAGGACACAGCAGGGCACAGAAGTTCTGGAAAGGGTGGTTCAGGACATGCTCCCCATCAGGCCATAATGACCCCGTGGTGTGCTGGGGGATGACCAGCTCCTGGGCCCAGCACAGGTCCCTCCTGCACTCTGTGAAACTCTGCAGCACAGACTCATCCTTTGAAACAGATCTTCAACTTTCAGCCCCACTTTGCTCTATTATGTGCAACAAAACACAGAAAACATTTCTGTAGTTCTTCTTCTGCATACAACCCCATCAGTATTAACATAAAATTTTTCTTCCAGTACACAATGTGTTACTGTTTCCCTCCCTACTTTTTTTTGTAAATATATACATGTAACTACATACACATGGGATATCATAAATGGTTTAGAGAGGAGAATATCAATGTCATTGACAGAATATTACAAAGATATTCTAATGATAAACCAGATTATATATTACAGAAAGAAAACACTGTGATTTTTCCATGCTCACAAAACGAGAGCAAGTAGCAGACATCCACACTTCAATTCGCCTGCCCTAACTTAGATACCTCAAAGTTTCAATTCTGGAATCACAGCTACTCAGCCTATGTTCCTCTTTGGGACAATGGACATAAAAGAAGTTTTCAACTCATCCTAAAACAAGTTGTCTTCTGGAGGTCTAATTTTCTCCATCCAATATAAAGGTACCATAGTACTTCCAGTTCATCCAGAGATAAATTTATATACTTAAAGTGGTACAGACCCACCCAGATCTCCTGATTTCTGTCTTATACATTATATAGTGCTGTGAATTGCATAGAGGGAGATCTACGAAGTTTGGTTCATGTTTCTCTGTATTTTTCCATTGCTTCCATCCATTGGTATTTCATTCTATCTTTCCTTCCACTTACAAAATACCTGACAGTTAAACACGATGAACTATTTTATTGTTAAGCATTTAAGAAGAGATAAATGATGGTTTGAATGTTAATGCACCAAGGTAGATCAGAATCTTAGCACTGTTAAATGGTTTCTGAGCCACTAGAGCATAGCGTCAGAGCTATAAAGAAGCACTCCCTGATGGATTGTTAGCAATACTCTAACTCTTTTCAGGACAATAATATTGACTTCACATTAGATAAACATGAATCTTCTAAACAAGAGGTGAATACACAGGAATCAGCCTCTTTGTGTCTAGCAGCTAAAAGGTGGCAGGACACACTCTATAGAGTTTAATTTTAACTGTAATTAGCTTTTGCAGTGAAGTGCAGTAAGGTAACAAATGAGGTACAGTGCTACAACACAGGACTAAAGAGAGAATGGAGGAGGTCATACTCTTTACCTTGACAATTTTTGGTTTTCACAAAACCCATTATTAGTAAAACACAGACATTAAATGATGCTTATGCTTTCAAAGAGGTAGTTATGTGGGAGGAAAACAAGGTTAAAAAACAGTGAGGTATTTAACCTGTACTTGGAAGTTGCTCAAATGTGAATGCTGACACTTTCCTCTTTAGCTGTAGACCACATATTCTGAAAAATATAGATAATGCAATGGCTCAGTAAATTGCTTAGCATTTACCAGTGGTTTATGACCCCAGAAGAAGTCAGATATATCAGTGAATTTTTACCTTTACAGGTGCAATTTTCTATCTGCTAACAAGAAACAGAACAACTGAATGCTACTACAGAATTTATTCAGAACTTGGAATCATACTTTTGATTCTACCATAATTCTACAAAAAAAGTAAAATCCAAAAATTTAATACTTCTGATAACCAAAAAGTAGTCTATAAATTGCAGGAATGTAGGAACTAGGAATCCAGAATTTGAGGTAATTATTTACTCTCAGTCCTACCATCACTTAATTCAGGATAGAAATTTGAGGTTTTTTTACCAGTCTTCATCAGCCCAAGAAATACAACAACAGAAAACACAGCTGGAATAGACCTCACAAGGCAGGCTAATCCACACCTGTGATTCAACCCCAAATCAGCTCTGTCCAAGCTCTTCCTGAGGGATATTTGTCTAAATCAGTCTGCAAAGTCTTTTATTTCAAAGATTAAATCTCCTTATTAAAAAAAAAAACATATATATATATATGTTCATGAATTCCATTCACATTCTTAATGTCTAAAAGCTCACTAAAAAATCCTTTTCACAGAAAAACTGTGATGTAGTTAAAATATTCACTGTCTGAATATCTTTTCTGTATTCCACTTGGGTTTCATTTCAACCTTACTTGCTGGCACTTTGAAGAACTCTTACAGGTAAATCTGGATGTTATAACCTTCATCTATTCATACCTTGCCTTGCAAATCTCACCCTCAAATGCAGCATAGCAAAATACTTATAAAATTAATAAATAAATGAAACTATGAAAATATAACCATTGCCTTTCTATGGAAATTTGAAACTGTCTTTACTGTGAGTTTAGTTACTCTGAAGGAAGACATGGAGTTGAAAAGGCAAAAGAAAACTGTTTTCAAGTGTCTGTCCACAAAGCTATGATTTGCTTCAAACCTGAAGTGTAGGAAAAGGATGAGCACTGGCAAAGAAAAAGAAAATTTCTGAAAGTTTATTTCAAAATTTGTCAAAAAGTTGCCGCCCATTTCATTACATCTTTATAAGGCTGAGTGCTCCTTTGTGTGCCTGCCAGTCCAGACTCCCACTTCTGCATTACAATTGTTCAGGTAGCCCTGCCATGAGCTGCATGGCTTCCATGGCAAACATGGCAAAGGGAATTTCCAAACCCCTGAAGGAAAAAACTATTTAAAAAAACCAAGACAAAACAATTAGGTGTACCTGTGCAGCACCAGTCACTCAAGGATCTTGGAAATGCTTTAAATACACTAATTATCTGAAGTTTGTAATGGCTAGGGATTAGAGATTAGCACAACATATAAAAATAAAGTAGATGTACTAAAATCATATACCTTTTACTAAATATTGACGCATACATTGAATTGTGCTTTAAAATAAATGTCCCCTGATATTTCTTCATTGCTATTTCTTCATGCTCAATGATATTACTTCATTGCTACTTTGCTCAGAGATATTTTCTAGAATATTACATTATATAAGGTCATACCCTCAACTGAGATAAATCAGTATCATCCTAGTTTCAAACGAGCTGCACTGAGTTTAAACCAGTAGAAAATCTAGCCAATTTTCTTCATCCTTTTACAAAAAGCCCCTGCATGTAGCACAGAACTTGTGTTTGAACACAAAGAAAAATAAGATTTTCAGTGTGTGCGCAGCAAGGAAAATTACTAGCTTTTGGATATTGCAGATTTAAGGGATATATGAGAAGCTTATGAGCTCTCAGACTCTACTGTATTGCTTTGGAAGCTGGGCTAGGATAGGCATGATGAAGAGGTTTAGCAGAGAACATATTAGAAATTCGAGTAAGCCACAGCCATGCAATAAAAACTATAGCAGACAATACAATATAATGATTTTACGAAGCATTGGAAGCATCCAAAAGAGCTCATCTCAAGTTTTGCTTCCAAGTAAATTATTAACTTGGTCTCCAAGTACAGGCAAGCTTTCTGCCTCTCTTTCTCAGGGGATTTTTTTCCTTTCTTTCAGCTCATCAGTTTTGACTTAAGATACGGTTCATAAAAATATATACGGAAACTCTTTTTATAACTCATTTAATGTTTGGAACAACCTGAACAGTGACTTGAAAACTTCAGAAAGTTTTTCTTTTAATCCACTCTAGACTCGGAACAAATACAACTTTTTCTCAGTGGAGAGGGATGGCACAAGGGAGATTTGCTCTCCAACATGATAGAGAAAAGAGAAGCAGATCTTGAGAATGAGCTAGTTAAAAATCAGCTGATTTAGAGCTGATGCCAAGTAAAGAGGTCACCTGGCTCTAAATGCAGCATTTCAGCTTGTGCTGCCTCTTTCACAGATTCAAAAAAAAAATTTCCAGGTACAGGCCTGGAATTTTCTGCAAAATGCAATTATTGTATGCAATTATTAGAGCCTATGCTATTACTAGAGTCCTGCTAATTCAAGCCATCTCAGAAATGGTGAAAGATTGACCTTAGCTTCTCAAGAACTACAATATGTGCAGGAATGGAAATGGCCAAAGCAAATGATGAAACCAAGACGAAAACCTCGGAGTCTGCTCAGGTATTGCCTTTTCTCAGGAGCAGTGGCAACGGTAACAGCTGGCTTAAGAAGGGCATTCCACACATTCCAGTCTCCTCTGGGGTCATACCAGCAGCGGCTGATTCCAATTTTCAGGATGCTGGCTGAGACAGATGCTGCAGGTGGGTTGGACTGTGGCACTTTGCTGCCCTAGCTAACATGTAGATGTATAAATGTAGGTATCCAAATACAGGCACTTTCTGCCAGATGTTTATGGCCCTGTGTTTTGGGTTTGTATGGCCAGGTCTTGGTACCAGGAGGGCTACGGAGGTGGCATCTTTGAGAAGCTTCTGGCAGAGTCAATCCCAGCCAGCTCCAAGACAGCTGGCCAAGGCTGGGCCAATTGCCTCTATGATAAACATTTAAGAAGGAAAAAAAGTTGCAGAATTGTGTCCAGAGAAGAGCAGGGTGAGAATATGTGAGAGGAACTGTCGCCCTGAGTTTTGCAGTCTTTCTGTTTTCATTCCTGTAGTAGAATTTCCCAGGCACTTTACTGTAAGCATCAGGCATGTTTACCTACCAGTATCTGTTATTATCATTCTTTTTGTTAGGCGGAGAAATATGATAGACTTTTGATCTGACCAGTGTCATGGAGAGGTGGTAACCCCATCCTCCAATCCATGGTTGTCTCTAAAAAGATATATAACTGACAAAATAAAGACCCGGGCCGGTCTTCTTCCTTCTTCTTCCTTCTACCTTGGCCCTTCCTTGCTCTCTCTTTTGGCCCAGCCCCTATCCTGACAGAACGGTGTCTGCGTGGTCCTTTTGTGTCTGAGTACAACAAGGAACAACTCCGCAGCCACCAAGGTCAGTGGAGAATGAGGGACAGGATGCCAGATGCCAGATGCCAGAGCTGAGGTTCCCCTGCAGCCTGGGGTGAGGCAGCTGTGCCTCTTCAGCCCATGGAGGTCCACGAGGAAGCAGAGATGCACCTGCATCCTATGGAGGAGACCAAAGCCAGAGTGGGTGGATGCCTGAGAGGAGGCTGTGAACACTGAGAGACCTGTGCTGGAGCAGGATCCTGGCAGGGACCTGCAGACCCGTGGAGAGAGGAACCCACGCTGGAGCATCTTTCCCGGTAGGACTTGTGACCCTGTGGGGGAGCCATGTGGGAGCAGGGGAAGGACTCCTCTCCCTGAGCAGCAGCAGAAACAACAAGTGATGAACTGATCATAGCCCCCACTCCCCACTTCCCTGAGGCACAGGGGGAAGAGTTAGAGCTGGGAATGAGGGGTGGGGGGGAAGTGTTTACAGGGTGTTATTTTACTTTTCATTATCTTGCTCTGATTTTGTTAGTAATAAATTCAATTAATCTCTAATTCTAGCCTGTTTTGTCTGTGTCAGTATTTGGTGAGTGATCTCTCCTGGTCCTTATCTCAACTCATGAAATCTTCCGTATATTTTCTCTCCCCTGTCCAGTGGTAGAGAAGCTTTGGTGGGTGCCTGGCATCCAGCCAGGGCAAACTCACTCCCCCCCAGTATTCTTAATGGAAATCTAGGTAAAGTAGAACTTATGTCTGATTTAGGGTAAGTTTTCTATGCATGTTTCCTGTTCCAAAGATAGCATAACCCTTTTTCCCTTATCATGAGGACGTATTGTAGTAAAAATATTAAAGATTAGTAGATGCTCAGAACTTTGTGCTAGGACCATTACTTAAAATGTCCAAATCTCTCAGTCATGTTCTTTTTTTCAGAAAATCTTTCTGGATTTACAGTATGGAGGTAAGATTGAGCCACTGAGAAAAACATCAGGGAAAATTCAGGAGGTACCCACTCCACTCAGTGAACAGTTGCAGCATCTTGCAATGGAAATCACTAACTGGCCAATGTTCACTCTGAGGATAATCAAACAGATAACTGGTAATGATCACACATAAAGGTAAGGTTTTCCACACAAGTGTGCTGTGGAATGTTGTGGCTATAGACTACCAGTGTTAACTGATATCAATTTCCTGTTTGCTGAGGTAAAAGTAAAGTTGACTTGAATGAATGGCTGAACTGGTGAGGCAACGCCTGGCAAGAAAATAAGGGAAGACAGATGCAGTGCAGGCACTGAATAGCTCCATGACTGTAAACTGACCCAACAGCACTTATGGAAATTTAGCTAATTACTTGTAAGAGGGAAAAAATGAGAATCCTGAAAGAAAAAAAAGAATTCAAAATGGATTGTGCTGCTTCTGCATTCACCAGCTGTAGTATGTCATCTTATAAATTGCAAAATGGGTGATCATTCTATAAACCTTTAATTCAAATGTGATTTCTACAATATATATGTGGAAATTCAAAAAATCTAAGCTAATAGAAAAGTATATGAATTCTTTCAAGAGCAAAGGCCTTCTAAAGAATGCAAGGCGCCAGCTGGGGTCATTTTATAACAAATGCTAAAATGCAAGAGATTCAAAAATATCTTTATTTCTAAAAGAGCCAAGGAAGAAAGATAGAAATGAAGTTAAAATGGAAAACTGTTTTATAATCAAGTGCCATAGTTCCTGCAAAGGAGTAACTTTTTTGACAAACCAAAATAAGAAACTATCATTGAACAGAACTCGAAACAAGGAAAATAATTATCATTGAATATCAATGAAAATAATAAGAAAAACACGAAAATAACTAAGAGACAGGATATTTGTTCTTTCCTGAATGAAGCTCTGATGGCAGATTGCAAAACTCAGCTTCTGGAATTTAACTGTGCTGCTGTACAAGTACTGCACCAAATGTTAGTGTGAAATATTCAGTGAACAGAAATCCTCACTACCAGGTATTTTAAGTTCAATTAGGAAGAAAAAAAATACAGTATCCTGTGTTTTGTCTTCTTTTCCATTCTTCATGATGGGATGCTTCCCACCAGTTTCCAAAAGTTTTCCAGGTCTCAAAAAGCCTCCAATATAAATGTTCCTCCAAAAGAAGCAACTGTTTTGTTTTTTTTTAAACAGCACTTTAAAAAGTGCCACTTCTGATACCTTCTCTCTGCTATTTAACAGACTCCTCATTTTTTCCAGCCCAGAAGGTGCAGCTCAACCTTCCCAGCTGGCACTGGCCGAGCTGCTGCTCCTTCCGGCAGCGTTGCGATGCAGCGCAGCAGAGGCAGCGCCCTCCCTGGGCCCGGAGCACCCACCAGACGCTCACACCACGTCAGCGTGGACTGAAGGCATAGGAAGAATGGCTGCCAGAGCCAGCTTTCTGTCTGCTTCAGCCCTTCTGTGCCAAAATCCTTCTCCTCACCAATGTGCAGGTTGCCAAAGACACCAAAAGCATATCGCCCTTTTTACAGCCCGGGAGGATTTTAATTGTTAAGGGGGGCATTGTTTTTTTCCTTCAGGGGCTTGGCCAATGTAGTTTTTCTCTTGCCCTTAAAACTGATCTTCTCCTTAAAAAATGAGCCAAAGTACTCAAAGGAAGGATAGATGCAGAAACAGGAGCAAAAATCTTTGTAAAGAATTACCTTTCTGTCATGTGGCACATTATTTTGGAATACTCTAGGGGAACTTCACAGTTTTAGTCCCCAGTATTTTCAATTCCCAATTATGAAAACACTTAGCTATTGCACCCCAGCTTGTCATAATGAAGTTACATTAAATGTACTTCAATATTTACAGGATAGGCTATTTACTGACATTCTCCACTTCTTTTATGGCCACTTTGAAGTTACAACTGTTCTATCTCAAATAGTTGATGATTAGCAAGGCAAGGTCAACAAAATATCAGACCCTGGATCTTATTTACTGATGATATTTCTACTGTTTGGTTTTTGTGACTACACTTTCAGTGTAATATGGAAAAGACAGCCCATTTCCTGAAGTAAAGCAAAGAAACAAAAAAACAGTAGAAAGAAAATGACATCTCCTTTATAGACACGGAACTGAATTACAGAGACTGAACAGCGTTGCCAACACTGAGCAGAGATTCGAGGTAGAGGTGGGTACCCAAAGTGCTACATACTCTTGGTAGACACATGCTATGTTTTTTTAAAGAGCTGAACCTTAGAGTACTTTTTTTTTCTAACCAGACACAATCTGTTTGAAGTTCTCAGAGAAGTGTAGCTAAACTTAAACTTTTTAAGAACATCCTCTCCAGTTATGTCTTTGCATGCTCTCCTTTGACTCTAGTAAAATCAACCGAAACACTTTTAACAAGCCGAGGGCAACTCTGCCTAACCTTATAAATAATTCTGGAGCAGTTCTGTTTGAGTTCCAAGCTAAGGTTAGAGTTGACTATCACTGCATTATATTGCATAAGGATATCACATGGTGTAAATTTTTTCCTTAATAGTCTGTGTGTTCTGGAAGCTAAGTCATAGGTGATTTGCTCTCTAGTGAGTGTTGTTAGTGCAGCATATTACACACTTGGCTAGCCCCAGTTCTTATTCATGGCTTTTTATTTTTATTTTCAAGGATTAGGCTAAACCACGCATAGAGGGTAGGTAAGAATTTTTATTCTCTTTCATACTCCTGTGCTTGGAGATATGCAATGGAGAAACGCATTAAAAAAAAGGTTAAACTGCAGAAGCCTTACTTTTTTTTTAACATAGATACTCAGTACTAAAGAGGAATATACAAGAAGGTTGAACCCTTCAGCTCCTTTGAGCCTACATCTGTGTCATGCTTTATGGATTGGAGAAAATTTTGCAAGTGTGAAGATGAGGAGTGGAGCTGTGAAATTCAGTCACTATGCTTTGCAAATTTGGGAATCTGTGCTATCTAATAATACGAAATATAGCGATGGTCGCATTTTCCATTTTTGCAAAATGCATCTGATTTTTTCTCTTCCTGAAATAATTCCTTTCTATTATTAAAAATAATAAAATCCTTCAGAGTTTTTCATCCTCCTAGAAAAGGGGAACCCTTTCTTCAAAACAGATAAGAGATCTAAGAGACTATTTTTTGGAAAATTTGAAAATCTTAAACTTACTTTTTAACTTACACAGAAAAAAAGCCCATCATTTCATGATAACTTTTTGGCTGATGTGAGGTAAAACAGGATGTGATTAGAATTGAAAGCTATCCAGTTTTATTTATCCCTGCTTCTCTGATTTAAAATGAAGCCTGGCTGTGTGCAGATGATAACTGTGAGCAAAGGTTGACATCAATTGGAGCTGTAGGACGAGCTGTCTCTGTGTGGGGGAAAATATCACCTTTTTTAAAAGATGCTGAGTGACACTGACAAAATAGACAAGGCAGTCCAGATCAATGACATAAAAATAGTTGTCGTATAATGATTAGTGAACTACTGCTCATAATAATCTCCTTCTATAGACTCCTCTGAGGACGTTTGATTATTTGAACACATCATAGTGTTAATTACGGGTAGGCTGAATTTTACAGTCTAATTTGTATTTTTACAGTATGTGACATTTGAAAGCTAGAGGTAATTTTCAGTAGGTTATTAGGTGTTTGAAATTCAGTTTGTAGCTTTTGCTTCAAACAGCAGCCTTTTAATTTAGTAGCTCTTTAGTGGAGTGGGCTTGCTATGGAATACTCATTAAGGTAGTCACCATATCTATAGGGAGTCTCATGGGAAGGTGTCTATCAATTTACCCCTTAAAAGAAAAAAAGGTATTTACAGTCATAAATCTAGTTCAGTTCCTTTTTTAGCTGCAAAACAGAGGAGATTTATCTGACAGGAACCTGGGCTATTCTTAAAATCCTCTAAACTATGGATGAATAAACCAGTTCAAGTAAAATACAAAATCAGTAACATACTGAAGGCACATAGCCTTATACATCAAAAGACCCCAAAGAATGTAACAGAAATTAATCTCATATATGCATGTCTGTCTTTCTATTTCCACCCATTCATCTAGGATATTGTCCAGTGAATCACAATATTTGGATAGCACACAATTAAGCCTTACCTCTCACTCTGAAGATGAAGTGCTACTATCCTCTATCCTAAACAAAAGACAAGAGAAGTGTAGAGAGAAATGTTAGTAAAGATATGCAGATGCATTCAAAATGTGCACTACAAAACCTGAAAATCAGGTATCCTGCCCTATGAGGTGGGGCAGGGGTTTCATCTCACCTCACTTCAGGTTCCTGCAGTAAGTCACCCACTTCTTCCTTTACAAACAGCAAGGAGGAAGAGGCACTGATTCCTTTTATCTGTTCTTTTTAGGATCAACTGGCCTGTGCTTCAGGGGGTTTATTGCTATCTCTTGACTACAGTGGTAGCCCAGAGGATCTGAGCGAGTGGAGGTGTTAGGTGAATCCCTACTGCTGGCTTATTCATACCAGATAAGCTTCAAAGAGAGTGAATCTTGGTCCATTTTCAAGTTTTCTGCTGAGGAACATCAGTTTATGACATTCGCTCTCCAGTCTGTACTAGAACTGTCAGTGCCAAGAGCAAAAAGCCTGCTCTCTGGAAATCTGCATACTCTAGCAATTCAGTGTTTTACTTTGAATAATCTTTTTGACATTTCTTGGTTCCAGAACTCTATAGCAGAACTATTCAAAGTCTCTTGATACAGATCTGAAGTGGAAGACTTGGTGACATAAGATTTAATGATCCTTTGCTCCTGCTGCAGATACTCCAAGCTCACGTTTCATAAGAATAGATTCAATAATAATGGGATATGGTACTAATTACAGCTGATAGTAGCTCCTAGTCACTTTGCAGTTTTTTATGTACCTACCTCTAAAAAATCACAGTGTTTCCAGCTTTCAAAGCAGAGCTGATTTAGAACAACATTATATCAAATGATAAAAAATCAAGAAGTGATAAATATCTGCTTTGGTTTTTTATCAATTAAATAGCTCATCTATTCTCAATTTAACTATTTAGCATAGCCTCTAGATTAGCTAGTGAATATTTGGAATGTGAAAGGCAGTCTGAACTACAAGACTGTGAGGCACAAAATAAGTATTTATTCTCTGGACTTCTTCTTTAGATTAACACTGTTGATACAAGTGATGTTACTGATAAGCTTCATCAATTTTGATTGTATGTAAATATGAACTATTAAATACACTGAAAAAATTATCAGAGCAACTATGCAAAATGGAAGCTGAATTAATCATAATTCTTCCCTTTCTTTCAGTTATCATTACGTCTTTGTAGGCCATGTTTCTCTCTCATAAAACAGATTATCTCCTTTTTAATTGGATTGGGTCCAATGGACTCGGATTGATTTGCTTCAGTTCCACTTTGAGGAATCACAATCATTCCCATTACCACTGAAATAATGTCCTTTAGTTCTGTTAATTAGAGGTGGAATTGGTAACACTCCTTATACTCGCATTGCCCTCACAATGGATCATGTCTGGCCACCAGCATGTGCAATTCATTTTGCCCCTCTGATACAAACCATTTTCAGTGATGTAGAGAATTATACCAAATTTCATTCATTTGCTTAAACATTCTCCCTTCTGGAAATTTTCCATATTTGCCTTGAACCTATTTTTTTAAAGTAGATTGCCGGGCGAGAATAGCAGGCACTCCGAATGGATTTGGCAGTCATAGGTGTGTGATCGAAGGGTACATTTCCACATCTCCGGCCCCATTTCCACAACTCCGGCCCCGTTTCCACAACTCTGGCCCCATTCAGTACAGAGGAACTTGCTCAAGGAGCCAACTTACATGGACCCATCTAATGAAGACCTCCCATGTACTGTTAATGTTACAGAAGTTGGAAGGCCAGCAAGGGCTGAGGATTATGGAAAAACAAAGGACGGCTCAGCTTTCATGGGTTAATTGCATTCATGAAACAAAGCATGACCAGAATATTTTAATGAGTGGTCACTTGGTGTCTGGCCTGAGATTTTTGGCAACTGATTTGAATAATGGTTTATCATTTACAGTAGGAAAATTGTAGGACCTAATAAAATATTTAAAGCATGTAGATTGTGTGAAAACTGAGCATGTCATTTTGACCTTCTTATCTGGGTATTTCAATTCTTCACTTCTAAAATATTTGAATATTTCTCCCTATTTTAAATGTGCTGTTGTGAAAATAAATTAATAAGCACTTGTGAATCTCTCAGATATTTCAAAATTTTCTTTGGGAAAAGTGTGGATACTATACTAACTGTGGATAAACAGCGTATGACAAAGAAAGTCTGGTATCATGATAGGGTTACCCCATCAACCAAGGAGGAAAAAACATAGTGAAGAGCATGAACAATACATCCAGTGGGATGTGCCAAGCAAGTGTTTTCTGAAAAAAAAGTCACGTGAGCATCTAATCACAGCTTGATTGTCTCATGATGTACTAAATGTACTGAAGTGGGATTGGACAGCTTCTTTAAGACTTCCTAACATTTCATAGCTTAACTTACCTCCTGCTCGCTAACCTTTTTTTTTAATCTACCTCTTTGTTTATTATATATATATGTTTATTATATAGATATATATAACATCAAAATGTAAGTAAATGTAAGTTTCAGATGGAAATGAAAGACATTTAGATTAGTTCCTTACCTTATAACATTATGGCTTGAATTATATTGATGAAAGACACTGGTGAAGGACATCAGCACTGTCTGCCTAAAGATAAGGATTGTAGGCCACCATTTGTACTGAGAATTCTGCTTCTCCATACATGCCTTCAAGTTAGCAATATTTCTCAGACTATATAGCCATATACAGTCTGAGGTTACAGGTTGATATTTTGGAATTCCTTCTGTTTTGCTCCCTTTAAATATTCTGTCAAACTATTTTGTTGAAGCTAAGAATTTATGAGACTATAAAGGAGCATTTAGAGAAGAATGTTTGGGATGGAGAACTACTTAGCAGTACAGTTCAGTTTCTAAAATTATACACCTTACATAACCGGGGAACAAAAAACTTCAGTGTGACATCTATTATCATTCAAATGTCTTTAACTTGGAAAGCCAAGCATGCCAATACTCTGCTTGAACAGAAATATTTGTAGAAAAAATTCAACATTTCATCTAAAAAAACCCAAGAAAGTCCTCACAAATGTGAGCTCTCAAGGGTAATATTTATAGGAAAAAAAGGAGAGTAATTTAGAGAAAAACATATGATTTTTTAATAATTACTAAGATTTCTATACAATTTTACTCATTACATTTTTCTACAGGTTTTTACTGAGAAAAAAAACCTGGAAGGTAGTTTAAAGGCCATAGTCCAACACAGAACATTAACAAGTTATCTAAGTCCCTTCACAAATAAGTAAATTAACTCCAATTTCTTTCAAAAGAAAACCTACAAGGTGCTACCTAAAGCACCAGCAAGGTATCCACATGTCAAGCAGATAGAAGATGCTCAGTGTGTCAGGGTCATGTGTAGATACAGGAGAAGTTTCCTGGGAAACTTTCCTTCCAGGAAGTTGCAGTGTAGGAAAAAGCTACATTTTCTGGCTCTTCTCTGACTGTGCCAACCTGCCCTTTGCACGCTGGGACCTTGCCTTCCAGCTGTAATTCAGAGCTGGAGTGAAGGTGCATGACACTGATTTCTTCTTTGTGGTGACCTGTGACAGGATCCGAGGGGATGGCCTGAAGTTGTGTCAAGGAACTTTAGGTTGGATATTAAAGAAAGGTCCTTCACCCAGAGGGTGGTTGGGCACTGGAACAGGCTCATGAGGGCAGTGGTCACAGCATCAAACCTGACAGAGCTCAAGAAGTGTTTGAACAATGCTCTCAAGCACAGGGTGTGACTCCTGGGATGTCCTGTGCAGGGTCAGGAGCTGGACTCAATGATCGTGGTGGGTCCCCTCCAAATCAGCTTATTCTGTGATTCTATGATTATGTGATTCTGTGATTCTATGATTATGTGACAAGAGCAAGATGAGCCACCAAGAGAGAAGCCAGTGTGTCTCTCAGTCTCTAATGATGAAACTCATGAAGATCAGGATATTAATATGTGGGAATTGCCTTACCCCATCCAGTATAACCTACATCCTTGCCATCACATGTACATGTTATTTCTCTCTTCAGGGGGAGCTAAAACAGCACTGGGAAAGAAAGAAAGGTGGAAATTGACCAGAATGCCTTCCACTGGTGGACACAAACAACAGCTAAGAATTTTTTTGCTTACTAGTGAAGGGATTTGGTTAACCAGTTAATAAATTGCAGTTTTGGTGTTTCTATGGCAATAGGAAAAGGGTGATGCTTTGAAAGTTCTGAGAATACACTCTGGACAGCTAAGAAAAAAGTCAAGAGTCTCCCTATTTTAAAAAATGTGCTTTCAAAGAGAACTATTTATTTTGTTAAAAGCTCTTAATTAGATTTATAATTCCAGTGCTAAAGTGAAAAGGTTAATATGATAACATTTACTGCTGTGGATATTGATAGCAAACGGTACATTCTAATTTCAGATTATTCCCCCAGGTAACTTGATTATTACTATTATTAAATTGCATGCTTTATTGGGATTTTTAGCTGTTCTCTCCATAAAATTAGCTAAAAGAAAATGTTTTAAAAAACACTGCTGAGTTTTCTTCGTGCCTGCTGCTTCATGTTCTACTGCTGTTTTGCAAAAATGACATGAATATTTTGGAGTCCCACAAATTTCTTTGTATTTTCTGTGTTTCCATGACAATAGACTAAATCAGGACATTCTTAATCACAGTACATGGGAAGCTACAGCCAAATTTGAAAAGCTGTACTTGATATAATCTTTCCGTACAAACTCCTGCCTTGAAGTCAATTATGGGAAATTATTAAACTCTGTTGAATTAAAGTGATCCAGGGGGACAGATCAATGATAGGAAAAGCAGGAACTGGAAGCATTTTTATGTACTGATTCAAAGCAAATATATATATGTATTCATCTTCAAAAGATTTTGTTTCAGTTTTATCTTTGTAGTAACTAGCCTGAATCTGCTTAACCCTCTAGGGAACTAAATTTATTTCAATTTATGTGGACAAAACCACCTGCATATCAATTCCTTTCTCAGCTAGGAAACCTTTTACCAATATCAAGCCACAGACCTGGAGGCCAGGAAATGTAATTTTGAAATGTGGTGTTTTTCCCTCTTTCACCATGCTTTCATATCTACAACAACACAGGCAAAGACACATCCTGTTACAGGGAAACTATGTTTCAATTCTTTATATCCAAAAAAGTAGATGAAGGGGATTATATCATTGACTAGCAATATTAAGGTATTGAAGGATGTAATTTTATTTTTTACTGGTGAAATCAATGCTGCAGCAACCACCCTGTGTGAGAAGGAAGCACTGCTGCTGAGTTGGAAGAAAGAGGGGCAGAGATAGTGCTCCAACAGGTGGTTTTCCCATACAATGTTTAGGTTATTTCCAACTGATGTCTAGAGTCCAGCTGTACCTCTCTTACAGGTGAGTGCTACACTGCAGTGTTATACTCACTTGCCACAGCTCAGAGGACTAGCTAGTACTTGATTGGCCTGAATAAACAACAGTTTTAAAAGTTGCTCCTTTGAAAGCCTAAAAAGTCCTACAGTTTGGCATGAAGTCTGAGATATTTGAGGTCAGTAATGAAATTATTGTTTCCTTTCCAGTCATGAGCCACAGAACCAGAAAAACTGCTGTCTTGGGGTGACTTTATGACCTGTATCCCCTATCGCCTGCTCTATGCCCAGACCTGAATCGCACACCTTTAAGAGAGAGGGGGGAGGAAGGCGGTGAAATTCCTTCGGCGCTGTATTCAAAACGGAGATAGTTGCTGCTGCTGTAGAGCAGAGGAAAGCACCTTCCTGCTTTTCCCAGCTCTTGGCTCCTTTTCTCAGGAGAGAGACACAGAGTTAAACTCCTTTGCTCCCTTGGGACTTTCGTTTCTTCTTCTTCTCTTCTGGACTGTTTCAACAGCATCAGAACACACAGGGAGACCTTACACCATCCGGAGGGGCCCCCCCGCCGAACTCCAGCTCCGAAGAGGGGAAGAGAGAGACCACACCCACAGAAAGGACTCTGAAAATTTACCAGGTTCTCTCCACAGCAAGAGGTTTTATTACTTAGCATTATTCTCTTCCCGTGTCTGCTGTGCACTGTGTTTGTTAAATAAATAGGTTTTTTTCCTTCTCTCTCTTTCCTCCGAGGAATCTTTTTCCCCCCAAACCTGGTGGGGGAGGAGTGGCTGTAACCTACCTTTTATCAGAGGATGTTCATTCCAGATATTCCTCCAAATTTGTCTCAAACCGGGACAACTGTGTATAAAAATGGGCAGAAACATCTCCTAAATACTTACAGTCCAGTTCTTCCCAGACTGATCTGTGGGAGAATGTTGGCTTGTCCACCAAGCTGCAGGCCTAGCCTGACTCTTTAGGGTTGTGAATCACAATGACAGGTAACCTGTACTACAGGAAAACAGTGCCACAGACACTGCTAAAATCCTTGTCCACTTTATTTCCCACTGATTACTCTCATTTCACCCACCTCTACATCAGTGCTTCAGTTATGAGGACTTGACACTTGTTTCAGAGATGTTAGTTCTACTCCTTGGCAGGATATCACAAATGCTTGTAACAAGCATTATAAAACCTAAATTCTTTCGGGATTTGAGCAGACAGAATGGAATATACTCACTGCCAGAGACACATACCACTTTCCTATGGTATCAGTATTCATTGAGGACACTGGGAGATTAGGCTGGGGAAATCACCCAATATGAATACATATTTGATTAAATAGGTTGAAAAGGGTTCCAGCCTTTCATTTCATTAGCATTAAGAGAGGGCAACTTTCAGTGAACTTCTGTCCTGATGTTAGGCTATGGCATGGAGCAGGTTAAGCTGTTGGATATACATGATATAATCAAGTACACTAGTTCAGCTCTCGCAGTTCTAATATTTTTGCTCTCTGAAGGGAGGTTATATGCAGTCTCAAGAAACCTGCAATTTCCAATGAAAAAAGGCTATGAAAGACAGTTTTAAGGAACACAGAATATTGATTTCCAGTAGTTACAGACGCTCTCATTGTCTCTTCCACAGAGTATATTTTATAGCCTGAAAATTCCTGGGCCTTAACCCTCTCAGGTTCAGGTGAGTAATCTTGTCAGGAAAAGATGGGAATGAGAAAATGACTTTGATGTCTGTATGTTCTGCTTCATATTGCTTTATATCATAGAGCTACAGTTCAATGTTGGTATGATGCATAGATATACAAATTGAAGGCTGGGCCCCAAAAATACCAACTTTACCTATATAAATGTTGGTTTGATTAAAATAGAAATTTAGGTCCTCTTTCTGAAGGACAGACCTCTATTGGGTTTTCAGTGTCCAGAAGCTCAACTATCAGGTTCAGCTATCCAGCAGAAAAACAAATGTAGAGCACAGAAACACAGAAACAGAAACATTGGATGAACTTCAGATAGTTTAATTTTATCAGTTTACATATAATATTAATTTAAAAATGAATATTTAAAAACATTCAATTTTTTAAACTTTCCTTTAGTTTAATTTATTTACTAGTCCTAATGCATCAAAAGCAATTTTGAAGCTGATGCTTCATCAGCAGTCACAGAGCTACCCACATTCATTGCTAATGTTCATTGTAATTACTACAAAAACTATTAAACATCCTTGAATGGGAGAGTGTCACTAAGCTTTCCCCCTACAGAAAGACTTGTCTGTGACATCTGGAGCCTGGTTTAGAGCCTTTTGTTAGGATATCATTCACTGTATTATAGACTTGTCAGTCTAAAAATCAAGACATTCATATCCTCTTTCCCTTCCAGATACTTTCCAAGCAGATTCCATAAAAGATCTTCTTACTGAAATGTTTTTATACAGTTTTTCATCCTAATTTCTCCTCCAGCTATCCCAGCCTCTCAAAGAGAATTCTCTGCTACCTGTATCTCTTTTCCTTGTGAAGAGCTTCAGCTGTTGTTGTTATCCTGAATCCCTTCCCAGCTGGTTTACAATTTGCTTAGCTCCCACCGACACCTCTCTCTAAAGGAGCTGCATCTCATAACACAGCTTTCTTAAGACTAGACCCTAGGCAGACCCAAGCTATGCTGTGAAAGATATGCTCTAAAGATACAACTTAAATCAGGTGGAAGCAGGGAAATAGGATAGTAATATGGAACTGTTATGCAACAAAAAGACTAAAACAGGTTTAAAGCAAATGAACAAAAAAAGCCGAACACCACAAGATCTGAATTACTCAAATAGAGCTGGACTTTTCTATAAATAACTCACTGAAACACATTTTGAGGGAATGGAGTAAAACACTTTTTATTTAAAATAAGACAGGGAACTAAGGACTATGGCGGGACTACATCTGGCATTCCCATCCATGAGCAAACACCACTTTTCAGTTGCTGGAGTGCACTGCTATATATTGGGGTGGGATCAAGGAAGAGATTAGAGATGTGCTTAGAAGAATAAATCCTTCTCATGCCAACACAGGGCAGTAAAAGTGGTTGTTTCTCTCTGCTGACTGCAAAGGCAGACTAGAGCAATTAGCTCAGATGCTGGTACCTGTATTGCAAATATAGAAAATAAGGTAAGCTGAGTGCCTGGGAGCATTTTCACTGTTTTCAGGACATTTCTTTAGGCTTCTGAAAGCTGTTTCACAGTCAAAAATTCTGTCTTATTTCAAACAGAATTGGAAGGGGACAAAAAAGATTAAGTTGAAGAAAAAATGTATTATTGTCTCATTTTTAAATACATATTTTTAAATACATATTTTTGTATCAGTACTAAGGAAAACTTTCTAAAATTCTTCCCTTACTTTTACTTTATATTTTACAATCTCCCCCTAAACTTGTGGTACTGAGGATTAAGAGGTTAAATTGTCCATATTAAGGTAATCAGAATACTGTTTAATTGAGCCCATTACATTTTTCCTCCTTGTATAAGGCACTTGTAATCAGACCTGTGCTTTTCGGAGATCAAGGAAGGACCAAAGACTGGACAGTCAGAAAGCACATACCAAATCATTTCCAGGCACATCACTGGTAAATAATACATTTAAGGGAAAGGTATATTTATTTTTCTATCAGGATGGTGTTTTCATTGTTTTGATACTGCATGCACTTATGCAATTTACAGAGTAATTTTATGGTTGTTAGTAGAGATGAGATAAACCTGATGGGAAAAAAAGGGAACACCAAAGCTTTTCCCAAAACTCAGTCTAAATGCTGAATATTATCTAACCATTTATACTGTTCTGATATTATACATTTCAACTGCATGAAAGTATTATCCTTTAGATTTTAACCCACTGATTCCCCTATTAAATTGATCAGATTTTCTGCTGACTGAGCTGTATAAGAGTAGCTATGGCTCTTGTTTTCAGGTCTTTACTGTGCTGTAGCTCTGTAAAATCTGCATGGTGAATACTTGTATAAAGAATGACCCCTCAAATGGGAAAAAAAACAACCAGCAATGAGACCTAGAACCCTCCTTTGGGGGTGATAAATATCTACCATATTCCTCTCCCTTTACTATCTTGTAGGAAGAAGTAGATACAGAAATTTTAAAATTATCATCTCCTGACAGCCTCATCCTGTGGCTAGCATTTGGTTTGAAGTCTGTGGTCCACATGAATGATCATTGCTTTGATCCTTAGTATTGTGACATGTCAGGAAAGGGAGTGACATCAAAAAAAGCCCTTCCTCCTTTCGTCCGTTTAGGGTGTCCTCATGAGCAAATATGAAGTGGTCACAGCACCAGCCTGACAGAGTTCATGGCAGACTTTCAGGAACAGACTTTCAGACACATGGTGTGATTCTTGGGGTGTCCTTCACAGGGCCAGGAGTTGGACTCAGTGATCCTGATGGGTCCCTTCCAACTCAGCATATTCTATGATTCTATAATTCACCATGCATCAGGATCTCAGAAAGGAACTTCCTATTTAAAGGCTTATATTAAAATACAAATCCCTAGCAATAAGTGAAACATGTAAGTAAAGTGTCCATCACTGGTGTGTTGCCACTACTGGAACAGATGGATAAACATTGTCACCTTTCCCCCTCAGCTTGGTGTGACGGTCCAGAAATATTGTACCTGCATTACTGAACACATGCAAGGTTTTACGAGGTCTCACTAAATTTAACAGCAATTGTGTGCCCAATTCCACCAGTGAGCAGCTTTGAAAAGTTCCCATTTCTGTGAGTAGCATGTTTTTCCTGAAAGCTGAGTGTCTCCCAGCACACACAGATCAGCCAGCTCTGTTACTGGCTGCTGTTCCTAGCAATCCTATCTGCTGCAACTGGAAAGCACCCACCTAGAATTATGAACGGCAGGGAAGATGATTTTAACATGCATTTTCCAGTGGATTTCTATGAAGTGATCTGAAGAGGAAACCATTAATTCAGCCAGAGATTAGCAATAGCAACTGCACTGCTGAGGGCAACACCAAGGATCCCTTCCTTCCCAGCAGCCTGGCACAGACACCATGTGGAACTGGAAAGCCTCTTCTGCATCTTTAAAAAGCCTTTCATTTTGCTTTTGTGCGTGTGTCCTCAGTGTTTGGTGTTACAAATGAGCAGCCTGTGACCACCCCTGCTATTGGTACAGCTCTCGTGTAGCACCACAGAGCTCCAGCACTGCTGGCATCCGCGGAGTGCCTTCTTCCCTGACCTGTACCCACCGAGATTACAGAAGCACATTATTTCCCTGTGCAGCTCTTTCACCTCTCACTGCAACCATTTCCTACACAGACACAGAATTTATATAAAAGGCTTTCCTCAGCTTTCATCAAATCTAGGTTGCAGGCCTATTTCGTAACATTAATTCTCTCCCTCACCAACCGCCACATCAATTCAGTACTTTATAAACTATTTCAGGGATCCGATTTATCAGGCCTGACAGAGCTTCACACTGAAATAAACAGCACTGCCTCTGCTGAGCTCGCTCAGTGGCTCCTATTTATCATTATTTAATTCAAGGGCCTAAAATTCTCTGACATTATTAATAGTAAGATGAATCACTGGAAAACTACAGAATCTGTGACCAACGAGGCTGAAATAATCCATTTTGGTGAAAATGTCTACGTGGAATTGCATTCCCTGATGGGTAGCTGCTCTGTCATTAGCGACTCCATATGCATGGGTGGTAAAGAACTGAAGCATGAAGTCCCCAAAGAGTGGGATACTTCAACTGCCATTCTCTTCCCAACACTTAACACCAAAGCAGAAAATAAGGGAATGCAGCACAGCTCTAATGCCTCTGTCAGTTGAATTTAAATGTACTAATTTAATCCTTTTTGTACTTGATTAACTTTAACTTGTCTGAGGTTGAACTTTTGTGTTAACTGGACCTGCAAATCCATTAGTTCATTATGAGGACTGTATTACTTAGGCACCTTGATGAGAGATAATCAGCTGCCTGGAATGTATATGAGCACTCGCTGCCTTAATTTGGCACCTCATTAGTGATATTTTCCAATTTTGTTTAAATGGAAGGGATTGCACTGGGAGTTTGTCTGGGGTCTGCAATTTCCTTTATAAATAGCCAGCCTTATTCAGCAGCTGTACAACACAGTAAGAAGTTAAGAATTGCAGAATTTGTTTGGTTCTCTGTCAGGACCATTCTGGGAACCTAAGGTAGCTGGAGAGGCAGATCCTGAACCTTTTCCTAAAGAGGCTGAGTGCTGTCAGACCACCTCCCTGACAGAGGTGACCAAAGAACCTTGACAAACAGAGGTGTTTTGTAAAATTCCTTTAAAAATTAAGACTATCCAAAATAAAAAAAGTATATCTTTAAAAGACATTTATTTTTTTTTATTTCCCCTTCCAGAGGGGAAATTTACTCATTGCTGTTTTGTTATTCACTATCATTCCCTTGGACTTTGGCAGCTGACTTCCTGATTAGTGTCTGGACAGAGATTGCAACTTTCGAAAAGAACAGCCAAGGACAAAGGACCAAGCAGACACAAAATTGCCCTCTGAAGAATTTCTGCAATCATTATTGTCCAGGGGATTACCTCCTAAACAATTAATTGTTTATCGGAGTTAGAACCCCCAGAGCTGCAATGCACACCTTCACCCTTGCCCAGAGCCTGTCTTCAGGCAAAAGGCTGACTAAAAGACATACCCAGTTTGGGTTTATCTGTTTTCCTGTTTCCCAGTGCTATGTTAACAGCGTGACACCCTCAAACACCTACAGCACCGTCCTGCCTTATCCCGGGCTGTACAACTCCTTCAGCACCGTGTTAGGGAAACACCATTCTGGAATGTTGCGACACACATTCCCATTACTTCAGATGCTATGAACGTGCAAAACCAATATTAACATCTTAGGACCTATCTACAAGGCTGGGGGTGAGCAAAGCCAAGGGGCACACAGCACGGATAAGCCCAGTCTGCTCTAGGGCCTGTTATCCTTCTAGCAGTATGGTCACTCCAGGATATTTGGTCTTGTCTCTTGGAAGCAATGATCGCTTCCCGAGCCTTTTTATTTTGTAGTATAGCGAGAGCCTGAGAGACTGTAATTTGAACTCTTTCCCCAACATGTTAAAAAAGAAATCAAGTTCTGGGCTTTCATATCACACCCCACCACAGTGGAGATTACAGATAGCCACAATTTTATGTTTTCCAGATGACTAATCTGTGAAATATGCTCTGAGTGCTTCTACCAGGTCAGGATCTATTCGTGAAACACAGAGATATTTAGTTTAATTATACATCTTCAGATGCAGAAAGTTGAGCAACATCAAGACCTGTGATTTTCTGGTTTCTTTCAAGAGGAAAACTAGGGAGTATTACTGGGAAAAAAAAAAAAATAGAGAGTCTTGGAAATTTCATGAATATACCAAGTTAGGCTTTGAGCATATTTTATGTTCTCACATAAAATGTATAGTTACTTAAACTAGCAACAACTTTTAGTATTCAGTCACCTTTGTGAAGTAGAGTTAACCGAGCTGCTGAGGACTCTTGTGATCTCAAATATCTTCTAAAAGAGATTTTCATGGAATCATCGAATAGTTTGGGTTGGAAGAGCTCCTTAGAGATCACCTAGTTCAACACCTCCTGCAGTCAGCTTGATCAGGTTGCTCAGAGCTCCACATTTTCAGGGATGCGGCATTTACCACCTCTCTGGGAAATCTGTGCCAGTTTGTCACCACTCTCATTGGAAACATATTTCTTCCTTATATCTAGCCTAAGTCTAACCTCTTTCAGTTTTATCCCCTTGTCCTGTGAAATTTGTTTGCTAAGGTTTTATTCCTAGACTCTACATTTCATTATCATTTATTTGGTCTCTGCTTAATTTGGGGTTGAATCACACTGATTCAATCCACCATCTATTCCTCCATACCTTGCTCCAGTCGGGGTTCCCTGAGCAGTGGTGTCAGATGTACAGAGGTGCATCAAGCTGTAAAAGCAGAGCAAGAATCACATCCAGGCACAGCACATCTCTGTGTATAAGTCAATAGGTCACAGTCCGAGTTTATGATTTTCAAAACGTTTTATTAATAGGATTGGAAGTAGGACCCAATGTATTTATGTGCTGTCACTATCATCATTTCAAAGAAAGACAAATTCCCGATATTAACAAATTATATATGGTGAACACACCCTTTGTGCAGCGTAGAATAGTGCTGAAGAACTCCATTTTGGTTTCTTATATGTCAGAGATTTATTATGGTAATAATGTGTAAAATGGGGACTTTTGGCCTCAATTATGAAGCACTGAATTCCCAAAAGTAGTTTAGCCTGTATGAAGATCCACATTCTACCTAATTTTAACCAACCAGTTCATTAATACTTCTGAGACTTGCAGGCAAACTACGGAGACTTCTACAATTTCTCTTATCACCAATTAGGCTAATCCCTCTCCCACTCTGTGGAGCTTTTGGAACGTGTACATTAGCAGTAACTGCATGTGCAGTTTAAGGTGAGACAATTACTGTTAGTGCAGAGGCTCAGTGAACGTCTCAGTGAACATAATTGTAACTATGTCTATTTATAAAATGCTCTCACTTTTTAATTAGGGGTGGGATTTTTCTTTTATTTTCTCTCTTAAGGAATGCAAGGTTAACTCCCTAAAACTCAGGGAGGGAAGGGATTGTGTGAAGCTCCAGAAAGGATACCCACAGCAAGAATTTACAGCCAGCCGTAACTACAGTGCGTGAAATTGTTCAGTTTTTGTCATGGCTCTGTCTTGCCATTATTCATAATATTAGGTAGGGAGGGTTTTATTACCAAATAATTGCTTACAATGTTCTATGTCCAGGCAATGGCATTCAGTCACTGGAGAGGTGGAAATAAAAGATTACAACTTGGAAAGTATCTTGGAGCTGGTTTGGTCTGTCAAGAACCTGTTCTTCTGCATGGGAATCCCTGTTAAGTTGTGCTAGTGAACGAAAAGACTTCACTTTTGGTCTTTTTTTGCTGTGTGTGCAAAACATATTTGAGTCTTTTTTCCAGTGTTTGGATAATATCACAATGGGCCCATCTTTCCCTTTGTACCAAAACAAGTAGTACAGCTGCAATCTTATTAATAACCAAAGCCGGTTCACAACCAGTCCTCACTGCCAGTGCCTAGTTCTGCCTGCTCTCCTGACCTGACTGTGGGCTGGGGATGTAGCTTGTTTTCCTCAGGATTGCTGAAGACCCCTAGCACAAAACACTATTCTCTGTCACAGATTGCCCTCAGCTCAGACAGTCCGGTGGCTGCCTCTGCAGCATTATACCACTATGAAATAGGTGATCTTTTTGGTTAGTGGTTCCCTAACTACATCTGCTCTAAGAAATTACTAACTTGAAAGATGTTTGAAGCCACTAGCTCCAGGTAAGTGACTTTTGAACTCCAGTCCACTGATTTCAATAGGGCATCTGTGAACTGGATTTCATTGTTTTATTTCTTCTTCTTCTTTCTACATAAGATGAATAAAAATTACTTTTCTTTCCTGCTTCGATGGCAGTGGAAGGAAGCCTTCTAGATGTTTCCCTAGATCCAAATCTATTGCTGTGGGGTATATTGTGATACTTTTACTCACACAAAATTTGATCCTGCACTTCAAGTGAGATGATTACTGTCAATCATAATTATGCTGATCCTAAATAATGGGACAAATGGCAGCCTGCTGGCAAGAAGGTGCTTGGGACAGGTTTCATCAATCCATACTGGTATGTCATATTCATTCCACATTTTATGTTCAAGTATCAGCAGCACCCAGAAGCATCCAGCAGCATCTCAGCAGCAGAATCCCTCAGTGCAGCAAAAAAGGACATAAATGATGGATAACATATGCACTGAGTTGTTTTTGTTAAGATCACATATTCCCTGTCCCTTCTGTCTGCATGGCAGGTGTTGTCTGTCACTCCAGCTTCACTCCAGGTCCTGGCTGTTGGAGAGCACGGCAACTTACTCTGCTTTTGGCTGATGGATGGGGTCTTACACCACCATCCTCACACCAGGACAATTTTCCAACATGATTCCAGCCAGGCACAGGCTCCTTCTCAGAACTGTCCTAGTTCTGCACACCACAGAGTTAAACACATCTGTTCACATAAGCCCAGTTTCCCATACAGAGTTGTTCTACTCAAAGGTGAAAATTGTCCCTCATCCCACTGGGGGCGTGGTGAATGAATGGCTGTGTGGGCTGTAAAATTGTTTTTTCTGATAAAATTTTAGAAGAATCACCATCTAGCATGTTTAAAATAATAGTTTAACTCAACCTGATGAAAGAACATATATAGGAGAGTAATATATTAAAATAAAATTTTAGAAAGTGAGATGCATATAAAATTATTTTTAACTTTTCAACATTGTTTCCATTTCTTTAAATAATTCAGCCAGCAGCAGACACTTGCAAAATTCCCCTGTAGGACTAAGGCTGGTTGTCCCTGTCAGATTTAAAGAATCTGGGAAAGAAGCTGCAGGCAAAGAGGGAAAAAAAATTTCAGTAAAAGTCACAAACTATCAAGAGATACTTTAGTTGTAATTTGGACTGAAAATGAAGAACTGTGTAGAAAATAATGTAGATCTCATGTAGGTCTTAGGATTTTGTAAGAAGTTCAAGACAAGCCAAAGTGTTAAGATAAAATTAAAATCTGTGATAAAATAACATTAAATGAAAATCTCTCCAAGACTTTGTGGTTAGTTAAAACTTTTTTATTTCAAACTCCAATTTTTACCAAACTTTCTCCTTCTAGCCAAAATAAGTATGAAATTTGTGTTGGAAAGTGACTTTGGACAAACAATGAAATTCACAGAGTGGTTGCATTTGATGATCTTAAGGGTCTTCTCCAAACTAAGTGAGTCTATGATTCTATTCTGTAAAATAGTTCATGTCACCAGAGACCTCTGGAGGTCACCTAGACTGGCCTCATGTTCCACTCTGGGCCAGCTTGAGCAGCTTGTTCATGTCCAGTTGGGTTCTGAGTCACTTTGAACAAAAAGACTCTTCCACATGTAAACCCATGCAAATACCCACACACAAATGTTTGCTTTACAATACTTTATTCAATTAATTCTAAAAATTCTTATAAATATTAAAAAGACTGGCAAAAATTCCAATATGCCTACAAAGTAAGAACTGAGACATTAACTGTGTTATCTGTTACTATTTATTGGCTAGCTGTTAATTAAAAGGCTAAGGAAGATCAGAAAATAGATACCCAACATAAAATATTTAATTTCACTGACAGCTGGAAAAGACTGAGATGCCTTGAGGAATCCTACATAGGCAGGTGAATGGGTAACGTAATGGCAGGTAAAACCTCTGTTGAGAAATGCACGGCAATGCTCACTGCATAAAATAATTTGAAGACATTATTTCTGAATTACAGCTGAACTTAGAATTACAGATGAACTTAAAAACTTAGAGGGGAGAAATAAAGATAATGGGAACAGGATACAAAATAGAAATCTATTATTTTCCTAGTATAGAAAAGAATGGTGAACTCTCACTTGGAATTCCATGCTCAGCTGAAGTCATCCTATCATGAAAATAGCCCGTGACCACTAAAATTACCTAGACCTGAAAAAGGAAAATGATAAGTCACATGAAGAGATTTCTGTATAAGGATAGACAGAAATGACTCCAATTTTAGTTAGAAAGAGAAAACAAAGACATGACAATGAAAGAAAAATTAACTTTTCTTAATGTGCCGTTATTTACCTATTAACTTATGAAATACATTCTTAAGTATATGGAATTAAGAAATTTAATAGAGTTGTAAAAGGATTTAAGGCAAGTCTTCCAGTACAACTGTGAGCTAGGTTTTGAAACTGCTGAACTCTAATGCAGCTGCTTCTGGACTTCTAGTAGACATTATCTTGGATTTAAAAGCAAACAAAAAAAGAAATAAAACTTTTCTGGGAATTTTTGTGTTTACGAGAAAAGAGAAGAACAAATAAGAAAAATATAAAAATATGAAAAATGTTGCTAGGGAGTAAGCTTGTTGAATGACCAGAGCTACATGTAAGTACACTCTCTGTGTGAGACTTGATGTTGACATTCACCCATTCTTTGCTGAAACTTAAGGGGCTCCCCATGGCATACAGTTCACAGCATTCATTCTCTTCCAGTTCTCTCATTATGCTAAAGATAACAGTATTGAAATCAGCTTGCATAAATATATTTACAAACAGCTGAGTTCTTAGGATTACAACTAATGACAGAAAAATGACAGAAGGCAGATTGGGCCACTAAGGCTTTCCCTCAGACAAGCCCTATCCCACGCCATATCAGTCTTGTACAGAGCACAGATAGGAATGTCTTTGTCACAGCCCTGGCTTTTTTACTCTCTGGACAGCGGGCTCAAACCTGGGACAAATCCCATGCAAAGAAATAGCAGCCACTGTATAAGGGTTGTGTCTCCTCGCACCATCCAGGCACAGAGGCTGCCTGGGTCTCCCCAGAGGAAGTTCCCATTGTGCATTATGCAGAACAAGCTCCTCTGAAATCATTCATCTCACTTCACTGGAGCCATACCATTAGGGAAAAATATGCACTGAGTGGGAAATGTCAAAATTGCTCCAGGCAAAAAGAGCAACTGTAGATGCATTCTCTCATCTCATCCTACTGATTTTCATGGTGGGATAGATAACCCTCCACATGCCCTAATTTAGCACCCAGATGCCTTGATGCTTTTCATGACCAAATGTTCTTCAAAACAACCACAATTTCCCCTTTTCCATGTGCCTATTGTTTTATTTTTCGAGCCCCTACCAGTTTCTTCTCTGATTCCTTCCTGTTGATTTCCTCCACCCACTCACACTGCCTTCAATCTCCATCATATCCTTTGTTTCTTGTCTATGCTGTCTTTCCATACACCTCCAGCTCTCCAAATTTCTTGACCTAATCTGTGGTCCATTCTTTCTTTCAACACCTCCTCACAAAGCACTACCTCTAAATATCTGTCTGAAAAACAACAGAGCAGAAGCCATTAAACTGAAAAAGGAAGATGAAGGAGCTGAAAGGAACTGTAAAGGAAGATGAACAAAAATTATGGAAAACGCCCAAAGTTTCAACAGGCAATATTATGCAGCCATTTTGCCTCTCCTCCATCCTGCCTGATCCCAAAATAGCTTTGTTCACTGTTCCTGAGCACACCCTTTTTTGTCAGAAAAAAAATTAAATCATATCTTCAGGTTCTTCAAATGCACTCCAGCTGCTTTGCTTTCCACTGTAGCACTAACATATTAATAAATCAGTAAATACTTCATCGTGCTAATGATTTTTTACAAAATAATGTTTAATGAACACAGCTTTTATTTTCTCATGGTTCCCAATAAGGAGTCCTAGGATGCTTAGCAATGCAGGAACAATTTTCAGGTTATGTTTTCTGATCAGTCTGAAACCATAAACTGCTCTGCTCTGAGCTGGTTCTGCATATAGTAGGATTAAGGCAAAGCAATTCATACGGCTCTACCTTTAATCTATATCAACAGGAGGGCCAATTTAGTTTGTCTAGGGCTGGTACTTAAAAAGCCTGATAGATGTAACCTGTGAGAGGCAAGCAAAATAAGAGCAAAGAGGGTATTTAAAAAAAAGGGAAAAAGGAAAGAATATGTGAGAGAATTTCCAGGTTTGGGGAAGTGAGTCCATCACCATCACCATTTGAGTGATTTGATGATGCTGTATTTTGTCTCTAGACTCCAAAAGACTTTTTAAATTTTTACATTAATAGACCAATGACCATGAATTGCTTTTGCTTGTAAACCAAAAGAAAGGTCTCATAATTTTTATTTATTATTTTAACTATTTCCATACATACTGTGAAAACACCACTTTTTTACAGAAAGAAAGTATTGACAAAAAATTAATTTTTAACAGATTAACTTATTAGAATACTTGCATCATTTTATTATATTTTATTATGGAACTTTGCACAGTCATCTTTACATCTTATGCTTTAATTAAACCTTTGAATTTTTTTTAAATTACATCCATCTTATATCCATTTCTGTTCAGCTTAATCTGTTTATCATTTTACCAGGTGAGTCTGTGAAACATTTTTATAATGCTTCCACGAGGTGTTACTTTATTTTGTGTTATTCTTGCACGTTAGAACAGGAGGCATTTGCTACCAACTCCGCTTAATGGCAGACAGGCAGAGTTTGCTACTTCATCTCTTCTTGCTGAGGCAGCTCTGAGTGATATGTCCTTACCAGCTAGATAATGATGACTTATTAGACCTGTGAAAATTATTGCTATTTGTCTGGAAGTAATAGAAAGACAAGCCTGTGATTAAGTGCTCCACTTCCAAAATGCATCCTGTTGCATCTCAGAAGTACCTCTTTGCAGCTGCTCAGCAAACTTTGTTAAATATGGGGGTTTTGCCAGAGCCTGAACAGAGCCTGGAGCTTGGTTTTGTGATAAAAGTGTATACCCCCAGGTGAGTTAGCAGTATAGGCAATCATATACCAGTGCTCAGGCCTATGCCCTTCTAGACTGTCAGTAGCCATAGCCCGCATAGGTAAGGTACAAGCTGCTGTTGTCCTACTCTTTCAGATTCAAAATCCTAACTCCTAATTTATTTTATAGGGGTTTTTTAGGGGGTTGTATCTTCATCTGTTTTGTATGACTGTGATGAGTACTTAACCCCACTTTTTGGGATGCCAAAACTGACAGCTGTAGAGACAGTCACTTCCTGACAGATATCTGTAGCTCCTCCTGGCAGCCAGCATGGCCAGTAGAACCTGAGATGATCACACAGGTGATCCACAGGACACAAATCACAATTTTAGCTCTAAAAATAATATATTTCTAGCATGCTATGGAAGCACAGAGCTAATTTTTATCAGAAAGGACCTCCTGATATCATCTAATCTAATCCCCTCCTCAAAGCAGATCTCAGCTAACCAGGTTGCTCATGTCCCAGTCAAGTCTTGAATGTTTCCATGGAAGGAGATTTACAGTCTCTGGGAAATCTCTTCCAGTGTTTGGCCACCATCACAACAGATGAAAATGTCTTTTAATGCAAAACTGGACACAGTGCTCCATTAGCTACTCAGAAACTGGAGTGCTTCCATTGGAAATTCCCTTCTGAAGAACATAAAGCTTTATTTCAGACACCTGAGAGGTGGAATGTAGTTTATAAGCCATGTCTATAAAATGCCACAGATGTTTTCTCCACTCAGCCTTTCCTTGGGTGAGTGGATGTTGGATCCCAGTAGTGGAATCAGCATTTGCTCCTAAGAAGCGATATTTATCAAATCACACAATGCAGAAAGAGATTGTAGGTTTTTTTCTTTCCTACTCATCTCAGATTTAATTTCCTAATTTTCTGTGGTAGGAAGAACTGGAAGTCCCACAAGTAAGTTTTTGTCCATAAACCATGGAACAAATTTAAACTATTACAGAAATAAATGGACATCTGTATCATAGTCCTTCCATTTCCCTTTTCCAATTTACTCAGTCTCTTTTCATGTGCAACCCAAGCTGTTTTAAGGGTGAGCATTCCGTTCACCGGAATGGTGAGCAGGTCTGGGAAGTAACCACGCCTCGCGGCTCTTGATGCTCCTCGGAGGCTGTAATTGCCTGCCTGGGTGCTTAGACATTTGGAACAGAGAGTTCTACCCCACACTTTCCCGGCACTGAACAAGCTAAGTTGGTCTGACCCAAATTGCCACTCAGCAATTTATCTTTTTAGCACCTTCATAAGGGATCTCTAATCTCTGACAGGAGATTGAATTAATTTACTGAAGTATGTGACCATACTTAACAACCTTTCCAACTCACCCATTTTCTGGTTTGGAGCCAAGATTTACATAATTATTTCTATTTTTGAGCAGTCAGGATTGAAACATTTCCCAAATGCCTACGTTTAGCCATTTTTAGCTTACACTTGCCCTAGCTCAAGTATAGTCCTTCATCTCTAGCTTTGTAACTACTTGACGGACTTTTGTTCTTCAGGGATTGCAAAATACAATTCTATCTAGGTAGGCTCCACTGAGACCTTTAAATAACTCTGCTCTGATTATATCAAACACATCTAGGGATCTTTAATACTCTTTCTGATGTAAGGCAATTTCAAGAATTGAAAAAATAACAGGTAACATAATTTAGAACTATTTTTTCTCTAATCAAATTTGTCAGAAATATTAAAAAGATTCTCTGATTGAAAACTAGAAAAAATACTGCCTTTTTCCCTTCCTGTTTTTCATAATTTCTTTAACGATTTTTTTTTGGATGGTACCTGAAGGTGCAAGGAGATACAAAGGAGGCTGCCTTCAAAAAGCATGCACACACAGACACACTTTCTCTAAATCCTGTTTCAGAATGCTGTTATTCATAGAATAACCATAATTTAACTGCAGAGGGTTTAAAATCAAGGAGGAACTTCTAAAACGTTAGAGACTATGTATGAAAAAATCAGCATAAACAAGGCAGTCCTCAGCAAGCCATTAGTGTTTCATAGTGAAGCACAGAGAAAACTGGTGGCTGTCGTTGCTTGGCATCTGTTGCAGATCCTGCAGTCACACTGGGCAGTACCTGCAGCCCTTCACATACTGGCAGATCATGGCAGATCACATGGATCCAATACAGTTTGAGAGCATGCAGGATTACATATTTTCCTGGTGTAGTGAAGTATTTAGTATTTTTCAGCAGTTTTCTGCTATTGCTGTACAAAAGAAAAAATACAGAAAAGCTTGGCTTTTTTTGTTGGGGTTTTTTTGAATGCAATTTCTACCTAAAGCAGCTTCAACAGTTCTGCTCTTCATTTAAGAACCTCATTCACAAGTGGACTTTATCTGAGCAGGTGAAAAAGGCAGTAATATCCAATCTATAAGATGTCCCTCATCCTCCAATCCAAAAAGCATCACATTTTTCAAGAAACCCTGTTACCATTTCTCCAGCTTCCTGCAGGACTGAATCATAACAGTTATACACAAGAAGGCTGAATTGAGGTCTAACAGATAACTGCAGATCAAATTTCTTGCTTTCTGATTAAATTTTGTAATGAAGACTTTTTAGATATACTTGCCTCTATGAAATAAATTTACATCTGTCTATTGTTATATTTATATACAGCAATATATTTAGCCAGATACTATGTACATTTATTTTCCTTTCACATTTCAGGAAAAAAAATTCTAATGAGACAAATTACTCTGTAAAGCTCCTTTGCATGGGGGAATAGAGCCAGATGCCAGAAAGCTCTGGGGGGGAAATTAACATTATGATGGTATGAGAGCACTTTAAATTGCTCTACTCTCCCGGGGTAGAAAAAGGAACATAAGCACTCTTTCTTCTTGCTTCCATTTTTTCTCAGTCTGAAATCCTGGCTGTTTAACTCTGTGGTAAATAACATTGTATGTTAAATAAAAAAAAATTGAAATTAAGGAAAAAAATACCATCAAGAAACAAAAACCTGTGAACTGGGAGATTAATATGGTCTTCAGTCTTAGTGTTGGCTCTGCCTCTGCCATTGGCAGACAACATATGGATAATGGGAAAGGCAAGTAATGGAGAAGTCCATAATCACAACAAAACCATGTCATTATATAGGACATTGGCAGAACATGGTTACACAATAAATTGGCAGTGTTCTTTCAGTTTGAATAAAGAATGAACACTTGTGCACTGTATTACAAAATTGATAAGTGCCTTAGAGCAAATTACTTCTTTACAGATCCATTCTGCCATCTGTGATGTTATGTAATTACCTCTAAGAGGTTTTTTTTCACTAAGGTTTATGTTGCTAACATTCATAGAGTGTTTGAGGTCCTTATCTGCTTCAAAACGTGGGGTTTTACTGAATGAAAAGCTAAAGAAGAGAGAGAAAGCGTCCAACAACTCCCCAGTAAATAGGTACTAAATGGCATGGGATATCTGTCACTCTGTCACATTTCTGAACTTACCAGGTCAACACAGATCTAATATTTTAAAGTAGTGGGAAGCTTGTCAATCTATTCTGTTTATCTCAATGCTAGTTTGAAGCCTATTGATACACAATATGCAAATATATCAGATGTAGCGAGGATTTGGCTCATTTACATGTATAATGGCACCAGAGTAAAGTGTATTTACTTTTTTTTTCCCTCAGAAAATGTCACAATAAGGGTTTAAACTCATTTAAAATACCTTTCCAGGAAGAGTTGTTCCCACTTCTGTGTATTGACACTTTCTTCAGCTTCCTCCAGTGCCTGCAGAAAGACATCCGTGCTGATGCTGGCCTTGCTGTGCCCTTACCAGCAGCCAGAAGATTTCCCTGATGGAAACCAGCATGCCGGGTATGCCACTGGTGTGTCACTTCTGCACTGGGTGGCAGTTACCACGTAGGATGGGAAAAGACATTTTCACGAAGCTCTGGAAGAGATATCATTACTGTAACTGTGAATTACATCCATTACATGGACGTCTCAAAGCATAGGTTTTTAACTGAGCCCAGACTTGGATTGCAAGAGTGGCCCTATTAAAATTATCCCCCTGGTGTCCTGCGCAGAGTGAATCATTGCTCTTCCACATGCTGTCACCAAGCCAGGCCCTGCAGACTCCCCTTCATCCGTTATCATGTAACAAAGGTCTCCGATGCCACTTGACAGATCTGATGACTCCACAGGATTGCAGAATGTGCTCTGAGCCACAGGGGATCCTGGTCTTGGACAGAAACCCTGTAGACCACTGAATACTTCAGGTTAAGACCTTCAGTCTCCATAAATTACACCTGGAATTTGATTTCCGGTGTGACAGAGGTTAAGGCCTACCTGGAATTCTCATCTCCTGCTTCACTAATCTATTGAAAAAAATAGATTGAAAAAAACACCCAGTATACTCTTGCTACTTGATCAGAATCACTGACTCAGCTTCTACTCTAGCATCTCTGGGGGTTTTTGTATTCTCCAGAGAATAGGGAAACTAGTTCAGGCTTTAATAAGAGAAAGGACCTATTTTTTGGACAAAAAATATATTAAATATTACATTTTAAAGAACTGTTTTTCTTAACTATTTCTGAAGAAATGGGGAAAAGAGAATAGAGAATGACAAGTATTTAATCAGAGAACAAAATGCACATGATGTGGGCAGTGCTAAAAAAACATTTAACCACGCAGGCTACCAGTTTCCTGGAACATACCAGGAGCTATGCTGTGCTCTGCTGTGTGATCCAGGGTTGGAAAGACCAATTTCCTACACAGCTGTTTACTGGTAGGGCCAAAAGCAGTCTTTAAACCCATATGCTTGTCCCATAAGAACACGATAAGCCAATGTTTGGCCTACCTAGAAACTTCAGTTTTCATTTTATGTGCAGAACAGCTGCCCAAGTAAAATTGCCCACAGCTAAGACAGTATGCCAGGAAAAGGTAGACTGGGATCATGGGAATATGGCCATGGTGTCAATCAAGCTGTATAGAAGCCATGTTGAGAGAAGTGACAAAGAGCGAAGTGATGAATATGTTTTTGGAACCAGGTTGGGTTCATGAAGGAAGCTGAGGCTATTTCAGGAAAGAGGAAAAAATCTTCAGCAACCATGAAATATGTTGGGAGAGTATAAAAGTGAAAACTATAATAAGCCACCCATGGATATAATCTGGGCATGTGCTCCATATTGCCTTATATTAAGTACAGAAATTTATCCACGGGCAGGACAAATATTGAGGGCTACTGAGACACCTTCTGAGTCTTCTCTGGCACAATGGCCAGGGGCAAAAGAACTGCTTGGAGCAGCTTGACCAGGTATTTCTTTCTGTCATCTTACTTTATGGTGTACATTCTGCAACACCACGTTTTAAATCCCGACTGTGGCTTTGCTGGGTAGTCTTGATGGCTCCTTGTGAACTTTCTCCTTGATTTTCTCTTTTCCCTCTCCTGCAGCTTTTCCTCAAAATCAGCAGGAAATATGTTGTCCTGGCTTGTGTGGACGCTACACTTTGGTTCCCAGAAATCCTGTTTGCCTTTTACTAAACCCACAAGGCATGCAATGATGCCAAGGTTTTATTTCCTAATGAGAGGAAGCCCCTTTATTCCTGGACCTATCTTCTATTGAAATACTGGTGTGTTTCACCTCTACGTATTCTTAAAGACAGATTATTGTACCAACCATTTCCTAATTTTGAACATAGACAGAGATTTAACTAGAAGCAGAGTTGTTGCTTTTTTAAAAAATTTTAACACCAAGATTTCTTATTTTTTCTATGAATAGAAAATGGGAAAGATCTCACAGCCCATTAAACAAGCAGTTGAAGTCTTAAAGTACTGTGCTGAAGCACTCAGTCTGGAGGAGCAGTGGGTTTAATTTGCACTGATACGCTAACAAATCTAAGGGTCTGGCAAAGCTTTTACTTAGGATTTTTTATAACATCTCAGGCAGCTCATCACACATAGGTTGTTTTTGTGGGGTTTTTTAGGTACTTGTAAAATAACTTCAGGGACAAGGTGCTGACTATTGTGCTTTTCTTGAAACGGTGTTGCCTTTGTTAACCTGTAGTCAACCTGAGAATTAGCTTATTGCAAACTCTGCAATTCATAAGCAAGCTGTCTGGGCTGTAAAGTGCTCTGACAATAAATGAGCTGTAACCTCAGATCAGTGCTTTGGTCTTACCTCCCAGCTAGACCCGAGCAGGCACAAGCTTAGACTGCTGAACTCAGTATCAAAAAAAGATTTACAGTAGCTAAGGATTTATTTCAGAATTTTACAGTTATATATTTTCAATTAGCTCATATGGATTTAAAAATTTGCTGACAGACCTCTTTGAATCAAAGAATATAGCATTTCATTATACAGCTAGACACATGTTGGGTTTGGCTGGAACTGTCCAAAAGATTTCAGGTTTTTCCTGATAATTCCTATTCTCCCTTAACAAACTATGATATCTCTAATTCTTAGAATATATATATAATAACCAAGTGGAGACATGGCCAGAATTTTAAGGCAAATGTTTATTATCTGTAATACATAAAAAGCTTTCAGGGAAAGCATTTTCTCCCAGGGAGGTAAGGCAGTGACAAAACAGCCACCATCTATAGATGGACATAGAAAAGACCTCAGAATGCTAGGACCCGAGTTAGGATATGAAAGCCTAAATAGTAGAGGCCTGGCTAGGCTGGGCAATTTGTAAAGAAATCAAAAGGAGAGATACTGGCTGCCAGCTGGCTCTTCTCTGTTCAGCTGTAGGCAGAATGATCTCATCTTAGCTGTTACCAAACACAGAAAAAGGACCTTCATGCACTGAATATACAGGTCTCCCTGCTCAAGCTCTAGAGTTAAAATCAACAGTCAAGTGGAAATGTCCAAGCTCCTTCTTTTGGACATATGAAAACATATACCAGACTTTGGCCAGGAGGGATTCCTCTGAATAAATCAATCAGGTACTTACTCCAGGGTGAGCTGGCACATTGCTCAGGCTTCTTTGACAGAAGGCTCTCCTTTGACTATAATGGTTTAGACATGTAGTTCAAAGTTTGACACTTAACGTTTAGGCATCTTTACCTGAATCTTAGCCCTAATTTTGAATTCAGTCAATGGCAGGATCAGGGCAGAACTAAGGAAAGCAGAGTTACTGCACGGCAGCTGAAGAGAAATTAGAAAATCAAGGCTATGGGGAAAGCAGATGAACAATCTCAACATTCTGCTGTTCAACTAAAATAAAATGAAAAATACAACAGACAACTCTCCATCCTCCCCAAGCCTGAGGGGTTTAACATCCACAGGCCACAGTTCAGTCACTGAATAGAAAAACTTGCAGCAAGGCATTCAGCAAAAAAAAGTAGGAGCACTTCATATAGTAGAGAAAAAGTGGCCTAAGTCATGTCCCAAAGAAATTATAAAGCTTGTAGTAACCTTATAGCAACTGGAAAATGAAAAGTGCACTCTCTGGGAAAAAAGAAAACCAGGGGTCCCAGAGATAAATTGACATGATTAGTCAGTTCTGCTACCTCTGAATATAGAAAATCAGGGTGGTTTTTCCTTTCTTTTAAGTGGAATATTTTACATAAAGGGCAACATAATAATAACAAAATTCTATGAAGCTGCCATTAAGTAAGCTTTAAAACATTTTATCCAAGTTTATAGATGAGAAAAATGACAAAAATTAATTTTTTTTTTGCAGGACTTTTGGTTTTGGTTGTTTCATTTTAGGTTGGGGTTTTGTTTTTTTCATAGCATGGCATGCTGCTGAGATCTATCTGTATTCCGGATAATTTTAACTTGGCTATGTGACAATTTCAGTACACAATATGCTCATGCTTTGCACAAATGACTATATAATGTTTCATTAAGGACTGTAAATACCCATCAACCTAATCACAGAAATGCTGTTTCAGTGATTTTAGGGCCATTTAATCTGGGCTATGATGGCAGGGATGAATAGCTTTATTTCATTAGCAGTTGCCATTGCAATTACACTGAGGTAAATATTTTTGTGGAAAAATTAAGCAGCCTTTCCTTTTGCTCTGACACATTAGAGCAATGTGAGTATCCTTGTATGAAGAGTTTTGCAAGTCATAGGAGTGCTTTCCTTCAGAGGCCTTTCTAGATCAGCTTTCTGCTCCGCTCAAGCCACCAGGATCAGCTCCAACCAGGTCATGATAATTTTTCACCTCTTGTTTGCATCTCTGCTTGAATTTTTTGTGATGACCAAATTCCCTTTCCAAAACTATTCTTTGCCACGGGATTTTTTATTCTGGCATTACTAGTCAAAGACAAACTTGTCTGGTTCTTACTCTTTGCTGAAGAACGGACCAGTTGAGGCTGCAGATAGGTTGATTACTTTGACACTTGGGATTTCTTATATTTGCTGTTTCAGTCAACTCCATCACTCATATGAAGCCATTGCTCATCATAAAAATACTTGTAGGAAACACACTGAAGCAGGAAAAATGAGATTTTGCTTTCAAAAAAAATCAGACTAGGAATAACTTCAAGGCACAGCATTAGAACATGTGCATGGACACCAGAAAGGTGACTGGAGAAGGATGCATTGTCAAAGGTGGTCGGTTATCCCTGGATATCTTTGCTCATGCTTTCTACATGCATGGTCTTCTCTTTGGCTTTTAAGGAGTTCTTAATCATTTCCCAAAAATTATATATTTAAATATTAATTTCAATCCTATAACAAGTCTAAAAATGGCCACATACTATGATTTCAGAGGATTAGTTTGAAAATGAGGACAAAGGAATCATTATCAGGGTACAGTATCACTGGAACAGGCTTTCTAGGGAGTTGTTAAATTTCTGTCCTTGGAAGCTCTCCCAGCTTGCTAAGACAAATCTGTGACTGACCGGTCTGGTGTTGGCAACAGTCCTGCTTGAAAGGCCAGGCTGCACTAGGTGATATCTGGAAGTTCCTTGTAACCTGTGTTTCTATGATTCCATGCCCAAAGTGTTAAATAATTTTATATATATA